>JZKD02S1708620.1:663684-793605 GCA_000966675.3 Picea glauca
AAAAAAAAAAAACCTATTTCCTAAATTCTGTAATTAGACCCCATACCTTCATCTACCTTGTAAAATTACACATCCAACATACACATTATCACAGTAACGAGCAGGGGAACATGTAACGAGAACTTGTGTGCTTAATATCGATCGTAACATATCAAATAAATTAGATTAAAACAATAATTAGAAGAAAGAAATATCAGTTTACCTAAACAAGGAGCAGAGGATAGAAATAAATGTCAAGCTGACTGAGCTCCGGAGAGGATGCAAGATCTCCAAAATCGTTAATGGTAGAATCTGCTGCAGCCTCAATAAGTTGAGCTCCCTCACCGTTAATTTGGAGTCTTCCTGCACCAGCACTTTGTTTAGAGCATTCCTAAGAATGTTAATTTCAAAAAAATCAGATCTACCAGTGCAAGTGGGCCTGTAGATACACACATTGGTAGCATGCGTTCTCCCCACTAACAGATCTACATTTGACAGCCAAACATTCCGCTGTGGTTAAGCAGGCACCACTATATGACAACTCTTCACCGTTATATTAACCAGCACTTTATGACAACTCTTCACTGTTATATTAACCATTTTTACTGGATCCAACGTCAGCTATGAGGAAACAAGAATGTAGGAAAATCAAGGTGTGGGTTGCTCCCTATATTGAACAAGCTCCATATTTATAGAATACCGAATGAATATCAAGTTCAGTACTGTATGTGGGGATGGAGTTTAAATTCTTTTCGTGCAATCATAGAGCGTCCATTAAATGATTTATTATGGGAAGGTATATAACTATTGCCATTAAACAAGTAAGCAACGTAATTACAACTTTTTTTATTTTTTTATTTTTCAATGTTTTTTATTAATTTTTTATTAGCTAAAACATCATGTTCTATAGAAATTAGTTAAATTGAAAATTTTCAACAATAAAATAAAAAATAATCCATTTAAAATTTTAATTTTAAAAAAATATAAAAATATTTTTATATTTTTCAAAAGACATTTCTATTTTTGTTAGATTAATCTATTAAAGTGAGGATTTTGTTTGCTAAGTAATCTTAATTTAATACTCTTAAAATGTGTTTAATCCATAAAAAAACAATACAATAAAGATATATAACACTAAATATTTTTACACCTTTATATTATATATATAAAAGGAAGGATCAATATAATGAAGATGTAAAAACTATTATATATATATATATATAAAGAAATAATCAATATAATGAAGGACAAAAAAACTATTTAGTCATATATATAGGACCATTTCCTCTAATTATAGGCTCATTATGATTACCTTTATTTTAGTCATTTTGGAAATGAAGATTAGCCTTTGACTAGAAACTCATGGTAAAAGAGCTAAAGGCCAAGCCTGGTTTAGTAGATATCATTCAAATGTGGACCATCTTGTTACATTTAAGATCATTGCAGGTGAGTTCCAGAATACTAAAACCAATTTTTTGTTGTTGTTTTGTTGACTTTAGAAAAGATTTTGACATGGTTCCTAGGAAAAACCTTTGGAATAGGTTGAAAGATATAAAAGTGTCTCTCGAGTTGAGGGCTGTTGCATGGCTTGTTGCATGACTGTTGCATGGCTGCTGCAATAAGGATGTATGGGAACATTATTTCAAAGTTTAAAAACAATGAGGGGTGGTCAAAAGAGATTAAGTGCAATAGCAAAGTCAAACAAGGTTGTCTCTTGTCCCCTACCCTTTTTGGAATATACATTGACAAGTTAGAATATTGCTTGGAAAAAGCATGTTGTGTCGGCCCTAGTCTCACTGGTATAGTCATCAATCTTCTTCTCTGTGCCGATATCGTTCTTATGGAAAGGAGTCTCCATGATCTTGAAAACCAACTAAGAATCCTCAAAGAGTTTTGCTCCAATATGGGTCTGATTGTTAATACTGATAAGACTAAGGTCATGATTAGTAAATTCAATAAGATCCCTTATGATACCTTAGTATATTACAAGAACAACTTGGAGGAAGTGAATTCATACAAATATCTTGGAATTCATATTCACCACAAGCTTGACTTTCTCTTAGATTGTCCATCCTATACCCATATTAGATCTCATTTTCAAAATATTTGTCACACCACCAACCTTTCTAAGCTCTTAACTCAACAAAAGTATGGTGATGTTGGAAAGCTTCTCTTAATTCTTTTCGATTATAGAAACAAAATTTTAACGAATCGCAAGTAATCACTTACCCTTTTATTAGACATTAATCCTCCTCCTCCTCTTCATATATATATATATATATATATATATATATATATATATATATATATATTAATTTTATGAGAAAATAAAATTAATATTACATTAAGTTATTGTCAATATTTTATAGTTTTTTTTTTGCTAAAATCAGTTTTACTTTAAAATAATTAATAGCAGTTTTAAGAGATTATTAGATATATATTTTTGGTTTAGGTTGTTTAAGTGATTATTTATTGGATATTTAAAGTATTAATGAGAATTTGTAGCTTATATTCATTTTTTATAATTTTTTCAAGTGATCAACAACAAACATGCAAAACTTATTGCTCACCATAAAGTAGTTGAACTAACTCTAATGACTATATATATATATAAAACAAAAACATGATATTTATAAATAAAATTTTATATGATTATTTATAATAATAATAATTTATTTTTAAGGTCACTGTCATACTACATCAAATTGGTGTATGAGACCCTCTTATTTGTGGAACCAGAAAATTCAAATTTAAATTTTTTATTTTTTATAATATATTTAAAAAAAATCTTAATTAAAATATAAATAATATAATTAAAAATATAAATAATATATTTTTTTAAATACACTTTTTTATATTAAACATTTATAAATTTCATATTTCTTCAAAAATTAATATAACATTTTTGGTAAAATATACTTCTAATAAACTTAAATTTTAATTATAACACAATCTTAAAAAAATAAAAATAAAATTAATAACTCAATTTATCATAAAACAAGTACCTTTTGGAGAAAAAATTGTCAATAACATTTCTAATTGAAGATATAAATAACATTGGTATTGGGAAACTTTAGGGAGAGAAAAGCTTTCAAGCCATAAAATATTAATAGCCAAGATGAAGATGTCGTTAACCACTAGAAAAAGTTTGGATTGTTTCTTCCTCATTCACCACATGCGGGGTTTCACTTAAAATCATATATTTATTTTAAGTAAGTTGTTTTACTAAATTAATCCATGTAAATATCTCATGTTTTCTTGACATAGCATATTTTAGACATCAAAATTATTGAAAGAATAAAAATTTGATTAAAAAAGCTTTAACAATTTGATCACGACTTAGAAAAAACTCGCAATAGAATATTGTTTTTTTTTTTCCACAAAAGCTACATCTAATCAGGACATGTGGAATAATTGGAAGTAAACTTGCTTTTACATTCATCTAGTTTATTTAGTGAAATGTGAGAATTTATTTTTTTCCAAATAACATTATTTATATATGCCAAAATATATGTGAAACTTTAAAAAAAACATGAATATCAAAATCAAAATATGTTAGAGTTAATTTTGCTTATTAAATATACTATATATTTTATTAAATAAATATAATATCAAAATAATTTATTATTATTTTAAAATTTAATCAATATAATAATAATTTAAGTTATTATTTATTTTAAAATTTAATTAATATAATAATAATTTATTTATAAAGTATAGATACATCATTCATTTAGATTTGCATTTGTGATTTTTAAAGAAAAAAAGTATTTAATCATTAATTATTTATATATGTAACTTTAAATTTGCATGTGTGATTTTTAAAGGAAAAAAATATTTAATCATTAATTATTTACATATGTAACTTTTACAGGAAAAGAAACAACAACATATTTTTAACCATTAAGTATTAGATTCATTCAAATTAAATGGTTTACAATTATTTTTTTATAAACATCATAAAATTAATTATAGATAAATAAAATTTATTTCATTAATTCTAAATCAATTTATATTAAAATTTAAATATAATGTAATTTATAAATAATTTTAAAATTTTAATATAATATACTATAACAATTAATTATTATATATTAAAGTTTAAATTTGATTATAAACAATTATACTTACAAATTATTATATACTAAAAGATTTATAAGTAATTATGATTGAATATATTAATATATCAAATTAATATCAATTTTATTAATTAAAGATCATTATATTTTAAAAATAATTTTGTTTATCAATATATATAACGTCATTGATTGAATTATAATTCCATGATCTCCATTCCTTAAAAGGATATAACTATCCTTTTAAGTTTTTATTTTAGATCTTTAATATATAAAGATAAATTTATTCTATTATATATTCCACCATCTTTTATACAAAGACTAAAATAATCAATTTTTATATTGTCTTATTTTATAGAATTTAAAATAAAAACAATTTTAATAGATTATATCTTGCACTTTCAATAAAACTAGAATATAATATGCCACAACTTTCATATATAAACATTGACTTAGTATATTCTATATTCTATATACATTATATTTGAAATCTTTTATATACAAAGATATAAATAATCAATTTTATATTGTCTTAGTTGATGAATTCAAAATAAAAATAATCTGAATAAAAATAAATTGAACTAAAAGGTGCATTCTACAACTAGGTATGAAGGAGACGTGTAATTCCTTCTCTACCCAATATGGAGTTGACAAACGACTCTTCTTGAGTGATAAATTAAAGAGACTGTGTATGTGAGGGATGAGGACATGCCCTCCTATTTTAAAAATTTCAGCTTGGTAGCCTTCAATGTCCTTATCTTTCCCATCGACAGACCTCTTAACCCCTAACTCTATGTGATCCAAAGAAAAAAATTCATCCTCTATACAAACAATATGAATGGTTCCCATGGCATAAGGGAACTCTTGAAAATTTATCAAGGAATCATATTATTTTCTTTAGTATTGAGGATTAGAATTTGCCTCCAGAACTTCTTAAGATCTTCTTAGGATCTAGCTTAGATAGTTCGTAAAGTTGTTTTTGCCTTTTATTGATATAGTACATGTTTTTCCTTTTAATTGGGTATTTGTACATCCCTAATGGATTTCCTAGAGATTTAACATTCATTATCATACCAAGGATTGGTTGTTCTATTATTATTTTTATATGACACCTCAACAAAGAACTTGTTAATAGAAGTGGAAAGAGTAGTTGTAAAATTATGATAGAGGTCCTCAATGTTGTCCTTAAAAGTTAGGATTTATGTAATTCACTATTTAAATCCTTTAAGAAAATATCAACTTTACTTTTGTCAAAGGACGATTTCCTTTGATTGTGAGAATTCTCTACATGGAAAAGTTTAGAATTAGGGTTGAAGGTATATGATCACTTTAGGGTTCATGGTCATTGAAAAGGACAACATTTACTATTTGGTTGGAAATGAGGATATCAAACATGACATAATCTATGAGATTATTTCCTAGCCCATGAATACAAGTCATTTGGTTTGAGTTTGGCTACTTCATTACTCCATTGCAAATTATTAGGTCTTGCGATCTCATTTACCTACTCACTACCAAACAAATTCTCAATTAGGTCTAGAGATTCTTTTGTAGCTATTAGATAAAATAAGGTATTCATCTAGCCATAAAGTAATACACTATATTAAAATATGTTTAGATAGAAAAAAAAATTATTGATGAATATTTTTTTGGATGTAACTCTGTGTGAGGTTTAAAAACCTTCCATTTTTTTATTAATATATTTTTTTAATTCCATGTATGAGAGGTTTAGAAATGACCCATTTTGTTTTATTAATATTTTTCTTAATTCCATGTATCAACATCTTAAAT
The DNA here is from genome assembly GCA_000966675.3 of Picea glauca. Taxonomy (NCBI): domain Eukaryota; kingdom Viridiplantae; phylum Streptophyta; class Pinopsida; order Pinales; family Pinaceae; genus Picea; species Picea glauca. Next base: position 669,531 of record JZKD02S1708620.1, read on the forward strand.
GGATATTGAAATATTTTACTTATGGATTACATTGAAATATTTTTTTGTTATTAATATTTTTTTAAATGTCACTTGTCAACCGCATATTAAGTATGAAAGGAATTACACATCTGGCTCACACTGATGTAGAATGCACCTTTCAGCACAACCAAATTTAGCATTGTTTTGAACTATTTCCTAATAATTTTGATTAAGAATCTATTAATATCATAAATTGATTGTGTTTCTTACATAAAACAATTAATGAATAGTACTCTAAGAACATTATAAATTATTTCACTTTATATATATTTTTATCTAGCCTATTATAGTAAAATAAAAATCTAAAAAAAAAAAAAATCTCAAAAAAAAAAACCTTGAAACTTTTAAAAATATATATTATCTATAGTCTAATATATATTACCTAATCGATTAATAGGTAGACTTTGAGGATACTTTACAAAACGTATTACTTATAGTGTAATCTATAGATTTTTATGATACTTTATTATTCGTAAAGTTATTCAATTGATAATTTAATCTATAGATTGTTATTCAATTTATAATCTAATCTATAGATTTTCATGATACTTTATTATCGTAAAGTTATTCAAGTGTATTGACTAGAGCATTAAATTACGTGATGGAGTATAATTGTTTCAAGGAAAGAATCAACATTTTAAATATATTACTTATAGTCTAATGTATATTATCTAATTGATAGTTTAATGAACAGACTTTCATGATACTTTAAATTTTTTCCTTGTATTACATTATATAAATGTGTTCAAGGTAGAAAATATATCTAAAGACCAACTCAGATCAGATGCTAAAAATAGTAAGAAACCAACATGCAGGTTGTAGCAAACAGGCAAGAAGCCCTAGATCCAAAACTATCCAACAAACAAGAACAACCCTAGAAATTAATCTAGAGTTGTCTATTAATACTATTGAAAGAATTGAAAAGACCAAAAAAGAAAAAGAGTTTTCCCCTAAAAGAGGTTTAAGAACAAGGTGGGGCCTTCATTTCCACCTTCCCAATGATTGTAAGTTGTCTTACCTTCTTGAATTCCAAGTGTCTGCTTGGATAATAGATCTGCCTCCATGTTATAATTCGCGTAAATATGAGAAAACCTGATTGACCTGGAATTTTTGCCGAGGTCTCTGATTCTTTCCTTCCAGTAGTTCAGAGAGATAACCTTCACATTACCTTTGTTCTTTAACTAGACGATGACAATTCTTGAGTGTAGATTTTAATCTTGTACAATATTTATTGCAAACAAATTTTCAGTAAAAGAACAAAAGATATACTATGAAAAATACAAACATTACATAGAGATTTTTACCCTGGAAACCCAAACTGAGAAAACCAACATATCTTATATTCATTCATAGTGTTACATTTCTTACAATACAATATACATATAGGAGCCAGCAACATCCAAAACCCTAACCAAATATCCTGGATTAGTCAAGAACCTTAATTCATTAACCAGAAATAGAAAACCATCAGAAAAAAACCATGTGCCGAAAAACCACCCAAAAATGTGACACATTTCTCGAGGGAAAAAAAATCGCAGGGGCATTGCCCCTGAACCCCCTCAAACCCCTGTGCAAGCCCGACACAATGCATACACTACTACTCGTGCAAAGAATATAACACATACCCAACATTGTCCCACTTGTTGTTTTCTTTGGATACAAGGGGTTACATGGTGACATATTAAACAATCCAGGGAAACAATGCCCATGGATCCTCTACACCAAGAGAACTCTCAGTACTCACATATTTTGTTAATGAATCTGCAACATTCTTCAAAATGTCCACCTTCATCAACAATACTTTCTTTTCTTCGACCATGTCTTTCACAAAGTGATATTGAATATGAATATGCTTTGTCTTTGAATGATAAGTCGGGTTCTTTGCCAGAAAAGTTGCACTCTGGCTGTCACAATCTATCCTTACAGCTTGTTGTACCAACCCAATACCTGAACACAATCTTTGTAATCATATTGTTTCCTTACATGCATGAATGGTTGCCATGTATTCAACTTATGTAGTTGAAAGTGCCACTACAACCTGTCTTTTACTCTTCCAACTTATTGCTCCTCCAAACATGTTAAACACATACCACTTATAGATATCCTATGATCCAAATATCTAGCCTTGTCTTAATACACAAATCCATGTATATCCACCACTCTGTCTAATCTTGGTCTTCCTTTCTATCATAATCCATAGTTAATAGTGCCACAGAAATACATGAAAACCCTTTTACTGTTGTCTAGTGCTCCTTTCCTAGATTTGACATATACTTGCTCAAAAGTCCCACTGCATGTGAAATTTGTGGTCTAGTACAAACCATTGCATACATCAAACTGCCAACTACACTCATATATGGAACAAAAGACATGTCCTCCTCCTCTTCCTGTGTCTTGGGACACTGATCCACACATAACCTTACACTAATAGGAATAGGAACCTTGACCCGTTTACATTCCTGCATATTAAACCTCTACAATCTTGTCTCGACATATTTTCTCTGATATAACTAGAGTTTCCACTTTTTCCAATCTCTTTTAATTTCCATGCCCAAAATGAAATTTTAAGAAACGAGATCCTTTATGTCAAATTTAGAGGAAAACCGAGTTTTTGCATCCCGGATAATCTCCTTGTTGTTTCCTATCAGCAACATGTCATCCACATACAATACCAAATAAATAAAATGATCACCAATTAATTTAAAATACACACAATGATCCTCTTTGCTTCTTGTGAAGCCAAGTCCTAGCATATAAGTATCAATTTTTTGATACCACATCCTTGGTGATTGTTTTAAACCATGCAAGGACTTTTTCATCTTGCGTAGCAACTCCTTCTTTCCCTTCACAGCATAAGCTTCTTGTTTCTTCATATAGATTTATTCTTCTAGATCCCCATGTGTAACATCCCTCTCTGGTGCACTAAGCGAACTTATTCTTTGAGGACCCTTGCTCACAAGCAACCTAGATTATTAAGCTATTAAAACTCTTGATTTTGATTATGAGGCATTATGGGTTGATGACATGTTGTTTTACTGCATTGACATAGACAGGTGCTATTGACTCGGTTTTTCTGAGTGTACAGGATTTGGACCTCGCGGATGCAGAGGCATCGATGGAACCCCTTTCACTCCAGATCGAGTCAGGGAGTGTACCATTGGGGTTTGATTGTTTTACTGTGATATTAGTGCATCAGATTAGATGATATGATATGGATATGTTCTGACATGATTTGTTGATGATGTAGGTTGATGATAGCTTGCTGACCAGACTCACATGTGGAGTAAAGGGGTCACACATGACTACCAGAGATGTTGAGGGAGAGGTGTGGACAACAGCCCTGCCACATCCTACTAGCACTCCCACCGTGTCTCGAACTATAGGTTAATGTTTACCTAGTTCGAGAGGACCCACAATGCCATGAGGAAAGACTACGACAGTCGCTCACGATGATTTTAAGGGGCGCGCAATAAGGTGGGGGCCTTATTCTTTAAAGGCCCTTAGTCTCCCACAAGTTCACCTGGCGGAGTGTTGACTCCATGGATTTTTGATGTCTACCAAGTCAGTCAAGAGGAGAGTGGCACCCTTGGACCAGGTAGTGCGTCCTGAAGGGCACGTCGCGCAAGGGAACAAGTGACGTGAGTGGCACCCTCGGAGCACCTAGTGCGTCCTGAAGGGCATGTCGCGTTGTTGGTGATAGAGGAATGAACCTAGATGGCCTTAGGATGAATAACAGGTTAAGTAATTTTTAAAACAAATTCCCTACTTAAATGTCACCCAGTACAAAATTTAAGGTCTAAGTCTAAATTATGTTAGTGGTAAAATTTTGTCTACCTTTAAAAAATTAAAAAAAATAAAAAAAAATAAATATAATAATTAAAATAAAAATGACTTAAAAAATAATTATGATCTTAGTAAAATCTTGTAACACGAAGGGAGTAAGAAATTTAAGTTATTCATAAAAAAAAGGTTGTTGGAATTAATTGTTTTATCTTTTTGATAATTGAAAATACACTAATTAAATGATAAAAGGGAAAAAGGGTTCAAATTCCACACGTGCCTTTTTGAGTTCTAATTAAAAAGGGGAAAGAGGCAAAATCTAGAATTTTAGGAAACTAGGAAAAGAGGTAACCATAAAAGGGGAAAAAGGGGAACTTAAGGGAAAAAGAGGAAGTTCAAACTTAGTAAAGCATCCACCATTTAAGAGCTTTCTAATTTAAACTGAACAAGCAATTTAATAAAAAGGAAAGTTATTAAAACCTGTAAGAGATTTTGGGGACACCTAGGAGTGATTCTAGGAGTAACTCTAGGTGGGTGAGGGAAATAAAGATAATTAATTAAGGAAGGAAGTTAATTTATGAGGAAGGAAGGGGATGGGTGACACTTGTATGGGGAGGAATTTTTAGGAAATTAATTATAAAAACTTAACTAAAAGAGAATTTTTGGAAAGTAAGGAACCACGAAACTTGATATAATGAAGGGAGGTAATGGAAGTTGAATCATCTTCTATTTGTGTAACGTTACGCTGCAAAAATATCTACTTCAATGATTTACTTGTGGGAGTTGGGATACCAATCTCGGTGAGGAGTGGTGGCTCGGCCTTGCGGGGCAAGCTGGGAGCTAGTCGGAATCTTTGGATAGTGTGTGTGGCCTCTTTAGGGCTCGGGGGGCTAAGGGGGAAGAAGAGTACCCCTAGCATTGGCTAGGAGGTACCAGTGAAGTCTCGACAATCCGCGAGCGGGGGTTACACGGAGCGCACGGGACGTCATTCAGAGTGGGTGATCAGGCAATGGTATGCTCTCTTCATTTCTGTTTGGTAGATTGTATTAGGACTTGTGCTTGAATCTACTTATTTATTGGAAAAACAAACTGATGTATTTTTAAGTTGATGATGTAAACTTTTCTTAGCCTAGCTCGATGGTTGTTGTCTCCCATGGCCTTCGTTTTCCCACATATCTTGACCACCTATCTTTGACTGATCATTTCCTTGGTGGTTGCTTAGCTTTCTTCCCTAGCTCACCAATCCTCACCTGAGCAGTCAGCCAGGAGCTTGATCTATGGTTGTCGCCTTAGCGTTAAAAGACCTATGGATCTAAATGCCCTCCTTTTTTGTGTGAGGATGATGAGCAAAGGATGAACCTATCAACCATCTACCTCTGTTATTGTTGTTGGTTGATTGTTGGTCCTTGCGCCTTTTTGGGTTGATAATTTTCGCCATTATTCTTCCTATCCCCTAAATTTTGACTCTGAGTCTCAATATACTCCTGGACAGTTTAGCTCGACATTTAAAGCACTCCATGGCAATAATACTCTTGGTGTTTTATAAACATGAATGTGTTTGATCTCTGTGTTGTATTTGGGCTCTGCAGTTTATAACCGTCTGCATGTTTGGTTTATTTTCTTTGTGCTTTGTCTCGGCGGTTTTATTGAGGAACTTCAGTGCTTGTTTTATTGAAGAAATTCAGTGCTTGGTTGGGAAATCTGACTGCAATTTACATATGATTGGTTGTGGTGTAAACTATTGACTGTGTTTTCTTGATATAATGACTGCCATTGTAATACATAGGAACTGCGATGTTAAATTTTAGGGAGGCATTTTCCTGGTGTCTTACACAGCAAATGCCATGTTCTCACTCAGCACTCTCATTTATTAAACTAAACAATCAATATATTTTAATTTGCAAATTCTTTTAACTAGACAACACTGGTACTTTTAAACTCAACGAAACATTAGCTAAATTATAGCAGTCGATTAACATTTGATGGATAGCGATAGCATGCAACATTTTAGTGGCAACGGTGGTGTTTGGTGGGTGAAATTTTTCTTTGTATGATATTGTGAAAGGGAATTTTTTCCGCACGCGTGATGTGGTTTTTGGCTTGGTGGTGTTTTATTAACAACAATGATTTTCCTTTTGTTGAGTCATTGTTCAGTGTTTCTGCTAGTTAAAATTTGACCATGTTGTCGCCCCTTAGATCACGATTATTACTTTAATCCTTAACAACATTGCAGTTGGAATGACCCCGAATTCTTCCATGATTTAGCTGACTATGATTTTCTTTAAAACCATTCTACCTTGAGTTTGCAGTTGTTGCCTGGCGATTTACCTAGAGATGACTACGTTTTTCATTTAAACTACTGCTAATGTCCCTTGGTTTCCTGGTGAAATTGCCAATTTATTTCTTTTAAAACGAAATTAGGCATTTTTTTTTACTGTGGATTTACTGTATAATAACAATGCTAATGATGTAGACTACGTCTGACCTTCAAGTTTGTTAGCAAATAATTATTGTAGACAGGTACATATTTTTACGGCATGACTATGGTTGCTGAAAGTCATTAGCATTGAGTTTTTCCCTTAGCAGCGATAACTTTATTTTTTTTGTAAACAATAGTCCACCATTGTATTAGTCATCGATTTACCATTGGCTGCGAGTCACGACCATTTACCCAGCCCTTGGATAGCGTTGAGCTTGTCAGGATTGACAAAAACTAGTTAACTATTACGTGCTTTAATGTCTGTGGGGTAACAGATCCCTAAATACTATGTTATGGTTAGCTTATAATTGTTCCAATATTTATTGATAATCTAATTAGATTTGCTATCATTTATTGTTTAAATTGTAACTACAGGTTAAATTTGGTATTGGGTTGCAAATGGTGATAGATTTATAATTTCTTTTCCTTTCATTAACTATTCTTTTCATTCACTAAATGTATAGCTCGATTATGGCTGAGTTGAACGATGGGTGTAAGGTAGTAATTCTCTCCAAATCTATCTAAATTTTTGACTAGCCATTTATTCATAACTATTATTTATGGGTTAGAATTAAGATGTGTTTCACCGAATTTGTTTTCTATTCCTTTAAAATTTCTTTAAAATTTACTTGGGACTATTTAAGGTGTTGTATTATTATTTAATTTCCTTTCATCTCACATCATACCTTGATTCTTGTGGGTGGGTTACAACTCAAAATCCAAGGTAGTTATCCAAATAATCCACTAACGAGTGATATATAGATGTGCATAAATTTTATAGACCTTTCTCTAATAAAGAAATTTAGGGTATGAATAACAGGTGGGCTATTTGATAACTTTTCCTATATGGTTATTAGAGGGCCATTACAAATAAAGTGATATCAGTTATATAAATGTTGGGTTAATTAATAATAATTTTGGAAGGATTGCAAGTTTGGACAAAACCTTAACCAGTGGGAAGAAATGCGATCAGCCTAAGCTTTTGATGCTTCTCTTGGATTCACATGCGCTATGCTACACGAAATCACCTATCCATGTTGGCATAAGTGGTTGACCTACTTATCGCCAATTTTAGATTGTAATTGACCCTTAGATTTAATAGAGGATGGGGTGGTTGTCAAAGATAGTATCGACTTACGTACTCCCCATGTTGTCTTCCTCTTGCATCCCTTAGACCTGTTACTTGTGGTATGGGGGTATCATTCTGGTTATTAGTCGGCCTTAGCGGTTAGAATTGTCCAAGTCCTTGGTCCAGATAGGAGGTGTCACCCCAAGTTTATTGTCGCTCCTTTCTTCTGGGGACAACATGATTCCTGATGCAAGAATCATGGCACATCCTATGGGTTAGCAGCGAATGACATCTTGGTCGGAGCCGGCTCCTGCCTTGTGAGGGTGGTTGAGCGTCGTATGTTGACCTCGGCACAAGGGTTGAATGCCTTTAGGCATTAGGTCTACACACCTTGAGGGTCTAGTCTTGTTTGTCTGGGCCGAGAGGTCGGGATGGGGATGTCGTCCCTAGCTTGTAGGCCTGGTCGTGTTGAGTCAGGAGGGTAGTTGTCCTCATTGTTATTTTGCGCATGTTTTCCAGTTGTCTTGTGCCAGTGTGTGGTGTCATAGTAACTTGTTTACTTGACTGTGTGCCATCATTCAATGTCAGTTGTTTCTTAATTTGTTTTCTTCTTCGTTTTCTTGCCTCTTTATTTTTTAAAAAAAAAAAAAAAAAAAACATTGCTTTGCTGATTGTGGTAATGATGGGGTTGTTACACAATGCAAGAATGTTGTCCTCACATCCATATTTTCTACTTCAAAATAAAATGCATAAGCAACATATAACAAAAATATTATAGAGTTTAACTTCACAACGAAAGAAAAAATCTCACCAAAATCAATTCCCTCAACCTGGGAATAACCCTTTTCTATTAACCGAGCTTTGTATTTCTCCACTTTTCCTTCTGCATTCATCTTCTTTTTAAATACCCATTTATTGCCAATGGGATTTCTTCTAGTCGAAAACTACACTAGATCCCAAGCCTTATTCTTATCCAAGGCTGCCATTTTTTTGTCTATGTCCTTTTTCTAGAGATTTCCATCCTCTAAATCCACTTCCTCCCTGACAGTTTTAGAATCATCATCAATAATAGACAAAAAAAAATTGAAAGGAAATCAAATGGAGTATACCTTTCCAATAGCCTTCTTTCTCATACCGATCTCCTGAATACTAGAGTATGAGGATCTTCTTCTTCTGATTCATGTTCTTCTGTAGATTCTAATTCATCATTATTTAAATCAAACTCTATTTTCTATGGTTCTTCCTTGTTTAATAGGAATTCATGTTTAACAACATCCTTCATTTCTATAAATACCACATCTTGGTTACACATTGCCTTATTAGTTTCTGTGTTACAAAGATTATAATCTTTGAGACCATCTTTATATCCAATAAATATTTCACTTTTCAGCCTTCTTATCTAGCTTACTCATGTTTTCCTTTTGAACATGAACATATGCATCACAACCAAATAACTTGATATGTGTGAAAGAAGGTTTCTCACCATTCAATACCTCTTGTGGATTCTTGTCGTTCAACACTGATGAGGGTTATTTGTTGATGAGGTAACATGCAGTACCCACTACCTCTGTCCAAAATTCTTGTCCTAACCTGACACCAATGAGCATGCACCTTGCATTTTCCATCAGTGTTTTGTTCATCCTTTCTGCAACTCCATTCTATTGACGTTTATATGAAGAATTATTTTTCCTTGCTATGCTGCACTTCTTACAAAATTCTTCAAATTCATTCCTGCAGAACTCTCTGCCATTATCTGTCCTCAACACCTTAATTCTTCTCTCTGTTTGATTCTCAACAAGAGACTTGAACTCTTTAAACCTATAAAAGACTTCATATTTCTTCCCGAGGAAATATGTCCAAGTATTCCTAGAGAATTCATCTATAAATGAGACATAATATACATATTTTCACAATGATGGGACATACATAGGTCCAAAAACATCACTATGAACTAGCTGTAAAATTCTTTCTGCCCCCATTGCACTAGAGAGGAATCTTACCTTATTCTTCTTCCCACATATACAATGTTCATAGAAATCAAAATCCATTGAGAAGGTAGACATACCTTCCACCATATCTTTACCATGTAGTAGTCTAAGACCCTTCTCTCCGATATGCCCAAGTGTTTGATGCCAGATCATAAGATTTTCTCCAGAGACTGTAGGATTTATTTATTATTCAACTCCAATATCAGGAACAATGGAACTATTACATCCATCACTAATAGTGATTCCATGTAGCTTATATAGATTTCCAAACCGAACTCCCTGTAAATTCTAACCTTGTACAATGTCTACTATAAACAGATATTTAGAAAAGAACATAAAATATACAATGGAAAATAAAAACATTACACAGATATTTTTCCCCTGGAAACCCAAATCAGGAAAACCAGCATATATTATATTCATTCATTGTGTTAAATTGTTTACAATACAATATACATATAGGAGCTAGCGTCATCTAAAACCCTAACTCAATGGCCTAGATTAGTCCAAAACCCTAATTCCTTATACAGAAATATAAAACCATCGACAAAAACCATGTGCCAAAAAAACCACCTAAATACATGACACATTTCCCAAGGCAGAAAAAACATTTCCGGGGGCACTGCCCCCAAACCCCCAAAGAATATAACACATACCCAACACTCCCTTTAGAAACACCATTGCTCCTCAAACCATCTTGCAAGTTTCCTTTTCAAATATTGGTTTTACCCCTTCATCATGCATTTTTTTTACATAAATCAAATTTCTGGCCAAGCCTGGGATGTGTAGAACACCAAGAAGTGTTCTAATCCTTCCATCCATGAGCCTAAACTTGAGTTTTCCTTGTCCTATGATTATAGTTGTCGAATCATCACCTAAGAAAACATTACCTCCATCATACATTTCATATTCACATAACCACTCCCTATGGGGACTCATATGAAATGATGCACCAGAGTCAACCAACCATGCCTCATAATCTACATCTGTTCTTGAAGAAGACAAGTACGCATCCCCTCCTTCTTCCTTGGAGGTATTTTCTTCTGTAGAAGGAGATTCTTCAGATCCCTTCTTTTTCTCAACTTTGGATCTACACTGCTTCTTATAGTTCCCTTATTTTCCACATCTCCAACATACATTTACAAACTTTCAGGGAGATTTGGATCTTCCCTTAGAATTAGATCTCCTACTTGAGAACTTAGATCTATTTATTTCCTGGGAAAATCCTCTTGTAAATAATGCATTTGTGCTCTATCCTTCCATATTCTTCCCTCTCATCTCCTCTGACAATAAGGATGATACCATTTCATCAATCTTCAAGGCAGTTGTATTACTGCCTATGACCACAACCAAACTATCTCACAAATCTGGTAAAGAACACAGTAAAATGATACATTTATATTCATCTGAAATTTTAATCTCAACAGATACTAACTGACTTACCAGAGTATTGAAAGCGTTCAAATGCACTGCCACCAAGTCTACATATCTCATCCTCATGTTATACAACTTATTTCTCAGGAATAGTTTATTTACTAGGGACTTAGAATGACACAACTTCCCCAATGTATCTCATAAATTATTGGATGTAGCTTCCTTTGACACATTCAATAATATTGAATCTGAGAGACTCAGTTCGATCGTGCCCTTTTCCTTTCGATCCAAATTTTTCTAGTCATCTGCTAAAGTTATTGTAGGTGTAGTACCTTGATCTACTAGGATCCACTGATCTCTGTCCACCAATAGATCTTTCATCTTGAGCTTCCACAGCTCCAAAATTTTCCCATTAAAGTTATCATTCTCCATTTTTGAATTGTTTGACATTTCTTTTCACCTAAAAAATGAATACCACAGATCTCCCACTATAACAAGGATTATTACAGTCTCGAGCCAAACCCTTGACCACAAAGGCGTGCCCCTGAAGCCAACAAATATCTGATTACAAATGTATATTTTAATCTTGTAGAATATTTACTGCAAATAGATTTTCAGTAAAAGAACAGAAAAGATACGTTGACAAATACAAACATTACACAAAGATTTTTCCCCTAGAAACCCAAATTGAGAAAACCAACATATTCTATATTCATCATAGTGTTACATTGTTTACAATATAATATACATATAGGAGCTAGTGACATCCAAAACGCTAACCCAATGACCTAGATTAGTCAAGAACCCTAATTCCTTAATCGGAAATAGAAAACCATTGGCAAAAAACCATGTGCCGAAAAACTGCCCAAAAATGTGACACGTTTTTTGATGCAAAAAAAAATTCTCGGGGGCACCTCCCTCAAACCCCCGTGTAGGGGGATTTCGCCCCCTTCAAACCCGCCTACATGCCCAAACCAACGCAAATAGTACTACTCTTGAAAATAATATAAGACATACCTACCAATGAGTCTCCAAAAACTTGTAATTTTGTGATATATAACTGAGATGCCAAAATTAGAGTTTCCCAAACACCCAATAGTCATGCCTTAGTGTTAGTATCTAGTCTACAGTTGAAAGTCCATTTGTATGCCATATAATTATTTATACCTAGCACCCCTCCAATGCCACTTTGTTGACCATTTATTTGAGCTTAGTGTTGTAATAAATTATTTAGATAGAGACTTAATGTATCTAATAGCTTGTACTTTCAACTTTTAAGTGTGCTTTTATTAAAGTGTATTAAATGGAGCATTAAATTACTAGATGAATGTAAAATTTTCCTGTGAATTTTTAAGAAAGAATGTCATTCCTGATCACCAAGTCTAGTTGTATACAAACTCTTACTAATTTAATATCTGTCCTAGCAAATTCGAACCTGGAATTGGTCGAATTTGATGTTACAGTGAAGCTATGACAGATGGAGCGAAAAATCTTAGTGTGTAGGTGTGCGTGGTAAATTGTGGCACCGTGTGGAATAATATGGTCTGCGGGTGCACACACTAAATTTGGCATTGCGTGGAGTGCACACGCATAAGAAGGTGTGTGCGCTATACACACACATAATAAGGGCGTGTAGGGTGTATGCAATATTGGCAGAGCGCAGAGGAATTTTGTTGGCGCACGCGCAAAATGAGTATATGTTGTCGCATGCTAGTTTAGTATGTGTGTGTAGAGTATGGATGCACAGTGGGGGCATGTTGAAATTTAGCATGGTGCAATTCATAGAGCTAAATGCATGTGGAATATCAGTGCGTGATACAAAAATTGCATGCAACGGGTAATAGTGCGAGAACCAAAATTGTGCGGGGTAGTTATTGGTGCGCGACACAAAAGTGTGCGCATGTTATTGCCATGAAAAAGAAGTGATACCCAATGGTTTTAAAGTGCATGAAGCACGATTTAATTGTGATGTTGCAGCACATGGAAAATACGAGAGAACATATTGAAACTTGTGTGCACGAAGTTGTTTGGAGGGGGAAGAACAACAAAAATAGTGAAGGGTAAACTATAAGACCTCGACTAGCTCCATGAAGCCATAACTTTCTGCTCAAGACTCGTAATTGAGCATGTGAGTAGGCATTGGAAAGGTCTTGGATAGTGGAATATAATTGTCCACCCATAAAATTTATTGTGAATACAATGTTTCGGGAAATAAGAAGAAAGGATTATGATAAATTATTGAACCAAAATGGTTCATATTTTTCATAAAATTGTTGAAACAGTTAGTCTGACAAGTTTTGTTGGCTGCACATTTTGCAGAGTTAACAAAAACTAGATAAGATCAAGATCAGTTTAGAGTCCAGAGTAATGGAAGAGGCACCAGGAAATTATAGCCAGGAAGATGAAGTCATAAGGATGGATGTCCATTTGAACATGGAAGGAACAAACTCCAATGGACATGGTGAAGAGAGGGATGAAAACATAAATATGGCATAGACCATTAAAAATTTACAGAAGGATGTTCAAAGCCATAAAGTTGATAATTAAAGGATTATGAGAGCCAAGGAGTAGTAAGATGACTTCAACATGAAGTTATTGGAGAGCTTGAATAGAATAGAAAATAAATTGTATAAGGAGAGTGGCTCGAGCAAATCGGGAAGTCACAAGTCTCATGTTGAGAAAAGAAAAACAAGAAGTGTTAGCAAACATCACCACCACTCCTCGAGAAATTCGAATAAGAGATCACACAACAGCTCAATTCCATCCCCTGTCAAAAAGTATGAGAGGTCTGGGGTGGATGAACTATGAGGAGAAATGAACAAAATCAAACCTCCTACATGTGACGATAAACACAAGAAGGATGACGATGAAGAGACATGGCTGCTGGGCATGATAATGTATTTTCAATTGCATAATTGTTCCTCTCATGCAGAGGATAGAATTGTTATCTATCAAATCAAAGGAAAATAATCCATGTGGTGGGATCAACTTGTGCAGGTGAAGCACATCAAAGAGAAAAGTGTTACTTGGAGAAGATTCAAGAAATATTTTGAGAAGAAATACTTGACTAAGAGATACTATGACAAGAAAATGAAAGAGTTCTTTGAACTCAATCTTGGGAGTATGACAATTGAGGAATATGAGAGAAGGTTTTTAGAACTGCTGAAGTATGTCTCTTTCATCAAGGATGAGACAGTCAAAATTCAAATGTATTTGACTGGATTGTGATCATTTATCAGTGAGAAAATATAGTATGATGATTCCAAGAAACTGGAGGAGACCATAAGGTGAGCTAAATGCCAATATGATAAAAAAAAATCAAGGCCAACATTCCAAAAGGCTTGGGAAGACAAAAAGAAATTCAATATGGATCAAAGGAAGAAGGGGTCTAAGCCACCATTCTTCAGAAATAGTCCACAGGGACAACAAACTCCTAAGGAACCCAGAATGATGCACACAGTAAGTCAAAGGCCAAGGCAACCACCTATTCAATGTTGGGGTTGTAAAGGGGATCACATGTTCAAAGATTGTCCTCACAGAGTTGAAAAAGGGAGGACTATTCATAATGTACAATAAGCTGAAACAATGGAGGACATGGGTAGAAAGATACCTAGTATCTATGCTGCCTTGGAAAACAAGCAAGAAAAATATCAGTCACATATGATTGAAGTGGAAAGTATGATCAACAACCAAACCATTGCTATTTTAATTGATTCAGGAGCTAGTCATAGTTATATAGATCCTAAGGTTGTGGAAAGTTTGCAATTTCCAAGAAGTACGCATGGGATATCTTGGTTGGTGCAGTTGGCTATAGGGGCCAAAAGAAAAGTTAATGAGATGGTTAAGTCATGTCTTATTAACATGAATGGACTGAACACACAGACATATTTGAACATCTTGCCTTTAGGTTCCTATGACTATCTAATTGGGATAGATTGGTTGGACCAATAACATGCCATCCTAGACTGCCATAAAAAATAATTTACTTGCTTGGATGAGGAAGAAATACTAAGGAAAGTGCAAGGAATTCCCAGGGTAGAAGCCATCAGAGAGATTTTAGCATTGTAGCTGAAGAAATGTTACAGAAATGGGTGTCAAATAATTGCAGCTCATTTGGCAGAGACACCTAGAGATAAGGTGCCAAATTTGGAAGATTATGCAATGCTGGAAGATTTTGAAGATGTGCTCAAGGAGGTACCAGGACTACCCCCAAGGAGGGACATTGATTTCTCTATGAATATAATGCTTGGAGAAGCTCCAGTGTGAAAGACTCCGTACAGAATGAGTACACCAAAGCTGAAGGAGTTGCAAATGAAACTTGAAGAGCTTATGAAGAAGGGGTATATACGCCCAAGTGTGTCACCTTGGGGTGCCCCGGTCTTGTTTGTGAAGAAGAAAGATGGAACATTAAGATTTTACATTGTTTTCAAACAGTTGAATAAAGTGACTGTAAAGAACAGGTACCCTCTGCCAAGGATTGATGATCTTTTTGATCCATTAAAGGATGCAAAGATCTTTTCAAAGATAGATCTCAGATCAAGATACTATCAGGTAAGGATTAAAGAGGAAGATATCAGGAAGACCACTTTCAGGGCAAGGTATGGTCATTATGAGTTCACAGTGGCGCCATTTGGGTTGTCAAATGCACCAGTTGTTTTCATGTGCTTAATGAATGGTGTTTTCCGAGAATATTTAGACAAGCTTGTCATTGTCTTTTTGGATGACATTCTCATATATTCCAAGTCAGAAGAAGAGCATGAACATCATTTGAGGATGTTTTTGAAAGTATTAAGGGATCATCAGTTGTATGCCAAATTGAGCAAGTGCTCATTTTACCAGAAGAAAATTCACTATTTGGGGCACATCATTTCAAAGGATGGGATAGAATTGGACCTTAAGAAGATAGAAGCCATTAGAGAATGGCTAGTGCCAAAGAATGTGATAGAGGTGAGATCATCCATGGGCCTTGTAGGATACTATAGGATATTTATAGAAGAATTTTCAAACATTGCACACCCAATCACTTCATTGCAAAGAAAGGGTGTGAAGTTTCAGGGGACATTGGATTGTGAAAAGAGTTTCCAACACTTGAAACAATTATTAACAAGTGCTCCAATATTAAGGATAGCAGACCCAAATGAGGACTTCATTGTATGCACAGATGCATGTAAAGAGGGACTTGGTGGATTCCTCAACCAAAATGGGTTTGTTATATGTTATGAGTCAAGGAAGTTAAAGGAGCATGAAATAAACTATGCTACTCATGATTTGGACTTGGTAGACATTGTACATGCCTTGAGGAAATGGAGACAATACCTGATGGGGAAAAGGTTTGGGATGAGGACAGACCACAATGGTCTGAAATATTTGTTTGATCAACCAACTTTAAATGCTAGGCAAAGAATATGGTTAGAATTTCTAAGTGAATATGAATTTGATATAAAGCATATCAAGGGGAAAGAGAACAAAGTGGTTGATGCACTTAGTATAAGAGTGCATGAAATGCATGCTACAACCATTAGCATGTATCAATCAGATTTGAAACACATAATTATAGAGACTACCAAATCAAATTTACAATACAAGGATTTAGTGGCAAAATTACAACAAGGTAATTTGCAACAGAAAATTGAAAAATACAAGTTGGATGAGGATGAAATTATCATATATAGGGGCATAATTTATGTACCAAATTCTCAGGAATTGAAAAATATTATATTGACGGAAATGCATAATGTGCCTTATGTATGGCACCTAGGATATCAGAAAACTATTACAGCTGTCAAGAGCCAATATTACTAGTCAGGCATGAAGAAAGAGGTTGTTGATTTTATTGCCAGATGTTTGGAATGTCAAAAAGTAAAGGCTAAGCGTAGACACCCAGCTGGCTTGCTACAACCATTACCCATTCCTGAGTGGAAATGAGAAGTTGTAACCATGGATTTCATTACCAAACTGCCTAGAATGAACAAGAAACATGGTTCTATCATGGTAGTGGTGGATAAGCTTACTAAATATGCCCATTTTATTTTGGTTAAGCTCACTCACAAAGAAACAAACATTGTTGATGTTTATATGAGGGAAATTTCTAGGTTACATGGCATACACAAGATAATTGTGTCTGACAGAGATCCAAAATTTACCTATAAATTTTGGAAATGATTGTTTAATGGATTTGGAACAAATTTGAATTTTAGTACATCTTATCATCCAGAAACAGATGGAAAAACAGAGAAGGTGAATCAAGTGATTGAGGATATGTTGAGGATGTATGTGATGGATAAACCATCAAAATGGGAACAATACCTACACTTGGTAGAGTTCGCTTATAACAATGGGTACCAAGTATCTTTAAAGATGAGTCCATTTGAGGCACTTTATGGAAGAAAGTGTAATGTACCGGTAAGCTGGGATAACCCAACAGATAGAGCAGTGGTTGGGTTAGAATTGCCCAGGGAAATCGAAGAGAAAATGTTGAAAAAAAAAAAAAAAATTAAAGGCTTCCCAAGACAAGCAAAAAATCTATGATGATAAGGGCATAACTCACAGGGAATTTAAAGTGGGTGACCATGTGTTTTTGAATGTGAAAGCCAACATAAATTCCATAAAGTTGGCACATTGTTCAAAGTTGGCAGCTCACTATTGTCGGCGATTTGAAATCCTAGAGAGGATTGGTCCATTAGCTTATATGATTGCATTGAATGCATCCATGTCTTTTCATAATGTATTCCATGTATCCTTGCTACAGAAATATATACCTGATGCTAATCATGTTATTGATTGGAATGTGATTCAGGTGGAGCAAGAAGGTGCTTTTCAAGTGTGTCTAGTGCGCATTCTAGACTGGAAAATCAAGCAGCTCTGAAATTGAGCCATAGGGATTGTAAAGGTCCAATGGACCTGGTACGGTCTTGAGGACGCTTCTTAGGAGCATGAGGATGAAATGCGAGCAGAATACCCACATCTTTTTGAAGATTTTGAAATTTAGTTGTACAAGGGTATATGATGCACTGAGGATAGTGCATAAATAAGGGGAGGGGATTGTAATATCCCTAAGGTTGAACCCAATTTTAAATGTAAATACAAATTTAAATAATATGGTGAGCTGATTTGATATCATTTTGGTATTCAAATTTCATGGCATAGTGTGCACATGTACTGCGCAATAAAATGAGGAAGTGTGCAAATTCCAAGATACCATGCGCAACATCTTAAGTGCATGCGATGTAGAGGCTAGGGAGCCTTATGTATCTGATATGTTTTATTGGCTGGTGAGCCAGTATTATAAGCTAGGATGCTTATGTTTTGATTAGGCCAGATAGCCTAGATGTTAAAGTCTAGTGTGCCTATTTTTGTACATATCTCATATTTAATATAAAATACATCGCTCTGCATAGGCCAACCATGATAAAAGAGATGGGGGACTAAAATCCACTAGTTAGGGAAAGGGAAGGGGATAAGTTAAGGAATATTGTATTAATATTTCTTAAATAATAAAGTATGGATAATTATGTTATCCTAAGTTCTAAGTTGTGGACAAGTGGACCAAAGTAGCTCCCAACAGGACAAGTGTCAAGTTGGAAACATGCATACATATTGTTGGGAATTAACTCATTTCAGGGGATCTCCATCATTCATGACATCATATTTTCCCTGATTCATCCATCACTGAGATATACAGTCAATCATCCAGGAGTATTGGAGTGATTGAGCTATCATTTGTATCTTCATGACTTTACCTGAACCCGTATCCAGAGCCTTTTGCTAGGTAATTGTTAGCTTGGGAGCGAGATTGAAGAAGCGGGTTGTCAGGCCCATGGGATATTGAAGAGGCAAGTTGTCAGGCCCGTGAACAGTTCTCTGGGTGAAAGAATTGTTGGGGATTGATTTCGTAATGTGCTAAACTACAGTTGCAGAGCTCTGAGACTTCCTATCCGGCCTGTTGTTGAAGCCTTGGAAGGGAAATGGGGCAACCGAGGGACTGTTGAAAAGATAAGGGGCACACTTCCTTGGGTGGGATAGACATGTGGGAAATGAGGAACTGTAGGCTGTTAGTTGAGTGAGCACCTGAGACAGTGTCTTTGCTATTGTTCATGAGCCTCTAACCTAGTTAGGAATCCTTTACTCGGGTGGAGTTTAGTCCCAACTCGGGGGTGACTCGAGTGATGAAGAGTGTGGTTTAAGGTTGGGAGGTTCGTGGAAGGTCTGCACACAGTTGGTGATATTATCACAGATATAAGTGTCAATTGTGTGATTAATTTACATGCTACATTATTATTCATGTGCTATTTTTATGGATTTATCCTATGCATGATTATAGTTGTATGTACGCTTATGGGTATTGCATGTATATGTTTACTGCTATTTCAATGTGAATTCATGCATTTACATAGTGTATTTGTCTGTTCATGTTTTATATATATTAAGCTTCCACAAGAGTTTTGTGTGTGCATATGTTTTAATTGCATGCAATTAGAAAATTATATCAGACATAGCTTAGTTAGGATGCTAAGTATGTTACAATATATTCTGCAAAAGAGAACCTAAGTGTTCTCTGGCGTAATGTGGCTCGACATGAATGGTCAGGGACATTACAAATTGGTATATGAGCAATGAAAGAGTGTTCAAGTGTAGCATGCCCTGACTTATTGAAGGCTAGGAATGTTACAAATATGGTTTCAGAGCTAAGTAAAGTGTCTGAGGAGTGGCATGCTCCAGCCGGTGTGAGGTCGGGGATGCTACAAATTGGTATCAGAGCTTCAATTTTCAACATTGAGCCTGAATGGGCCGATAAATTTGAGTTGAAGAAAAATGTCAAAGAGGATTTAATTCGATGTGGCCAAATTTCAGTTGTAGAGCATCGATGGAACAAAGTAACAACAACTGGGTGGAAATGGGGAAAAGCCCCAATTTTTGTGGGTGGATTCATGAGAAAATGGAGAAATTCAGCCAAGTGATGAGATATTACTGATTTAATATCTGTCCTAGCAAATTTGAACCTGGAATTGGTCGAATTTGAATTTTTAGTGAATCCAATAGAGATGGAGCAGAAAATGTTAGCATGAAGGTGCGTGCGGTAAATTGTGGCGCCGCACGGAAGAATATGGTGTGTGGGTGCGCACACTAAATTTGGCATTGCGTGGAGTGCACAATCATAAAAAGGTGCGCATGGTGTACACACATGTACTAAGGGCATGTATGGTGTATGCAATATTGATAGAGCACAGAGGAGTTTGGTTGGTGCACGCACAATATGGGTATATGTTGTCGCACGCTAGTTTAGTATCTGTGCGCAAGGTATTGATGCACAATGGGGACATATTGAACTTTAACATGGTGCAATGAATAGAGTGAAATGGATGTGGAATATCAATGTGTGATACAAAAACTGTGTGCAATAGGTAATAGTGCAAGAACCAAAATTGCGTTCGGTAGTTATTGGCGTGTGACACAAAAGTGCATGCATGTTATTAGCGCGACAAAGAAGTGTTACACAATGGTTTTAAAGTGCACAAAGAATGATTTAACTGTTATGTTGTAGCACATGGAAAATACAGGAGCACAGATTGAAACTTATGCACACAAAGTTATTTGAAGGAGGAAGAACAACAGAAATAGTGAAGGGTAAACTATAAGACCCCGACTAGCTCCATGAAGCCATAACTTTCTGCTTAAGACTCAGAATTGAGCATGTGAGTAGGCGTTGGAAAGGTCTTGGACAGTGGAATATAATTATCCACCATGAAAATTGATTGAAAATTCAATGTTTTAGGAAATCAGAAGAAAGGCTTCTGATAAATTATTGAACCAAAATGGTTCATATTTTTCATAAAATTACTGAAACAGTCAGTCTGACAAGTTTTGTTGGTTGCACATTTTGCATAGTTAACAACAACTAGATTAGATCAAGATCAGTTTAGTGTCCATATTAATGGAAGAGGCACTAAGAAATTACAACCAGGAAGATGAAGTCAGAGGGATGGATGTCCATTTGAGCATGGAAGGAACAAACTCCAATGGACATGGTGAAGAAAGGGATGAAAACATAAATATGGCAGAGACCATTAAAAATTTTCAGAAGGATGTTCAAATCCATAAAGTTGATAAAGAAAGGCTTATGAAACCGAAGGAGCAGTAGGATGACTTCAACATGAAGTTATTAGAGAGCTTGAACACAATAGAAAAGAAATTGGATAAGGAGAGTGGATCGCGAAAACCAGGAAGTCACAAGTCTCATGATGAGAAAAGAAAAACAAGAAGCATTAATAGGCATCACCACCACTCCCTGAGGAATTCTACTAAAAGATCAAACAAAAAATCAAGTCCATCACCTGTCAGAAAGTATGAGAGGTATGGGTTGGATGAACTGCGAGGAGAAATGAACAAAATCAAACCTCCTACATCTAATGATGAGTGCAAGAAGGATGAAGATGCAAAGATATGGTTGTTGTGTATGAGAATGTATTTTCAATTACATAATTATTCCTCTCATGCAGAGGGTAGAATTGCCATCTATCAACTCGAAGGAAAATAATCTATGTGGTGGGATCAACTTGTACAAGTGCAACACATCAAAGAGAAAAGTGTTACTTGGAGAAGATTCAAGAAGTATTTTGAGAAGAAATACTTGACTAAGAGATACTATGACAAGAAAATGAAAGAGTTCTTTGAACTCAAGCTTGAGAGTATAACAATTGAGGAATATGAGAGAAGGTTCTTAGAACTGTTGAAGTATGTCTCTTTCATCAAGGATGAGACAGTCAAAATTCAAAGGTATTTGAGTGGATTGTCATCATTCATCAGTGACAAAATATAGTATGATGATCATAAGATTTTTGGAGGAGACCATAAGGCAAGTTAAATGCCTATATGATCAAAACAAAAATCAAGGCCAACATTCCAAAAAGCTTGGGAAGACAAAAATAAATTCAATATGGATCAAAGGAAGAAGGGCTCTAAGCCACCATTCTTTAGAAATAGTCCCCAGGGACAACAAACTCCTAAGGAACCCAGAATGATGGACACGGGAAGTCAAAGGCCAAGGCAACCACCTATTCAATGTTGGGGTTGTAAAGGGGATGACATGCTCAGAGATTGTCCTCATAGAGGTGAATAAGAGAGGATTGTTCATAATGTACAACAAGCTGAAACAATGGAGGACATGGGTAGAAAGATACCCAATATCTATGCAACCATGGAAAACAAGCAAGCAGAATATGAGTCACATATGATTGAAGTGGGAGGTATGATTAACAACCAAACCATTTCTATTTTAATTGATTTAGGAGCTAGTCATAGTTATATAGATCTTAAGGTGGTGGAAAGTTTACAATTTCCAAGAAGAAAGCATGGGAAATCTTGGTTGGTGCAGCTGGCTATAGGGGCAAAAGAAAAGTTAATGAGATGGTTAAGTCATGTGTTATTGACATGAATGGACTGAACACCCTGGCATATTTGAACATCTTTCCTTTAGGTTCCTATGACTATCTAATTGGGATGGATTGGTTGGAAAAACAAAATGCCATCCTAGACTGCCATATCAAAGCATTTACTTGTTTGGATGAGGAAGGAAAACTAAGGAAAGTGCAGGGAATTCCAAGGGCAGTAGCCATCAGAGAGATTTCAGCATTGTAGCTGAAGAAATGTTATAGAAAAGGGTGTCAAATAATTGCAGCTCATTTGGTGGAGACACCTAGAGATAAGGTGTCAAATTTGGAAGATTATGTAGTCCTGAAAGATTTTGAAGATGTGTTCAAGGAGGTACCAGGACTACCCCCAAGGAGGGCCATTGATTTCTCTATAAATCTATTGCTTGGAGCATCTCCAGTGTTAAAGACTCCTTACAGAATGAGTACACTAGAGATGAAGGAGTTGCAAATGCAACTTGAAGAGCTTCTAAAGAAGGGGTATATATGCCCAAGTGTGTCACCTTGGGGTGCCCCAATCTTGTTTGTGAAGAAGAAAGATGGAATATTAAGATTGTGAATTGATTTCAGACAGTTGAATAAAGTGAATGTAAAGAACAAGTACCCTTTGCCAAGGATTGATGATCTTTTTGATCAATTGAAAGATTCAGAGATCTTTTCAAAGATAGATCTCAGGTCAGGATACCATCAGGTAAGGATTAAAGAGGAATATATCAGCAAGACCACTTTCAGGACAAGGTATGGTCATTATGAGTTCACAGTGGTGCCATTTGGGTTGTCAAATGCACTAGTTGTTTTCATGTTCTTAATTAATGATGTTTTCCGAGAATATTTAGATAAGTTTGTCATTGTCTTTTTGGATGACATTCTCATATATTGCAAGTCAGAAAAAGAGCATGAACATAATTTGAGGATGGTTTTGCAAGTATTAAGGGAGCATCAATTGTATGCCAAATTGAGCAAGTGCTCATTTTACCAGAAGCAAATTCACTATTTGGGGCACATCATTTCAAAGGATGGGATAGCAGTGGACCCTAAGAAGATTGAAGCCATTAGAGAATGGCTAGTGCCAAAGAATGTAACAGAGGTGAGATCATTCATGGGACTTTCAGGATACTATAGGAGATTTATAGAAGGATTTTCAAAGATTACACACCGAATCACTTCATTGCAAAGAAAGAGTGTGAAGTTTCAGTGGACATTGGATTGTGAAATAAGTTTCCATCACTTGAAAAAGTTATTAACAAGTGCTCCAATATTAAGGATAGAAGACCCAAATGAAGACTTCATTGTATGCACAAATGCATGTAAAGAGGGACTTGGTGGATTCCTCGGCCAAAATGAGTTTCTTATATGTTATGAGTCAAGGAAGTTAAAGGAGAATGAAAGAAACTATGCTACTCATGGTTTGGAATTGGCAGTCATTGTACATGCCTTGAGGAAATGGAGACACTATCTGATGGGGAAAAGGTTTGAGATGAGGACAGACCACAATGATCTGAAATAGTTTTTTGATCAGCCAACTTTAAATGCTAGGCAAAACAGATGGTTAGAATTTCTAATCGAATATGACTTCGATATAAAGCATATCAAGTGGAAAGAGAATAAAGTGTTTGATGCACTCAGCAGAAGAGTGCATAAAACGCATGCTACATCCATTAGCATGTATCAATCAGATTTGAAACACATAATTACATAGACTATCAAAATATATTTACAATACAAGGATTTAGTGGCAAAATTACAACAAGGTAATTTGCAGCAGAAAATTGAAGAATACAAGTTGGATGAGGATGAAATTCTCATATATAGGGGAATAATTTATCTACCAAATTCTCAAGAGTTGAACAATCTAATACTGAGGGAAATGCATAATGTGTCTTATACTGGGCACCCAGGATATCAGAAAAATATTACAACTGTCAAGAGCCAATATTATTGGCCAGGCATGAAGAAAGAGGTTGCTGATTTTATTGGCAGATGTTTGGAACGTCAAAAAGTAAAGGCTCAACATAGACACCCAACTGGTTTGCTACAGCCATTACCCATTCCTAAGTGGAAATGCGAAGTTGTAACCATGGATTTCATTACCAAACTTCCTAGAATGAACAATCAACATGATTCTATCATGGTAGTGGTGTATAAGCTTACTAAAGCTACCTATTTTTTTTCGGTTAAGCTCACTCACAAATCAACAAACATTTCTGATGTTTATATGAGGGATTTTGCTAGATTACATGGCATACCCAAGAAAATTGTGTCTGACAGAGATCCAAAATTTACGTCAAAATTTCGGAAGGGATTATTTAATGGATTTGGAACAAATTTGAATTTTAGTACAGCTTATCATCCATAAATAGATGGAAAAATAGAGAGGGTGAATCAAATGATTGAGGATATATTGAAGATGTATGTGATGGATAAACCATCAAAATGGGAAGACTACCTACACTTGGTAGAGTTCGCTTATAACAATGGGTACCAAGCATCTCTAAATATGAGCCCATTTGAGGCACTTTATCGAAGAAAGTGAAACACACTGGTAAGTTGGGATAACCCATTAGATAGAGTAGTGGTTGGCCCATAATTTCTCAGGGAAATGGAAGAGGAAATGTTGAAAATAAAACAAAATTTAAAGGTTGCCCAAGACAGGTAGAAAAGCTATGATGATAAGGATAGAACTCACAAGGAATTTAAAGTGGGCAACCATGTGTTCTTGAAAGTGAAAGCCAACAGAAGTTCCCTTGATAGCAGTAAAACACGGCCACACCACCTCGTCGTGCTCTCCTGCTCATAGGATCATTCAATTCATTCATGAGCCGAAGCGGCTCATTCGATTCCTCCATGGAATCTCTACTAAAACCCGATCCACGGGTCCTTTCTTCACCCGCATGACCTTCTGCACATGACCACACTCTTTTCCTAATCTTAATTTCAGGTTTCATGGTTTCATGATCCCCGACGTCAAGAGTTCCTATACTCTTGAATCCCCAATCTCCAATGAGCTCTCTTCCAGCCTTAGCCCCTCTTGGCTATGCCCTCTGGTCCATATGACCGCTTTCGATAAGACCGTATCCTTATATCCTCCTATCGGGGTTTTGGGGTTCAAATTCTCGATGAGCCCCAATTCCCGTTAGCCCTCCAGGCTAAACTAGTGGTCCACGTGACCTCTATCTCACAAGACCACAGCCTTGTGTCCTCATCAGGGTTTCGGACTTTCCAATGCCAAAATGCAATCATCATCAGGATTCGTGATCCCTCGAATCCCGATGCACCCTTCACGTGTTAGCCCTCCTGGCTAGACCCTAGTCAATATGACCGTTATCCCCGTGACTGTAGTCTCACCTCCTCATCGGAGTTTCAGGGTTTCTAATGCCAAAATGATTTTTCTCACGAGATTCCTGATTCCTCAAATCCCAACAGGCTGACACCTGGGCCCCACATAACAGAGCTTTCTTCCTTCTCTGCTATACTGACAGCTGGCAACTCAATGTTGCTTCCTCCTCGTCAAGGTTTCAAGGTTTCCAATGCCGAAACTCACATGTCCTCTGGAATCGCAATCCTCCGATTTGTCGATGGACGACCCCTGTCAGGCCGGTTCCCGATGGTTCTGATTTCTTCCACGCATCCTCTCCTGATGGATGGCCCTAATTAACTCTTGGGATTTCGAGACTTCTGATGTCCCGGCTTTCACGACCTTGGGAACTTCAATTTCCCGATAGCTAATATACCGACTCTCTGCGGATTCCTGACACCTGTCTCCCCAAATGGATGGTCCAGATCGCTCTGGTCTTTCAAGACTTGGAATGTCCCGATCTTTTGTCTTCAAGACTCCTGATATGCCAATGGCTGAAGTCCCGATGGTAAACCTCGTGCAGCTCCTGTCCGATCCGATGGCTGACGGGTATCTTCTCAAGATCTGACAGCCTAGATCCATTTTTCCTATGTGCTTACTCCAGAGGCTAAACTTTGCGTGCCTTTAACCGATCCAATGACTGACGGGATTTCTGAATGAGATCCAATGACTATCGATCCCCCCCTCCGTGCGCTTCTCCTAATGCCTTCCTGGACGTGTAAACCAACGGTCCAGATGCCTTTTCTCCACCGATTTGACGGCTGCTGTGCTCCCTCTTGAGCTTGCGCACTTTCTTCCCAACCTTGGGAGAATTTTGAATTCCCAAAGGCCTTGACCTTTTTCCTCTTCTCCTCTACGAGCTCCACAAATTCGAGTCCTCGCCTGCACTCTCAATAACTCTATTCCTCCTGAGCTTTTCTCCTTTCAAACTTTCGAAGGATTCTGCAACTCCTGCACCTCTGCAGGGTCCTTATACACACACGGTGTTGTCTCTTCTGAGCTTCTCACATGCTCAGACCCCTAAGGTATTTTTGTCTTTCTTCCTTCTCTCCCACAAATGGAGAAATATGGATGCCCTCCTGGCTATCCTTCCGCTCAAGCAACTTCTTGCTGAGTGCTGCAGGGTGTTCAACAACCCTGTGAAGATCTCTCTGTGGATTCTTCTTCAAATCACAGAACTCAAAGAGTTCTCTTCTCTCCTCTGTGCCTGCACACTTACTCAATGCCCACCTGGCAGAGTTTCTTCTTCTATAACTTTCAACAGTTCTATGCCCTTCTTGTGCACCTATGCAACCGCTCAATGCCCACCTGGCAGATCTCTCAAAATCCTCAGTGATTCTTTTTCTTCTGAACTCACAGCAAAGTTCTTCCTCTGTGCACTCCTTGCACCTACTCAATGCCCACTTGGCAGAGCTCTCAGAATCTTCAGTGATTGTGGTTCCTCTTAAGAACTCACAACAGAGTTCTTTTCCAACGCAACCCGTGCGTATGCTCAATGCCCACTTGGCAGAGATCTATAGAATTCACAGCAGAATTTTGTCTGCAACTATGTTTTCTCTCTCACAGCCTTATCTCCAAGGTATTCAACAACCTTGAAGTATTTCCCTGAGTTGTTGACTCCAGTTCTTTTGTCACAGCACATCTTTGTCTGAACCCGCAGTGTTCTGAAATGCATCCTCTGTGCATAGCTATCAGAACCCACAATGTTCTGTCACACCCTCCTGGTGTGAAGCCTCAAAGACCTTCACCTGAAATCAAATGCACTCCTACAAATGCACAACTACAATATACATCTACAACATAAAAGAACACTCACAGACATTCATTCAACATAGAATAATGCAGTAAAAACTTCTCTTTGTATTAAATATGGTAAATGCCTCTATTTACAATGTGTTCTTGAGCACGGCCTATAACAAGGTCTCGGCTCTTCTCTCTTCTGCTCTCTACATGCATATTATCACATAACTCAACTTCTTCATTCTCCCCTTCTTCAAAATGAGATACCGAAATCTCTTTTACCCGAGGGGCTCTTCGAGCGCTTCCCTCCAACCTACCTACCCTATTCAATTGCATTGAATGGGTTGTCTAGTCCAGCATCTGGATCTAGATCTCAGCCATACAAACATTTAAGGTCGATCTTATCTACAGCCTGCACAAAGGCATGGCTTCCCAACTCAATAGCTTAAACATTTAAATTACATTGAATTCAGATTTAAATGAGGTTGCGCCTCTCTCTTAGCATGCGATTTGAATTCACTGGCATGGCTGGCTAGCTGGCTGGATGACGTGGAGAGATGCTCCTGCATCAAACTCCTCAGCTGCAAAATTCATGAGCTCCTGCTCATGAGGTTCCCCTCTCAGCTCTTGGAAATCCTCCTGGATCCCAAACAAATATCTGGAGCTTCCCATCTGCCCCATTCTGTTGCTGCCGCTGCTTCTGCTACACCGCTGCTGCTTCTTCTTTTCTGCCCAGCCTCTCCTCGCTGGCAGTCTCTGCTAACCCCAACATCAGCCTTATGATCTCTTCTATTACTTCATCCAGCTGCTCCAGTGGCTGGCTCTGTTCATGCAGTCTCCTCAGCTACAAAAACTTTTGGCACATGGGAAGATTCTCAGGATCTTCCATGCCATCCTCTTCATCTTCATCTGTGGCCTCAAGTTGCCACTCTGTTGCAGACTTCAGCTCTGCAGTCTCCCTTTGACTGACTTTTTGTTCAATCACCTTTTCTGATAGCTCAACTTCTTTCAGTTCTCTTGCTGGCTCTAGATTGTTCATCCAATCCTCCAACATCTCTAGCTCCATCTCCCATGGAGTGATAACTTTATCTTCTGCTGTCAACTTCAGTGCTACAGCTTCCTCAGCTTCCTAGCTGAATGCATTGAGACACTCCTCAGAATGCTCATTTTCTTCATCTACTTGGGAAGCTTCAAAAATCTACTCCAAGTCCTCTTCTTTCCTGACAGTCACAGCTGACTGTTCTGCTACTGTTTCTGCATCATCGATAACACAGACTTTTACCTCCTACTGAGCAAATGGTAGGAATACTCCAATTCCCCCAATCATCAAAAAATCTCTCATATCTTCCTCCTCTATCAGCTGCACGTGCTGATCTAAATTCATCTCTGAGCTCATCTGTTCTATCAGCTCCTCGGGCTGATCAAAACTCACCTGCTCATCCCTACCCATCTGGCAATATGGGATGTCTCTACTGCCCTCCTGGTAGTCCATGGAATCAACTAATTCCATCTCTGTTTCCTTGCCCACCTGGCAAACTGGAAACCTTCTGCTGCCCTCCTAGCAGTCTGTGAGATCTCACAGTGACCTCATATCATTTCCCAGCTGGCAATGTGAAATTCCTTAGCTGTCCTCATGGCAGTCTCTAAGATCCCGCAGTGATCTCAACTCATTGCCCACCTGGCAAACTGGAATTTCTTCTCTGCCCTCCTGGCAGTTCTTGAGATCCTCAGTTGATCCCATTTCATTCTCTTCACCGAGAAATTTTCCAGTTTCTGGTTCACATACCTGAACCACCTTCTTATCCTTCTGCATCCGCAGTTCGAGCTTGTCTATTTCTGCTATCTCAACGAGCTCTCTATCCATCTCTGCACGCTTTTTTGCCTTGCTTTTCTTCCCAGTATGCCTATGTCCTTCAGTAACCATGGTGTTGTCTCTATCTGCTTTCCTGGCAAACCTGTTGCTGTCACGCTGCACTAAGAGTGTTACCAGCTTCATCTTCCTACTGTCTCCCTGACTATCTTCTTGATTGTTTCTTACCTGCAAACAATTGCCACAGAGTTTCCAATGCTCTTTAATCCTTTACCTTCTCCCTCTACCTGAAATATACAAACAGAGTTCTGGCTTTGATACCACTTGATGTGAATCAGAGTGTTCTTTACCTCTTTCTTCTCTTGCCTGAAAGGTACAAGCAAGAATCAATGCTCTGATACCACTTGATGTGTATCAGAGTTTTCTTTACCTCTTGCTTCTCTTGCTTGAAAGGTACAAGCAAGAATCAACGCTCTGATACCACTTGATGTGTATCAGAGTGTTCTTTACCTCTTGCTTCTCTTGCCTGAAAGGTACAAGTAAGAATCAACGCTCTGATACCACTTGATAGCAGTAAGACACGACCACACCACCTCGTCGCGCTCTCCTGCTCACAGGATCGTTCAATTCATTCATGAGCTGAAGCGGCTCATTTGATTCCTCTATGGAATCTTTGTTAAAACCCAATCCACGGGTCTTTTCTTCACCCGCACGACCTTCTACACATGACCGTGCTCTTTTCCTGATCTTAATTTCAAGTTTCGAGGTTTCGTGATCCCCGATGTCAAGAGTTCATGTACTCTTGAATCCTCGATCTCCAATGAGCTCTCTTCCAGCCTTAGCCCCTCCTGGCTATGCCCTCTAGTCCATATGACCGCTTTCCATAATACCACAACCTTATATCCTCCTATCGGGGTTTTGGGGTTCAAATTCCTGACGTGCCTCAATTCCCGTTAGCCCTCCAGGCTAAACTCGTGGTCCACGTGACCTCTATCTCACAAGACTGCAGCCTTGTGTTCTCATCAGGGTTTCAAACTTTCCAATGCCAAAATGCAATCGTCCTCAGGATTCGCGATCCCTCGAATCCCGACACACCCTTCATGCGTTAGCCCTCCTGGCTAGACCCTGGTCAATATGACTGTTATCCCCGTGACCACAGTCCCACCTCCTCGTCGGGGTTTCGGGGCTTCTAATGCCAAAATACTTTTGCTCACGGGATTCCCGATTCCTTGAATCCCGACAGGCTGATAGCTGGGCCCCACACAATGGAGCTTTCTTCCTTCTCTACTATGCTGACAGCTAGCAACTCAATGGTGCTTCCTCCTCATCGGGGTTTCAAGGTTTCCAATACCGAAACTCACATGTCCCCTGGACTCGCGATCCTCCGATTTGTCAATGGACGACCCCTGTCGAGCCGATTCCCGATGGTTCTGATTTCTACCACGCGTCCTCTCCTGATAGATGGCCCTAATTAACTCTCGAGATTTCGAGACTTCTGATGTCCTGGCTTTCATGACCTCGGGAACTCTGATTTCCCGATAGCCAATATACCTACTCTCTATAGATTCCTGACACCTGTCTCCCCAAACGGACAGTCCAGATCGCTCCGGTGTTTCGAGACTTGGAATGTCCCGATCTTTTGTCTTCGAGACTCCCGATATGCCGATGGCTAAAGTCCCGATGGTAAACCTCCTGCAGCTCCTGTCCGATCTGATGGATGACGGGTATCTTCTCAAGATCTGAAGGCCTAGATCCATTTTTCCTGTGCGCTTACTCCAAAGGCTAAACTCTGCGCCTTCAACCGATCCAACGGCTGACGGGATTTCTGAATGAGATCCAAAGACTGTCGATCTCCCCCTCCGTGCGCTTCTCCTGACACCTTCCTGGACGTGTAAACCAACGGTCCAAATCCCTTTTCTCTGCTGATCCGACGGCTGCTATCCTCCCTCCTGAGCTTGCACACTTTCTTCCCAACCTTGGGAGAATTTCAAATTCCCAAAGGCCTCGACCTTTGTCCTCTTCTCCTCTGCAAGCTCCACAAATTCAAGTCCTCACCTACACTCTCAGTAACGCTATTCCTCTTGAGCTTTGCTCCTTTCAAACCATCGAAGGATTTTGCAACTCTTGCACCTCTATAGGGTCCTTACGCACACATGGTGTTGTCTCTCCTGAGCTTCTCACATGCTCAAACCCCTAAGGGATTTTTTTCTTTCTTCCTTCTCTCCCACAAATGGAGAAATATGGATGCTCTCCTGGCTATCCTTCCACTCAAGCAACTTCTTGCTGAGTGCTGCAGGGTGTTCAACAATCCTATGAAGATCTCTCTCTGGATTCTTCTTCAAATCACAGAACTCAAAGAGTTCTCTTCTCTCCTCTATGCCTGCACACTTACTCAATGCCCACCTGGCAGAGTTTCTTCTTCCAGAACTTTCAACAGTTCTGTCCTCTTCTTGTGCACCTATGAAACTGCTCAATGCCCACCTGGCAGAGCTCTCAGAATCCTCAGTGATTCTGTTTCTTCTGAACTCACATCAGAGTTCTTCCTTTGTGCACTCCTTGCACCTGCTCAATGCCCACTTGGCAGAGCTCTCAGAATCCTCAGTGATTCTGGTTCCTCTTAAGAACTCACAACAGAGTTCTTTTCCAACGCAACTCGTGCATATGCTCAATGCCCACTTGGAAAAGCTCTATAGAATTCACAGCAAAATTCTATCTGCAACCGTGTTTTGTCTCTCACAGCCTTACCTCCAAGGTATTCAACCTTGAAGTCTTTCCCTTGGTTGTTGACTCCAATTCTTGTGCCGCAGCACGTCATTGTCTGAACCCGCAGTGTTCAAAAATGCATCCTTTGTGCACGGCTATCAGAACCCTCAATGTTCTGTCACACCCTCCTGGTGTGAAGCCTCAAAGACCTTCACCTGAAATCAAATGCACAACTACAATATACATCTACAGCATAAAAGAACACTCACAGACATTCATTCAACACAGAATAATGTAGGAAAAACTGCTCTTTGTATTAAATATGGCAAATGCCTGTATTTACAATGTGTTCCTGAGCACGGCCTGTAACAAGGTCTCGTCTCTTCTCTCTTCTGCTCTCTACACGCAGATTATCACATAACTCAATTTCTTCATTCTCCCCTTCTTCAAAATGAGATACCGAAATCTCTTTTACCTGAGTGGCTCTTCGAGCGCTTCCCTCCAACCTACCTACCCTATTCAATTGCATTGAATGGGCTGTCTAGTCCAGCATATGAATCTAGATCTCAGCCATACAAACATTTAAGGTCGATCTTATCTACAGCCTGCACAAAGGCACGACTTCCCAGCTCAACAGCTTAAACATTTAAATTACATTGAATTCAGATTTAAATGAGGCTGCGCCTCTCTCTTAGCGTGCGATTTGAATTCGCTGGCGTAGATGGATGGTTGGCTGGATGACATAGAGAGATGCTCCTACATCATCTCTGAAGTTGGAAAATTGTTCAAAGTTGGCAGCTCGCTATTGTGCACCCTTTTAAATCCTTGAGAGGATTGGTCTAGTAGCTTATATGATTGCATTGCCTGCATCTATGTATGTTATTAATATATTCCATGTATCCTTACTAAATAAATATATACCTAATGCTAATCATGTTATTGATTGGAATGTGATTCAAGTGGAGCAAGAAGATGCTTTTAAAGTGTGTTCGGTGAGCATTCTAGACCAGAAAATCAAACAACTTCGGAATCAAGCCATAGGGCTTGTAAGTGTCTAATAGACCTGGTACGGTCCTGAGGACACTACTTGGGAGCATGAGGATGCAATGCAGGCAGAATACCCACATCTTTTTGATGATTTTGAAATTTAGTTGTACATGGGTACATGATGCATTGAGGACAATGCATAAATAAGGGGAGGGGATTGTAATATCCCTAAGGCTGAACCCAATTTTCAATGTAAATACAAATGAACATAAGCTGGTGAGATGATTTGATATCATTTTGGTATGCACATTTAATGGCATAGTGCCCGCATGTACTGCGTAGTAAAACGAGGAAGTGTGCACATTCCAGGATATCGCGCGCAACATCTTAAGTGTGAGCGATGTAGAGGTCAGGGAGCCTTGTGTATCTAATATGTTTTATAGGCTGGTGAGCCAGTATTATAAGCTAGGATCCTTATGTTTTGATTAGGCCGGAGAGCCTAGATGTTAAATGCTAGTGCATCTATTTTTTTACATATCTCATATTTAATATAAAATACATCATTGCATGTAGACCGACCATGATAAAGGAGATGGGGGACTAAACTCCACTAGTTAGGGAAAGGGAAGGGGATAAGTAAAGGAATATTATATTAATATTTCTTAAATCATAAAGTATGGATAATTATGTTATGCTAAGTTCTAAGTTGTGGACAAGTGAGCCAAAGTAGCTCCCAATAGGACAAGTGTCAAGTTGGAAACATGCATACATATTGTTGGGACTTAGCTCATTTTGGGGGATCTCCATCATTCAGACCATCATCTTTTCCCTAATTCATCTATCACTGAGATATACAGTCAATCATCCAGGAGTATTGGAGAGATTGAACTTTCATTTGTATCTTCATGACTTTACCTGAGCCCGTATCTAGAGCCTTTTGTTGGGTAACTGTTAGCTTGGGAGCGAGATTGAAGAAGTGGGTTGTCAGGTTCGTGGGATATTGAAGAGGTGGGTTTTCAAGCCCGCGAGCAATTCTCTGGGTGAGAGAATTGCTGGGAATTGATTTCCGAAGGTGTTGAACTAAAGCTGCAGGGCTTTGAGACTTCCTATCCGGCCTATTGCTGAAGCCTTGGAAGGGAAGTGGGGCAGTCAAGGGACTATTGAGTAGAGAAGGGGCACACTTCCTTGGGTGGAACAGGCATGTGGGGAATATCGGAATGTAGGTTGTTAGTTGAGTGAACACTTAAGACAAAGTCTTTCCTGTTGTTCATGAGCCTTTAGCCTGGTTAGGAACCCTTTACTCGGGTGGAGTTTAGTCCTAGCTCAGGGGTGACTCACTGTTGAGAGTGATGAATAGTGTGGTCTAAGGCTGAGAAGTTTGTAGAGGTTCTGCATGCAGTTGATGATATTCTCAGAAAGATAAGTGTCATTTGTGTGATTAATTTACATGATGCATTGTTATTCACATGTTATTTTTATGGGTTTATCCTATGCATGATTATAGCTATCTGTATGCTTATGGGTATTGCATGTATATGCTGCATGTAAATGTTTAGTGCTATTTCAGTGTGAATTCATGCATTTACATAGCGTATTTGTCTATTCGTGTTTTATATATATTAAGCTTCCACGAGAGTTTTGTGTGTGCAAATGTTTTAATTGCATGCAGATAGAAAATTATATGAGACATAACTTAGTTAGGATGCTAAGTATGTTACAGTATGTTCTGCAGAGAGAATGTAAGTGTTGTCTAGCATAACGTGGCTCGGTATGAATAGTTGGGGACGTTACAAATCGGTATCTGAGAAATGAAA
Source organism: Picea glauca (assembly GCA_000966675.3). Taxonomy (NCBI): domain Eukaryota; kingdom Viridiplantae; phylum Streptophyta; class Pinopsida; order Pinales; family Pinaceae; genus Picea; species Picea glauca. The sequence goes on from JZKD02S1708620.1 coordinate 704,077, forward strand.
GAGTGCTCAGGAGTAGCATGGCCTGGCTTGGCCTGTTGAAGACTAGGAATGTTATAAAGACGATTTCAGAGCTAAGTAAAGAGTCTGAGAAGTGGCATGCCTCGTCAAGTGTGAGGCCCAAAATGTTACACATTTTTTTGAGAAGTTATAAGTTCAAATCTAAATAAATAAAAATTTATAAGTTTAAATCCAAATAAGTAAAATAAGATAGAATATATATAACTTTTTAAACTTTACCAATCAAATAATGGAGGAAAGAGATCATGCACGAAATATGCCTACAGCTCAGCGAAAAGATTTTGGGTTCGTTTATTTTACAACTCGTGAAGCAGCACTGGCCTGCATTGAAGGAGTAAATAAGAATAAGCAAAATGAAAAAGATAACAAGGTTACTCTGAAAGATACTGTTCGAAAACCTTTGCAAAAGGGACGATCAGTTAAGGATGGGGTTCGTACGGGATAGGCGACCACCTGGCCCTGGTACAAAGCGAATCTAGGACGAATTCTAGAGAAGATTTTCAACCATTTCTGGAGTAATCTCGGGGGAACTTGAGGTAATACTGTCAACCATTTCTGGATTTTTCGTTACTGAAGTGATAGGTTTTTACGATTAATGTCGCATTTGGGATTTAAATCTTCATATGAATGAAATCAATTTAAGTGGCTGCCCTTTAGTAATTTCCACAGTCCAGGTTTTTCTTATTATAAAGTTCCATGCATGTGTTGGAAATGAAATTGATGAAGGTTGTTATAGTTTGATATCATTTATGAATTTTAGTTTATATAATAAAAATTTGTTATTTATTTGGTGATTTCAAGAAATACCTAAAAATATTGAACATGTTACATACTTTTAAGAGGAGAATATTAATATAACTTAGAATTTCAATTATAAATTATTTCAATAAAGTAGTAAGATTTGCGATAAGTATAGACATTTCACAAATAATAACTAAAGTAAAACAATAGTCATTGCATGACAGCAAAGCTATAAATAATAATCAAAACTATAAATAATAATTGATAAATTTAATTTAATAATAATACTAATATCAAATAATAATTATATTTATTTTTTATATTATATTTATATTATAATAAATATGGGAAAGTTAAAGACATTGAAGGTTATCAAGTTGAAATTTTTAAAATCGGAGGGCTAGTCCTTATCCCTCACATACACAAGCTCTTCAATTTAGGAGTCAAGGAGGGCTTCCCTAAACACGAAGGAAAGTCTCATTGTTCCTATTTTTAAAAATGGGGTAGAAACATTCTCTCTAATTATAGGACCATTATGATTAGCATGATTTATTCGAAGCTTTATGGAATTATTTTGGAAAAGAAGATTAACATTTGGCTAGAAAGTCATGGTAAAAGAGCTAAAGGCCAGGTCGATTTTAGGAGATATCAATCAACTGTGGACCATTTTGTTACCTTTAGGATCATTGCAAAGAAGTTCCCCAACACTAAAACCAATCTTTTTTGTTGTTTTGTTGACTTTAAAAAATCTTTTGACATGGTTCCTAGGAAAAACCTTTGGAATAGATTGGAAGAGATAAAAGTGCCTCTCGAGTTGAGGGTTGTTGCAATAAGGATGTATGAGAATGTTATTGCTAAGTTTAAAATCACTGAGGGCTGGTCAAAAGATATTAACTACAATATTGGAGTCAAACAAGGTTGTCGCTTGTCCCCTACCCTTTTTGGCATATACATTCATAAGTTAGAAGAATGCTTGAAAAAAATAGGTTGTGTCGGACCTAGTCTCACTGGTATAGTCATCAATCTTCTTCTTTATGCCGATGATATTGTTTTCATTGAAAGAAGTCCCTATGATCTTGAAAACCAACTAAGAGTCCTCAAGGATTTTTGCTCCAATGTGGGTATGACTGTTAATACAGATAAAACTAAGGTCATGATTACTAAATCCAATAATGATGGAGTCGCACACCGCGCCCATTGTGCACGTCCGCTCCCACCAGGACCTTCCTCTCTTCTCGGCCTGAAAAACTCAAAGGTTCTTCTAATTCCCTATTGGGAATCTTCTTACCCACAGATTCTCTTCGTCGCGCGATCCCCTTCCTTAACTCCTCGACAGATCGTAACTCGCGGCCTCGCTACTCGCGACACCAACCTTTTGGGTTTCCGACCTTCAATACCCGAGGTATCGAGACTCCGATACGCACATGTGACTTGACCCATTCACACCTGTCACTTCACTCGAGATTCCGTGCTATCGCGACCTCGATCCCTGGCGACTTCACTACTCGCAAGGTTTAACAACTTCCCCGTCGACTCCCAAGGTCCGAAGTGCCGAGACTCGCGACCTCGTTCTCTCGCGGCCTCGTGACTCTGAATACCCAATGCTTGGGCTCTTCCCCTGTGAGTTCCCAAGTTCGCGAGATCCTTAGATCTCCACCACCTGTCCCGTTCAGATGGACGCTCTTGATCCTTTAGCCACTTCGATGTTTTGCATACTTGCAACCTTAACCACTGATTTCTCCATCTTCCAAGTCCCGATGTGACGAGACTCCAAGATTCTCTTGTCGCGCCTTCGCCACCTCGCGCCTCGCGACTTGAACCTTCAAATATTTGGTCTTTCAACTTACGAACCCCAAACTCACGAGATCTCCCATCTTGCCACCTGTCGTCCACTCACTCTTGTGGTCCCACACATCTTACGTCGTCATCGGGGTATCGCACCTCACGACTTCACACCTCCCATTGCCAATTCTTCGACACTTTTCTCACAAGATCCCGATAGGCGATCCCGCGAGTAATACAACGCCCTAACCGACTTGTATTAACCTCTGCCCTCCTGGACTTAAAATCCTTAAACGCTTCCGCCGTAAACTCCTTGCACCTCCGCAAGATCCAACAACCCACGGAACTTCACGAAATCTCCTCGAAGTATTCCGATCCTCCGTTCTTCCTTGTACAATTCCACGAAAAGGAAGAAATGTCTCTCCATGAGACTCGTTGTCTTCTCGCCAACCTGTGACGCTTCCTCTGAACTTTCAACGACGACTTCCCTTACACTTATCCTTCAATGACTTCGAAGGCCTACTCCTCCTAAGCTTCCTTGTGATTCCCAATTACTTTGAAGGAACTTTGCACGCACTCCTTGCGGAAAATCTTCAACTTTCTCTAAGTGTTGAAGTCTTCGACCCTGCGCACTCCTGCAGCATAAATCTTTCAATTCTTTGCTCAAAATCGTAACTCTGAGGCTTCACTTGGTCTGCGCACTCTTTGCACGGTACTATGCCTATCTGCACTCTCGAAGAAATGAGAGCGAAATTTATCTCTAAGTGAACCCTTCTGTCAATGCACTCCTTGCGGACAATTCGACTGCACTCCTTGCAGGAATCCTCTGGCTCACTCAGAGAAACAATTGAAACTCATTCTCTCACCCTCTCAGACTTCAATTCAACCATGAAATCACATACACATCATATAAAAACACATGTATGACAGGAAGAAAATACTCATGAGCAAAACATCAATACAGAGAATAGACACATAACCATGGATTTGAGTCAAAGCTTTCTTCCATTAATTCAATATCAATACATGGATGTTCTCTACACAACTCTCTGCATGCTCTTCTTCTCTCCTACTTCAATATATTACAATGATACAATGAGGGTGTCTATATTTGTTTTCCCTCTCTTGGACTCTAAAGCTATCAAATCTACAATTAATTTCCTATCTACCAGCCTTAACTATTTTAAATGCCTCATCTACCTAAGGACGAGAGCTATCCTCTCAAAGTCCATTACAATATACAAGTGCACCGTCTATTAAATGAACCATTTAAGATCACGCAACAATTTCAAAGTATTTTCAAAATGTGCGCTGGCTTATCCAGTTGTCTTCCGCTCGATGTGCTAGCTCGCTTGATGTGTTGTCGATGCTCCTGCATCATACTCCTCAGCTTGAAAAATTTCATGGGCTCCTATCCATGAGCTCCTGCATGGTCTGTCCATGCTTCTGTATCATTGCTTCATTTTCCCAGCTAGCATCTTCCACTGGATGGTTTCTCCATTTGACCAGATACTCATATTATTCTTTTTTCCTGGTCTTTTTACCCACACTCTTATCAAGTATTCGCTCCATCTGTGGCTTTTCTGCAATCGGCATCTGCTTCGCCCACTGGATCACTGGTTCCTCAGTTCCAGTTTCTGCTTCTCCAACTCTGTATGGATATAAATCTGCCACATTGAATATCATATATATTCTGATGCCATCCGGCAACTCAATCTCATAAGCATTCTCTCCGAACTTCTTCAGGACTCTACATGGCCAAATTTTCTTCATCTTCAGCTTATTATATGTTCCCCTCGGGAACCTTTCCTTCCTTAAATGTGCCAGGACCAGATCACCAACTTCAAACTGAAGTTGTCTCTTCCGCTAATCGACTCTGCGTTTGTACTCCTGATTTGAGTCTATCAATCACTGCTTCACCCTGTTGTGAAGTTCTTTCATTGCCTCAGTGAATTCCTCTACACTAGCACTGCTAGTCGAAGTCTGTTCTGAATCTTGTAGTTCAGAAACTCACCTTGGTTGTGTCCCATACACAATCTGAAATGGACTTTTGCTTGTACTCCGATTCACAGAATCATTGTACGCAAACTCTGCTTGTGGCAATATGTTGTCCCAGCTACTGTGGTGCTCCGTCACCAAGCTTCTCAACAAGTCCCTCAGACTTTTGTTCACTACCTCTGTCTGCCCATCCGTCTGTGGATGGTAAGCTGAACTAAATGCTAAGTTAGTCCCTAGCTTCTTCCATAGTGTCCTCCAAAAATGACCTATGAATTTTGTATCCCTGTCCGAGACTATGCTTCTTGGCAATCCATGAAGTCGCACAATCTCTCTGAAAAAAAAATTTGCGATGTGGGTCGCATCACTGGTCTTCTGGCATGGAATGAAATGTGCCATATTAGAAAACCTATCCACCACCACAAAGATGGAATCAACGCCTCTCTATGTCCTTGGCAAACCCAATACAAAATCCATGCTGATCGCCTCCCATGGTCTCTTTGGTATGGGAAATGGCTGATAAAACCCTGCATTCTGTTTCCTCCCCTTCGAATGTTGGCAAATTCTGCATCTGTCAGCAAACCTTTTGACATCTGCTCGCATGCCTGGCCAAAAATATGATTCGCTTAGCTTTGCAAATGTTTTGTCGTGGCCAAAATGCCCTGCCAATCCACCACTGTGCTTCTCCTTCACCAAGTTCTCCCTCATGGAGCAAATTGGAATACATAGTTGATTGCCTATAAAAAAAATCCCTCCTGGATCATGTAGGCTATCCATGGGCTTCTGTCTTTGAGAACTGGATTCTCAGCTGCCTCATACGCTTCTCCAAAATCTGCATCTCCTGTGTATATATCTTTAAGATTTTCAAAACCCAATTTTTTGACTCGAAACTCCTACAGCAACAAACATTTCCTGCTCAAAGCATCAACCACTTTGTTAGCAGTTCCTGAAATGTGTTTTATCACAAACGTGAAGTTCTGCATATACTCTACCCATTTTGCATGTTTCTGATTCAACTTCTCTTATTGATTCACAAACTGCAGTGCATGATTATCACTGTACAAGATAAATTCCTTCAGAATCAAATAATGCCTCCACTTCTTCAATGCCTATATGATAGCATAAAACTCTTTATCATACGTGGAGTACTTGACTTTGGCTTCATCCATCTTCTCACTGAAATAGGCAACTAGTCTGTCCTCCTGGCTTAAGATCGCTCCTATGGCATATCCGCTTACATCACACTTCACCTGAAATGTCTTCTTGAAGTCCAGCAACACCAACACTGGTCGTTCCATTATCTTTCGCTTCAACAGGTTGAAGCTTTTCTCAGCCTCTTCTATCCAACGAAAATACTTATGTCACTTCTTCACCGTGTCCATCATTGGTGCACTAATTCCACTGAAATTCCTGATGAACTTTCGGTAGAAACTAGCCAGTCCATGAAAACTCCTCACCACGAAAATATTTCTTGGTGATGGCCAATTTTTGATCACTTCCACCTTACTCGGATCCATCTTCAATTCATTCTCCGATATGACAAAACCCAAGTAAATGAGATATGTCTTCATAACTGAGGACTTCCTCATATTAATCAACAGCTTCTCCTGCTGTAGTTTCCTCATCACAATGTCCAAATGTTTCAAATGTTCGGCCTTCGTCTTACTAAAGATCAGCATATCATCCAGATATATGACTACAAATTTCCCGATGAATTCCCTCAGGACCTCATTCATCAGTCTCATGAATGTGCTTGGTGCTTTTGTCAAACCAAACAGCATGACCAACCATTCGTACAAACCTTCATTTGTCTTGAATGTTGTCTTCCATTCATCACCTTCCCTCATGCGAATCTGGTGATATCCGCTCTTCAGATTAATCTTTGAGAAATAATTTGCCCCACACAGGCAATCCATCAGATCATCCATTCTCGACAGTGGAAATCTGTACCTGATGGTAATTTTGTTGATCGCTCTTGAGTCGGTACACATTCTCCAACCTCCATCTTTCTTTGGACTCAGTACCGTTGGAACGGCACATGGACTCAGGCTTTCCCTGACCAATCCCTTGTCCAATAACTCCTGGACCTGCTTCTTGACTTCCTCATTTTCCTGCGGCGTTAACCTGTATGTGGCTTTGTTCAGAAAACTGGCTCCTGGTATGAGATTAATGTGATGACTCACACTCCTCATCGGTGGCAATGAATGAGGTAATTTTTCCACGATGATGTCAGCGAAATCTCCCAACAGTTCCTGAATCTCATTTGGTAAATCATCCACTCTTGTACTAGTCAGAACAATCCTCGGTATTCTGACCACAAAGAATTGTGGATCTTCTTTCTTTTCCATCTCTGTAAGAAGCTCCTTCCCACTCATGAGAAGTATTGTGTTGCTCACTTAGGGTCTTACCTCCTTATCCTTTATCGAAAGAAACCCGTGTGTCCTCCCATCCTTCTCTAAAGTATATGTGTTCATCCTCCCATCATAAACCACATTTCGGTCATATTTCCATGGTCTACCCAACAATAAATGACATACATCCATGGGAATAACATCACAGAGTACTTTATCATTATACCCTCCTATTTTGAATTCAACTAAACACTGTTTAGTGACACTCACCTGATGTCCCTTCTGTAGCCACAAAACTTTGTAGGGTCTTGGATGATCAGTTGTCTCCAGTTCCAACTTCTCTACCATCTCGGTCGAAACAAGATTATCTGTGCTACCGCTATCCACGATAACCTTGCATTTCTAGTCCTTGGTCTTGCAAGCTGTTTTGAACAATCTGGTCCTCTAAGTTGAGTCCTCCACCTCCTTCCCAGGTGTTAAGAGAAATTTTTGCATCATCAGCGACCTTCCACTTTCTGTGTCTTCATTCTCAACATCACGCCTCTACGCTTCAACGATGTGAGCTTCTCCACTATCCTTCCTTTTCTCCGGACACTCGAATGACTTGTGTCCATCCTTTCCACACGTGAAGCATGTAATTACTCCACCTCGGCCTCTTCCCCTACCTCTGGTACGAGGAAAAGTGTTTGCGTCTGCATAATCTCTCTTCTGCTCATTATGTTGTCCCCTCTGCTCAGCATATTGCTGTCCTCGCTGTGAGGTTCCACCTCTTTCAGCTTTACCCTGAGGTTTCTTCCATTCCTCCTTGGGCTTCTAATATTTCTCTTGGGAAACTGCCTTGCCTCTGGGCTGACTTCTGCCTTGCCCTCACTGACTCTGCTTACAGCTCAGCTTCTCCTCTGCTTTCAGAGCCATCTGGTAAGAATCCTCCACCGTTCTAATGGTCGTCATGCTTAATTCATCCCGAATGTCATATCTCAGACCATTCAGGTATCTGGAAACCTTCTCATCATTGCTCTCCTGATGACCTGCTCTGATGTTCAGTCGATAGAATTCCTTAGTGTATTCTTTCACTGTCATCAGTTTCTGTCTCAGGTTCTGCATTCTCCTGAACAGTGTGATTTGGTAATCCCTCGGGATGAACTTTTCCTTCAACTTTGCAATCATTCGATCCCAGCTTTTGATCTTTTGCTTTCCCTTGGAACATCTATCTGCTTGTAGCTCGTCCCACCATAATGCTGCATGTCCTTTCAACTTTGTGACAGCATGCCTGACCTTTTTATCCTCTTCGATATCCTCATAATCGAAGTAGGTGTCAAGAGCCCTGATCCAATCCAACATCTCTTCTGCATCCAAACTTCCTTCATAAGCTGGAATATCCATTTTTGTCTTGGAACTCATTCGGGTGATAGCTTTAATTAACCACTCGTTGGCTACATATTCAGCTACAACTTCTCCTGGTTGTTCAGCTTCAGCTTCACCTTCGGAGTCACTCAGATCTCCTGCATTGGTTGTGCATCTTTGCGCTGCCTCCATATCTTCTAATCTCACTTGGAGATCATGTATATACCCTTCCATCTCTGGATTCCCTGCCGGCCTACCTCTTCTTCTCACCTCCCTGTCTTTTGGGTCGGGTGACTGTCTTTCCCTTCTAGGCGGCATGGTGAAATTCTCTTTCTCTCTGCTATAGAAAAAAAAGAGTATTCTCACTCTGATACCACACTGACGGAGTCGTGCACCTTGCCCGTTGTGCACGTCCACTCCCACCAGGACCTTCCTCTCTTCTCGGCCCGAAAAACTCAAAGGTTCTTCTAATTCCCTATCGAGAATCTTCTTACCCACAGATTCTCTTCGTCGCGCGATCCCCTTCCTTAACTCCTCGACAGATCGTAACTCACGGCCTCTCTACTCGTGACACCAACCTTTTGGGTTTCCGAAATTCGATACCCAAGGTACCGAGACTCTGATATGCATGTGTGACTTGACCCATTCACACCTGTCACTTCACTCAAGATTTCGCGCTATCGCGACCTCGCTCCCTCGCGACTTCGCTACTCGCGAGGTTTAACAACTTCCTCGTCAACTCCCAAGGTCCGAAGTGCCGAGACTCGCGACCTCATTCTCTCGTGGCCTCGTGACTCCGAATACCCAATACTTAGGCTCTTCCCCTGCGAGTTCCCGAGTTCGCGAGATCCTTAGATCTCCACCACCTATCCCATTCACATGGATGCTCCTGATCCTTTAGCCACTTCGTTGTTTCGCATACTCATGACCTTAACCACTGATTTCTCCGTCTTCCGAGTCCCAATGTGACGAGACTTCGAGATTCTCTTGCCGCGCCTTCGCTACCTCGCGCCTCGCAACTTCAACCTTCAAATATTTGGTCTTTCAACTTACGAACCCCGAACTCATGAGATCTCCCATCTCGCCACTTGTCGTCCACTCACTCTTGTGGTCCCACACGTCTTACGTCGTCGTTGGGGTATCGCACCTCGCGACTTCGCACCTCCCATTGCCAATTCTTTGACACTTTTCTCACGAGATCCCGATAGATGATCCCGCGAGTAATACAACGCCCTAACCAACTTGTATTAGCCTTTGCCTTCCTGGACTTAGAATCCTTAAACGCTTCTGCCGTAACCTCCTTGCACCTCCTCAAGATCCAATGACCCATGGAACTTCGTGAAATATCCTAGAAGGATTTCGATCATCTGTTCTTCCTTGTACAATTACACAAAAAGGAAGAAATGTCTCTCCACAAGACTCGTTGTCTGCTCGCCAACCTGTGACGCTTCCTCTGAAATTTCAATGACGACTTCCCTTACACTTATCCTTCAATGAATTTGAAGGCCTACTCCTCCTAAGCTTCCTTGTGATTCCCAATTACTTTGAAGGAACTTTGCATGCACTCCTTGCGGCAAATCTTCAACTTTCTCTAAGTGTTGAAGTCTTTGACCCTGCGCACTCCTGCAGCAGAAATCTTTCAATTCTTTGCTCAGAATCGCAACTCTAAGGCTTCACTTGGCCTCCACACTCCTTGCATGGTACTATGCCTATCTGCACTCTCGAAGAAATGAGAGTGAAAGTTATCTCTAAGTGAACCCTTCTGTCAACGCACTCCTTCTAGGCAATTCGACTGCACTCCTTGCAGGAATCCTCTGGCTCACTCAGAGAAACAATTGAAATTCATTCTCTCACCCTCTCAGACTTCAATTCAACCATGAAATCACATACACAACATATAAAAACACATGTATGACAGGAAGCAAATACTCATGAGCACAACATCAATATAGAGAATAGACACATAACCATGGATTTGAATCAAAGCTTTCTTCTATTAATTCAATATCTATACATGGATGTTCTCTACACAGCTCTCTGCATGCTCTTCTGCTGTCCTGCTTCAATATATTACAATGATACAATGAGGGTGTCTATATTCGTTTTCCCTCTTGGACTCTAAAGCTATCAAATCTACAATTAATTTCCTATCTACCAGCCTTAACTATTTTAAATGCCTCATCTACCTAAGGACGAGAGCTATCCGCTCAAAGTCCATTACAATATACAAGTGCATCGTCTCTTAAATGAACCATTTAAGATCACGTAACAATTTCAAAGTATTTTCAAAATGTGCGCTGGCTTATCCAGTTGTCTTCCGCTCGATGTGCTGGCTCGCTTGATGTGTTGTCGATGCTCCTGCATCAAATAAGATCCCTTATGATACCCTTGTATATAAAAAAACAACTTGGAGGAAGTGACTTCATACACATATCTTGGAATTGATATTCACCAGAAGCTCAATTGGAATTATAGCAATGAGAAAAGGATTATTGGGGAATGGAAAGCTTATTATGGGCTTGAAAATAATTGTAAATCAGCTGATCTTTGGAGTTGGGATAAGAAAAAAATTCTTTTTGGGAATCTTGTTACACTTGCTATTCTTTATGGAAGTGAAGTCTGGGGCTATAGTATCTCTCGTGAATCCTGGAGAAAGATAGAGCAAATACAAAAGAATTTTATAAACTATAATCTCAAAATTAAAGGAAATACACCCTATCCCATCCTCCTCTTATAAACAAGTCTCTCCCCCATTGAGAACATGGCTATGACTAGATACCTAATGTATAAGAACAAGTTAAACAACATGGAATACAAGAGGCTACCTAAAATTGCTTCAAAATCAATTCATAACCACCATCGACTCAAGAAGATGCCAGGTCTTGGCTAAACTACTGGGGAATCATGGAAGAAACCATTTTGCAAAATAAAGGTACTATTAAAAAACATCAAATCAAAATTTAAGAAAAAAATGTGGCGTGATAAAGAGTTAGAGGAAAAAAGAAAATTAAGGTATTATAAATATGTAATCAACCCTAATCTAGAAGATCAAAATTAGCTATATGTTTTGCCAAGTGTAAAGAAAAAAATAATCATTGCTAAGATAAGAACAAATTCTCATGAGTTCCATAGTGAAATTGGGCGTTGGTAAATTTCTAAAATGTCATGGGATGAAAGAGTGTGTCACCTTTGTGACACTAAGAAGGTTGAAGATGAAAAGCACTTTATCTTAGATTGTCCAACCTATACCCATATTAGATATCATTTTCAAAATATTTATCACACTATCAACCTTCCTAACCTCTTAACTCAACAAAATTATGGTGATCTTGGAAAACAAAATTCTAAAGAATCACAAGTAATCATTTACCCTCTTAAGATCCAATATACTAATTTGATTTTAGTGGACGTTAATCATCATCATAATATATTATACTATTTAATATTATATTATATTATAAATAATACAATTGAATGCATTAATATAAATCAATACTTTAAAAAAATTTAGTGCTTTGTTGTTTAAGTAAAACATCATAGAGAGATTTATCTACTTATACAATTTATCTACATATGTGATTTTTAATGTTTTATGATTTTCACATTTATTAGTCGTTTCTTTGTAGGGAATATAACTTTTAATGTAGTTTGATTTTTTTATTTTAATTAAACTTTTTAATTTCTTCAATAGTTTAGAAAATTTCCATTAAAAGTTAATGTAGTTTGATTTTTTTCTTTTTTAATTAAATTTTTTAATTTCTTCAATAGTTTAGAAAATTTTATTTGTTAATTTTAACGTTTTGAAAATAAATAGCCTTATATTTTTTTCCATGAATATAAATAATAAATACATGAATATAAATAATAAACAATATTGTGTTTGATAAGACATTGATTAAAAATAAGTGTGTTTTTTTTTTTTTACAAAAGGACAACTACATAATGTAATTATTCATTCAGTTAAGAATAAATTGTAATTTTTTTATCCATTAAATTAAGAATATAAATTAAATTTTTTAGGGGAGAGAAAAAAAAAACAAATAAGAAGATAATAATATTTTGAATTTTTAAAATTTGATGTTTTTGTTTTTCATTATCTTTATTATGTTTTTATGATTTAAATAAATATCCTTGATTTGAAGAGAAATTTTCAAATAAAAATAAAGATAATTAAAATTTTACAAATTAAGCAAAAAAAAATCATCTTTATTGCTAATACTATTTATGAACTTTGAATTATATTTTCATGTCCCTCCATTGTACTATAGTTTTAAAAGATTCTTTTGACAAATGATGGTAGTGTTGTTTTTACTAGTTAGTGTGATTCATTTGATTAGTTTGATGTAATATATTTTAAAACCAAAAACAACTTAGAGAAAGTATGAAGTATTACATTTCATGCCAATACAACAATATTACTTCATTTATTTTCAAAATATACTATTTAAAATACCAAATAAGAAATGATGAGACACATTATAAGTTTTCTACTACTAATAAGCGATGAACACACACACCATAAGTTTTCTACTACTAATAACTGATTGATATTTTTCCAACAAAATGTCCACTTCCTCCTTTATTTGGTTGTTTCCACCATAATTGATGATGAAATTATCAATCAGATCAAACAAATAAATACTTAAAATTATTGAGAATGAAAATATCTTTATAAATCCAATGTACCCACCCCCTCAATGCCAACCTCCATTGATACTTCATTGCTACGAGTTGAATGAAATAACCATTTGCAACATGAAACAAGCTCATACATACATTGAACATACATGTATAAATTAACATTTAATCCTTAGAATAGACCCAATGTTACCCAATCACTTAACATTGGGGGTATTTTCAAACATGTTAATTGATCTTTGAAATTGGCTCGATGGCTAGCCATTGAGGCCTTTTCCAAGATATCAATTGGATGTTTAAAAGCAGTAAGGATGATTTTGTGTTTTAAATTCGAATGTTTCTAGATGATAAAGCTGATTTTGTGTTTTAAATTCTAAAGTTGCTAGATGATAAATCCATTAGGTAAATTTATGTTTATAAGAAGACTTTTTCACGATTTACCATTAGGAAAAAACAAAACATTCCATGAAGGTAAATCTAAAGTTCTCATAAGAGGATTTTAAAATGTGTCATTGGGAAAAATAAAAGATTAGGATTTCCATTAGGGTAAAACAAAAGATTTCATTAAAGTATATCCAAAATGTCATTGGGTTCTTAAAAATGTAATCAAGCAGAAATAAAAGTTGTTATTTACATGAGATAAAAGATTATGAATGATATTTAAACGAATCTTGATGGATAATCCATCGAACACTTTCTATTATAGTATATCCAAATATGTCAGTGGGATTTTAAAATATGTCATTGAGAAGAAAACCATAAAGCATGTTTTAGCTATGCAATTTGATTTCAAAAATGACCAAATGACAAGTCATCAAGAAAATATTAAACATTTCAAATTATTTTTATAAGCAACATGAATAAGCCATTACACACTTTTCCAAGATTACCATTGAGGTAAAACAAAATATTCCATCCTAGTAAATCCAAAGATACGAATTAAGAAGTTTAAAAAAATGTAATCCTTAAAAAATTACCATCTCAATAAAGAAAAATATTCAATTGGAAATATTCAATTGACGTATGGATACCTTTTCAAAGATGTCAATTGATATTTTAAATAAACTCCATGGATTGACATTGGGTTTGAGTACTTTTAATTAAGTAAGTATTGTAACAATTAAGGAAAAAGTTAATGTTTTGGAAAAAGAGTGTTAACATTATATATAAAATTAAAAAATCATATATATTTTTTTTAGTTAATTACTTTATAAGAGATCTTATATCAATCATAAGTGGTAGATAGAATGATATTGAAGATTATATAGCTTCACCATATGCTATTAAACCAGAATAGATTCATATTATAGCAAAAAACATTTAGAGTATAAAACTTGAGGAAATATTTGTATCTCAAGATTTGATGCTTCTTGAGTTATGAAAGATTCACATGTCAAATCCATGTTGAGCAGTGAAGGCATTAAACATATCCCTCATACTCAACTCACCATTAAATGGTTTTAACCAAAAGTTTTTTTTTTTTTCTTTTAATTGTTATATATATATATATATATATATAAAGTTGATATTGAAATATTTACTTCATATTATTTGTTTTTTAAATGTCATGTGTCAAATCCATATTAACTATTGAAGGAATTGCACATATCCCTCCTCTGAAGAAGTAGAAAGCACCTATAAGTGGTGTTATCACTCCAGGAGTCCTTCTTAGGTTGTAGCTTGAAGAAGCCTGGTAACTTAAAATGTGATTGTTTTTGTGTTTATGTGTGGATCAAATAGAATAATTGACCTACTAGATTGGTATCAAGACAGTCAAATGTATATAACCAAATGAGACAATGTTCTCAAGAATTAATGATCATATAGATAGAAAAACTAGTGGATGAAGAAAGCTATGCTTATTAAACAGAGCACACATGTGATGGGTTAAATAAGATCGTGTAGATTACTATTAAACCAAGCTTATGAGATGAAAAAATGCGATAATAGTCATTAGTATATAAAACAAACTTGAATCAAAGTACAGAAAGAGAAAGGTAATGGCAATCTGACATCAATAATGAAAGGAAACTATGATTTGAATTATATATCTGAAAGTCTATTACAATAGCCTCAAGGTATCTGTATCTAGACCTGAACCACTATTCTATAAAATTGATAGGCTTTATAGCCTTTACAAGCAGTTTCAGATCCTCAAAAGATGGATCTGATAACCTCTTCTCCTATCTCAAATTTGAATTTGTGAGGTGGCTGGAAAAGACAAAAATTTCTGGAAATATGATGCTCAAAGATTTACTCATATCTCTAAAAAACAAACCATTGTGTACAAACTGGAAAAGGATTTTGTATATTTGTTTGTTTTGAGAAAAAACCTCTCTCAGTTCTTTGATATTCGTTTTCATTTTCCTGAGATCTGCATTTCAAAAACATGTTTCAAATAGGGAAATTTTGAGATCCAAACATTAGAGCTCAGATATGAATTTGATTCTCCCAATATATGACACCTTTAGGAAACATGAGAGAGGTTATTGTTCTGTAACATGTTAAAAAGAAAAACCTTCTCGCGTTTCTAAAAAAGATTCTCCAGTCACTCAAAATCATCATTTCAAAATGATGACTTAGCACAGTAAAAACATACTTTTCTGCACTTTCGGTGGCTAAGAGAGCCCCAAATTTCACATTTAAGCCATTGAAAGCTAAGACTTTCGGTGGCTTAGAAGCCATTTTGGAAATGTGCTTAGCCACCAAAACCTGAGTTTTGACTTTTTTGAAGTGAAAACCAAATCAAATGTTTTTCAAACTTTATTTCAAACCTAAGGCTCTCAAAAATTAACCGTAAAAAATTTAGAAATGTATTTTTCAATGACTTCCTATCACCTAAAATAAACAAATTTCATTGTGTTATTTGAGGAGATAACATCTTGCTCCTTCTAGGGATGAAATCCTCCCTGCGAGGTTTCAAGAACATCAGCTCCAATGACTTTCCTGTTGGGCTATGGAGTCATTTGGCCTGTGCAACTGATCTTCTGGAAACCTGTAACTTGCATGTAGCCTTTACCATTGGGCTATGGAGTTGTTTGGCCTTTAGAACTGATCCACTTCAAAACTATAGCCTGCATGTAGCCCATCTATAGCCTTTACAAAAGATATCTAGATCCTAGAAAACTGGATCAAATTTACTTAAAATAGAAATTCAAAACTAGATTCACAAAAATAGGAAAAGATCTTATTTAAGGGGTCAAACCCTTATCTTGAAAGTATTCATAGTCTTCAACAGATGTAGTGATCTTCAAATGCTGATGGATGAGGTCGAAAATGACACCCTGGCAAACCAATCATCTTTTTCCAAAAGTAGATAAGAAGTTTTATCTTCCTCGTGTTGTCGACACCTCGAAAACTGAAATAGAGCAATAAAACTGATGCTCTAAATTATGATCATCACTTAGGAGCCTTTCTCGTGCCAACTAGAACAACAACACTTAGATCTGTGCAAAAAGAGTGGCTTTCTTCCCTTCTCTATGCTTTCGGTGGCTAAATAGCCATAAGTCTTAACCTGTAAGCTACCAAAAGCTCTTCTTTTGGTGGCTAAAAACAATTGTGAAAACATGCCTAAGACACCGAAAGATCTGTTTTGAAACTAGCTTTCAAAATTGAAAATATGTATTTCCTTCCATCTTTTGATCTTCACTTTTGCTCCTTTGAGGCTTCAACAACCTGAGCATTGTCTGGGTTATCAACAGAGTTGATATCTACCCCTGGAGTATCAACAAGATTAGTGGTTTCTTCTAGGGTTTATAGAGAAATATGTGCCTTAGGTCTTGGAGGCATCATTTTGATTCTTAGCAGCCTGATATTCTTGTACAACCTAGAATCAACATTTGGTTCCTTTTCTCTAGCTTAGCATATTGTTTAGTAATCCTTTGGTGAGAATCATACAACTCAATATCTCTTTCTGTCAAAGTTTAATTACTAGTCTTAACTTCTTTGTCAAGGAGTTCAAGATCATAAACTTGTCTTAACAGTTGATTGATTTTTGAAAATCGGGGCTTGTTGGTTGATGCCTCATACTCTTGCACCTCCTTTTCTTATTTAGGTGTAGGTGAAGGCAAATCTACATACTTTGTTATCTGTTCTCTAGCTGGGACAGCTCCTTGAAGATCTAGCTCTGCTAAAGTTTCCTCATGCTCTGTTGCAACCTGTTGTAACCATTTCCAAAACTTGTACCACCAATCTTTAGATATCCACTTGTCAAGTCATAAGCACGTATAATGCTCCATATGGATTAGTAAGAGGTGTGGGAGGCAAAATATAGGTTGAAAAATCCATGGATTGGATGAATAGGGGGGGTGGCACTTGACTAGAACTAACACTGCTATTATCACTTGTTTAAGATCTACCATGACTAATCACCTCCAAAATCAAAACAGAACCTTGATAATGGTGAATTTAATTATTATCTATCATTTGGAACTGTTCTGATGGAATTCAGATCAAGGGAAATCAGATCTGTGCAAAATTAGTAGCATTCTACCCTGTTGTGTGCTTTCAGTGGCTAGGAGAGCCAAAATTCTAACCTGTAAGCCACCTAAATCTCTTCTTTTGGTGGCTAAGGAAAGTTGTGAAAATTGAAATAGCCACCAAAAAGGCAGGGTTTCAAAATTACAGAGATGCATTTATTTCCGCCTCACCATTGGTGGACAACATTAGGCTTATATGTTTTCATATTAGGAATTTAATACATCATCATACCTCTAATTCAATCAGCACATTTATATGTAGTAATAAAATGCCCTTTTCATTGAGTTGATCAAATGTTATGTGTGTTAACAATCCAACTACAACCAAAAGAACAATCAATCCTAGATAGAATCCATTGCCAGTAGCTTGAATAAGTATTCTATCCTATCTAACAAATGAAAATAAGTTTGTATGAGAAGAGAAATACTCTTTTGTAGATTCTTTGATTGAACTTTGCATTCCACTTTCTCTTCTTATTGGCGATGATACCTGGAAAATATGCTCAGTGTTTGAGTTAATTCAACACTTTGCTTCTATAGATTCTGGCAGCCACCTTCAAGTTCTTAATGCCTGTGTAAAATGCTCATTATTTATGTTTGAAAAAATTGATCAAAAACCCCAAAACAATCATTATTCCACCATTACGAAAAAGAGCCTGCAGATGCCATTGGAATTCTATGCTCGTGGCACCATCCTCTTAAGAATTTCAAGAGTGTGATATACAACCTATTGTAGGGTTTCTTTCTCATTGTGCTGAGCATCAGGAGTCAACATATTGGGTTTTAACAAATTTCCCTCGAACAACACATTGTTCTCTGCCAAGTAGAAGAAAACCTCAGTCCAGACTTTCTCTGCCACTTCAAGGCTTTTATCAATGAAATGGTCTCCATCCAACAGAATCTCTCGCTCCACAACGGGCACAAGGCCATTGTCCTAAGAAAGGGCAGCATAACGTGCAAGTCCCAAGGAAGCTTTTCTTATTTAAGAAAACTGAAAGCAATCTATATGCTCATATGAAGAGCTTATTCAGCTACCTACTCCTACTCTTAACTAGTAAAAACATGCTCATCATGTAGCATCATACTTCCATTGAAGCCATGATAACGTTGAACTATTTACAAAATCTCTTTGCATGCAGATAAATTTCAAAGAACACTTCATATGGTGCAACATAATTTTAACTTGCAGAGCATACTTACAATCATCATTTTCTTTGATTCCAAAGATTGCACAACTGAAGACTTCTAAAGAACATAACTCCATATAAATGGCTACTGGATCATAGAAAGAACCTAACTTTGCTTGCTTCTCAAGCCTTTCTTCTCCTTTTGATATATGGATCTGCTCATAAACAAGTTTCTGCAATTCTAAAAATAGCAGTGAGTTGATTTGATCACTAATACCTTCTTGTTTGATATCTTCTTCATAAATGATATCAGTGTTTTGTTCATGAGATGCTGCAAATAAAAGATAATATCTTAAATCTTCAGGAAGATTAAACTCATCATATTTAATGTCTTCTGCAAACATAGAATGACTGATTTCAACATGATGTTGTTCCTTGATGGGAAAGGAAAAAAAGCTCATCAAAATCACATTCGTAGTTGTCATATATTGGTTGGTTGCTTCTTAAATCAACATCATTTGATGTAAGGATCTTCTCTACTCCATCGGCATACCTATAAAAAATAGGTGAACGGAAATCTCCTGAATCTTGCAAAGAAGGAAAGACAATCTTCAGATCCTTCTCTCCAATCATAGGTGAAAACATATCATAAGCAACCTTTTGAAAAAGTGCATAAAAAACTTCTTCTCTAATTGTTTCTTCATGTAAATCAAAGGCAGCAGGTGCAACAGAGATAAGATCTGATGCATTTATAGCTATGCAATTCTTATTGGTATCATGAAAAGCTTCCTTAAGAACATAATTTTTATCTTGACAAATAGAAGAAAAGATTACTTCCTGCTGAACTTGATTCTCGAATTCATCACAACAATCTTCAAAGAGACTTTTAGCTGGAAATTCATCTTTACAAAACAAATGGAAAGCATAATGAAAACTTGTCAATGAGTGAATGCTTGAATTAGGAAGAGCTTTGTACCAATCCTGAAAAGCTTAATTTGAACGTCCTCATGTACAATTCCAAGCCAATGAATAAAATCATGAAAATCCATCAAGTGTTCAGCTGACACTTCCCACTCTTCTCCTCGAAATCTAGGAATACTAGATTCCCATTCATCTCTACTAGGTGTTGGATGAGGATAACCAGAAATGCTTGAGAAATTGCAAAATACATACCTCTTGTTCATTTCATACCAGTGAAGTCACCAACAAATTTCTAAACAATGGAGTTGCCACTAAATTCACCCTTCATGGAGTCATTAGATAGATGATTACAACCAAAAATATGTCCAAACTTTGTCTATCATCAAAGTTGGATCTTTTCATCTCCCAAAGACGCTGAGCTTCAATCTTTGATCCCCTGCAACGGCGCCAATTTGTTATCACTCCAGGAGTCCTTCTCAGGTTGTAGCTTGAAGAAGCTTGGTAACTTAAAATGTAATTGTTTTTGTGTTTATGTGTGGATCAAATGGGATAAATGACCTACTGGATTGGTATCAAGACAGTCAAATGTATATAACCAAATGAAACAATGCTCTCAATAATTAATGATCAGATAGATAGTAAAACTAGTGGATGAGGAAAGCTATGCTTATTAACCAAAACACACATGTGATGGGTCAAATAAGATAGTGTATATTACTATTAAACCAAGCTTATGAGATGAAAAAATGAGATAACAGTTATTAGGAGCTAAAAAAAACTTGAATCAAAGTGCAAAAATAGAAAGGTAATAGCAATCTGACATCAATAATGAAAGGAAACTGTGATTTGAGTTATATATTTGAAAGTCTATTACAATAGCCTCAAGGTATCTGTATCCAGACTTGAACCCCTAGTCTATAGAATTGATAGGATTTATATCCTTTACAAGCAGTTTCAGATCCTCAAAAAATGGATCTGATAACCTCTTCTCCTATCTCAAATTCGAATTTGTGAGGTGGTTTGAAAAGACAAAAATTTCTGGAAATATGCTGCTCAAATATTTACCCATATATCTCATGCCAAAACCGTTGTGTACAAAATGGAAGAAAATTTTGTATATTGGTTTTTTGTGAGAAATAACCTCTCTCAGTTCTTTTATATTTATTTTCATTTGCTCGGGATTTGCATTTCAAAAACATGTGTTAAACGAGGAAATTTTGAGATCCAAAAATTAGAGATCAGAGATGAATTCGATTCTCCCAATATATGACACTTGTAGGAAAAATGAGAGAGTTTATTGTTTTTTGACATGTTAGAAACAAAACCTCCCCCCATTTCTCAAAATGATTCTCCAGTCACTCAGAATCATCATTTGAAAATAATGACTTAGAACAGTAAAAACAAACTTTTTTGCACGTTCGGTGGCTAAGAGAGCCCCGAATTTTGCGTTTAAGCCACCGAAAGCCAAGACATTCATTGTTTTAGAATCCGTTTTGGAAAGGTGCTTAGCCACCGAAACCTGAGTTTTGACTTTTTTGAAGGGAAAACCAAATCAAATATTTTTCAAACCTTATTACAAACCTAAGGCTCTAAAAAATGAAGATTAAAAAATTTAGAAATGTATTTTTCAATGACTTCCTATCACCTAAAATAAACAAATTTGACTGTGTTATTCGAGGAGGTGAAAAGTGGCATATTAAAATAGGTCTACATAGAAATATTTTATTTATGACCAAGATTGAATTTTTTTTTTTTGTAATTAATTCATCTTTTAAATGCCACATGTTCACTCTGCAATAGTATTGAAGCAATTAAACATTTGAGACATTCTAGGACATAGAAAACACCTATTAAATAAATATTAATTTCATTTCTTTCAATTACTCTTTCTCTTTCTCTAGAGTTTATATAGAATTAGTTTACTTAAATGGATATTGAAATATTTTATTTGCTGTAGATTTTTTTTTGGTTATTAATATTTTTTTAAATACCACTTGTCGTCTTCATATTAAACATGGAAGGAATTACACATCTCCCTCATACTACAATGTATAATGAACCTTTCTACGCAATAATAAATAGATTGAAAATAAATTTTATATACATAAATGAACAGATTAAAAATATAGTTTACATAAGTAAATATTTTTATATGTAAAAAATGATAATTTATAAAAATCAAATATAACAAAATATTTAAACAAATATTCATATCTAGGAATTTTTATTGAAAAATAAATATTTATTTTCTTAATATTTATAAATAAACATTGAATGTAAACTTTTCATATTTTTCCAATCACCATACAAAGTGGAAAAAAATGTTTACTAGTATTAAAAAAAATCCAAAAATCCATTCTCACAAAGCTTTCATTATCACATGTTTTTAAAACTTTTGATAGCTTATCGTGAGTTCGACAAATCCTAATAAATTATTAAGGCTTTCATAAAGACAATATATATACCTTTGTCAAAGATTTTACAAAGATGATAGTTGGAAACCTCTAGATAACTTATCAATAGTTTTCTAAAGACATCCATTTAAGCAATATTTTAAAGAAGTTTGAGACATTGGGGAATTTTCAAATTTTTTATTTGAAATTTGAAAACCTCCCAATGAAAGATGATAGTTGGAAACCTCTAGATAACTTATCAATAGTTTTCTAAAGACATCCATTTAAACAATATTTTAAAGAAGTTTGAGACATTGGGGAATTTTCAAATTTTTTATTTGAAATTTGAAAACCTCCCAATGAAACTGCAAACCATTAAGACCCTTTTCTTAAGTATCATTAGAGTGGCCTTTTGAAACTCCCTCGTAGCTTATTAGGAGTTTCACAAAGACGATTTTTGGAAAGCTCCCAATAACTTTATCATGGGTTTCACAAAGTTCACCTTTGGAAACCTTTCAATATCTTATCAAGAGTTTTCCGAAGATGATCATTCATAGAATCTTCTCAAGAAAACCAATTGCGAAGATCTCATAAACTTTCTGAACATTACCATTAGGGTAATATAAAAATTTTGGTATGATGACAATAACTTAAATTCTCTTGACATAATATTAAAGTATTATTTTTCCTGCATTGCTACATTTAAACAAACAGAGTGGCTGGAGAGGACGATGGACTCTTTGGTGCGAATGTAGACGAAGAGTTACAGAGATGCATACCTATAGTCTTATTTAATATTCTAGTGTTTAGTATTTCATTTATTGGTTGTGTATTTGATCTACTTGTTCTACTGCTTTGCATCTTTTTTATTGTATTTATATACTACGTATCTTTCTGCTTATTCTCATGTGAATCGTATTCTCTTTGTTGCTACATTGAAATAAATAGAATTGTATATCTTTCTATTAAACGTCTTTCTTCATACTAACCTTTCTTCATGTCCATCGTATATTCGACGTTGCTACCTTGGAAGAAACAAATTGGTTGGACAGGAAGATGAAATATTATATGCAACAATAGAGCACTGTATGGTACAATCTTTGAAAAGGTATACCAATTGTGCTAGTAAATTAAACAAATGAAACAGGTGGGGGCATATAATATTTGACTAGAAAGCAATGATTTGGAAAAAATGGACATTTGTTCCCTCCCCATTTCTATTTTTTCTATTTTCTATTATCACTTTTTCTTTCTGACTGCACTACTTAGTTTTCTTTCCGAAAATGCCTTGGTGCATGGGTTGGCAGACTCATGGGTTCACATTTATGGTCATGCTTCTACCTTATTCCATACTTACCCACTTTGTTAGTTGTGGGTTTCAGTCTGACAGGTTCAAGATTGCGCCTCTGGATTCAGAGGTTCTACGATATATAGATTGGTCATCATGCCCTGCCATCACGCCCTATTTATTGTTACACATTTTTTTATTCAAAGAATCTGAGGAAAACAATTTGACCCTCACTTCCTCATGTTTCCTGAGTATCCCTTGACACCCTATTTCGTATTCCATCTCCTTCAAACCTGGATGTGACATTAAGAACAATTATGGACAATAAACAATGCCTATGCTTGTTTAGTCCTTTTGATGTTCAAATACACATGCTTGCATCAGAAAAGGTTGGACTAGTGACATGGCCATGAGCAGTCAATCATCCTAGACATTAGCAAAACAACAAGGCCAAAGGTAAATATGCATACATTATGTTCCTTGTATGTTTACCAAACAAATATCCTCATCTATTTATTCATATATGGCATGGTGAATATGTCGATGTCATCTGCAACACATACTTTGCAATTCAAAAGAAGTATCAACAAGTGCAAAAGAGACACCATACATAGCGCAGGTTCTGCAGACTAAGAGGTATGGTTGCAAAACTCTGGCTCCATAGTTCATCCGATTTGTGTGTCTACTTGTACAATTATACCAGGAAAAAAAGAAAACAAAAAAATAATGCACACTATGATTCACATCACTTTTCCTGTTCAAAAATTGTCACTAGGTCTAAACTTGTAACACCCGAAATATTATCAATAGAGGGCTTGAACAATCGTTGAACTTGAAAAGTGTTCATCGGGGACATTAGGGTGGTCTATAGCACCTACTTGGACAAGGAAAAAAAAACTATATCCATTATGCGTACTGACATGGCAGACAAGGAGACCTCGATGACAGTCACACTGACTATTCCTACACAGCTTGTCTAGAAACATGCAGAAAAGATATTGCCACGAAATGGGATATCCATTACAAATTTTAATATATTGCCAAAAACAATATATGACAGTGCTGATTTTGATCGTATTATATCTCTCAACGAAACAAGTATTGTGGAGAAAATTCCCTCTATTTGTTCAGAATATCATTTCTTCCCAGACTCAACTATCAACCAACTTCCACAGAGAAACGAAATTTAGCCAATCAGAACCATTGGCACAATTGTCACACTCGTGAGAAAACTTGGCTCACAACACATTTTCCATATAAAAGATGGAGAGTCAGACAACGAAAAAGGAAATGGTACCATTCTCCATATCCAGTTTTGTCCTTTACCTTCGCATGTTCATGTATCTTGGTTATGTTACACAAATATTGCATTGTTCCATGTTGCAGTTGCAATTGTTCGATACCTATTCAAATTTGTTTTCATCAATGTAACAACAATTGCGTAAAGGGAAATTTCAACTTATGATCTTCAAAAATATAACAATGAAAAGAGATGTTAAAGAAATGATCTTTCTCACAACCCAAGCAACATTTGTAACAAAATTGCGAGCATACACAGTATAGGATATCAAGAAACTAACTAGATATACAACTATTGTGCATAAACATCTACAGATTCATCCTCACTTTGCTCATACAAACAGCCTTCACAAAATTTCTGCGGTTTGTTTTTTTGTTTGGGTGCAGTTGTATATTATATGGTTCAATATATTAACTGCTATGCTCACATTCCTAGGTTGAAGGTATTTGGTTGTAGCAAATACGTACTAGACCCCCTTTGATCATGTATGTGTGAAATGCAACTCTCTTGCTTCTGCATTTTCTTTCATAAGTGATGACATGATTGGTTGTCTACGATGGAATAAAAAATGTCCATACATATATAGACATTGCCTTAATGTTGTCATCATAATCGAGGGCAACAAAACCATGCATTGTATAATTAGACAACCTCTATTACAAGATTTTCTTCCTGGGTTAGTAGAATTGTCATATGAAGCATACCTATAGAAAAAGGAAAACAGTGTCCACATGTTGCACGATTTTTAGATACATAACAAATTTACCTTAAATGAGGACAATGCAATATTGCATATCGACTAAAAAAAATAAAAAAAAACATTTCAAGCTTTGGCAAGAAACAAAAATATCTCATGTGTGTCTGTAATTTTTCTTCAACACCCAAATGAATGTTCGTCGGACTTGAGTTCTTCAAAGTTTACATCTATAGCTACAAAATTCTCTTTCTAGAGATTTTGTCTCTCCTTGTGCTCTTGAAACAACAAGGATAATCTAATTACAAATGCAATCGATGTTGTTATTTTGATGTTTTTTTGCATCTCCCAGTAAGAATTTTGCATATTTGTTTTGGTGTACAAATAAAAAAAAATGGTGGCTGGCTGTGGTTTTGATGGAGGAGTCTGCACGTTTTTTGGGTGCCCAAGTTCGAAAATTGTTTTCCAACTATATAACCATGGTAGGATTTCTTCATTTTTTTTGGGTTCCTGAATAAAATAAAAATTTGTCTCCAACTATACGTTTATGGTATGGTATCTTCATTTCATCGATGCCCTAATTGAAAAAAAAGGACTTAGCATCAATTGAAACATGCAATTGAGATTTTTAGATCTCGCTATAAACATTGCACATGCATAAGATTGTTCAGTCTAGAAATGGGAAGCATGAGAGAAAACCTCATAAAAGGTATCCAACTATAAATAACTTTGGCCCATCTTTTGAACAGTCGAAATAGCTTGCTCATCTGGGAAGAATCATCAAGAATTTCCAATAATATTGGAAATTTGGCATTGTTAAAATTGGTAGGGATAGACCATGACACTATCAGAAGAAAATGTCCATAGTGATCTTGCTTAATGGTAAAATAGTAATCAACAACTTTCTTGTTCCCCATTTTGAGGTGTGGTTATTGCTAGTGTACAGTGGTGAAGCTCTGTTGGTTTTGTGTTGTCTTGTGTCTGGCAGAATTTTGTTCATATTCTATGGCCCCGATTATTTTATCCTAGGAACATATAACAGATGTAAGAGAAAATCAATGCCATGATGTGTTTTTTGTATATCAAATTGTTTGATGCAAAGCTCGATGCGTACTGTAATATCCCCTGGTAGTGCCCTAGTTTTATTATGAATTGTAATGATGTTTATAGGCTGATGAGACAAGTGTATATAAGTTGGTGGGACTATGTGCTTATGAGGCTCGAGATCCTAAGTGTTAAAGGCCAAGAGCCTAATTTTGTATATGTAATTATGAACATCATTAATAAAATATAAACATCGTTGCATGCAGACTGACCATGAAGAAAGAGTGATGGGGGACTAAGATTCCACAAGGTTGGATAAGGGAGGAGGCTAAGTGTGTGGGCCTAGGGGCTAAGCTAGGGGGCTTACCTCCAAAGGGGATAATAATTTATTATTATATATTGAAGGGTAAGGTGGACATGTTGAGTGTTGTCCTAAGTTCCTATAAAGGGAACGTGTGCAAAAGGAAATGCATGCATCTCTAGGAAGACAGGTTTCGACCTAGGTGCATGCAGTTAAAACTGATGAGTGAGCCATGTTTGTGGTCATTATTCCCAAATCCATGGGAGTTCACTGGTCATTCGACCATCCAAAGTATAAACCTATTTTTCCTCTCCAATCGACCCCTGCATTGTTTACTGGTCACTAACCGAGTGAGAACCTGTGGGAAAACTGATGGAATGAACTGCGTCTTCCATGAAGCCCAAGCATCCCATATATTTTTGTGTCATTTGTGTGTCATAACGGCTGGTTTTTTCGGCCACGTAGTTCCTTGAATGAGGGTGGCTTGCTACCATCAGTTGTTTCTTACTGAGCCATGTTGTGTCTTAGTGTGGAGGGTTTCTGTTTTTGGATGTCCATACCCAATTTTTGGTCGCTAATGTCATCATTGTGTGAATGAGTGTTGAACTTGTTAGCACTTGGTAAATTTCCTAGAGGTTGACAGTAGAAGAAATATACGAAATGTAACTTTATCCAACCACTTTTGAAGCTGGGATCTAGCCCTTCCAACTTCAGAGAGAGATCTCTCTATTAGATTTAGCTATGTTTCAAATTTCAAATATTAGGCTAGGTAAAGAAATAGATTGGTGTTGTAGTCAAAGTATCTTTTCGAATTGGTTGAGGCAGTCTACACATCCATTGGGCTATGGGGTCTGTGTTTTAATAAAATATGAAATACAACCATAAACGTGAAGGAAGACTTCCACAGGGTGAGATAATATACTCACTCGATCTTTTAGTAGTTTAAATGATGTACAAAAGAAAATATGAGAAAGATAATTTCAACTAAGAAGCAGTTAAGAATTTCTTAATTGAAAACACCAGAAGATAAACACTAAAATCTTTCGAGTCAGAAACAAGGTATACAAGATAAATCCTGCAACATTCATTACTCTTAAAGATTAGTTTCATAAAACAATATGATCACAAAGTAAGAATAAAATTCAACTTAGAGAGTAAACATCACCAGTGAATACACGCAAGAATCCTGTAAAAGTGACTCCTTTTTATTAATGGAAGATCTCTTCAAAAAGATTACAGTCTGATAGCGTCAGGGTGTGAAGATCAACAACCCTCAATACCTCGAAAGGTGAAGTATTTATAACCCAAATTACAAAACGTTCCTGTCATTAATGACCAGGATGTACTAAATCTATTTTTAGCCTAACTGAATTAACAAATTTCCTAAATCTAGGAACTGCTTGATGACTTGGTGCAACTGCATGCTAATTTCTGGGTAGACCGTTGATGAAGCCTTTACACGACCTCATCTGACTGGACAACTGACTGGACCTGAACAACTCATCTGCTAATCGATCAGATCATAGAGTTCCTCCCATCTGAGATGACTAGGCACATTGAATTTGAGAAGTCTTTGATACACTTCGTCCATTTCTGTATACTTGGCGAATGTAAGCTTGGTGAGGAAAATGTATCGAATCTTGTGTTGAATGTTGATGTCCCACTGGAGGGCATCAAGGAATACCTTACTAGTGATGCTCTCTTGAATCCCTGCAAAATTCAAACTGTCCTTAGACACCTCAGCCAATCTCTTCTTGTAATCTGGAAGTGTCATCAGTTTATCATTAATAACCTTCAGACCAGGTAGGCCCTTCTTCTGGAGAGCCTCAATCTTGTTGAAGAATCTATGTACCCCTAGGTTCATGGTCTAAACCTTTTCTTCCAGTTGAAGCATTAATCCTCTCTTGGTCAAAACTCTTTTGACCTCAAGGATGGTCTCTGTTATGTCCTCGATATTCATCTCTTCTAGCTCTTCTCTGGTCTTAGAATTGAGGAACTTTATGATATCATTCGCCTGTGTTGGCATCTCCCCCAATTCTACTCTGATCTTCTCTATAGCCTGTTTGCTCCTCTGGACCAATTCATTTTGCTCAAACATGATTTGGATCATGGGCCATATCTCATTTATGGACTTAGTGATGTATGTCCACACATTCGCTTTAACTTCAGCCAAAGTCTTCCCTGCCACTGTTTGCTTTCGGAGCTGCTGTAGCTCCTGCTTGAGCTTCTCTGTTACCTACTTTTCCTTGGAGAGGTTGTTCTGGAAGGGAGTTTTAAGTTCCTAAAGGTTCTCAACTTCCTTTTTAAGCCTATTGATCTCTGTCTCCTTCAGGTTCATCATTTCCATGGATTTAGCTAGGTTGGTCGTCTTTTCTTGGGAGGTTAATAGAGTTGTGGATGGGACTGTTGTCACTACTACTGTGCTTGCTCCTGAAATCGGAATGGCTCTCAATGGAATGAATTCCATTTTCTTCAACTGCTCCTTCTCTTTTAATAATCTCTCCATTTCAGCTTCCATTTCTTTGAGTTGTGCATTATGCTCCATGAGCAGCTTGAGCATTTCATCCTTCTCGCCTTCTTTCTCTGCTATCTCCTTTGCCTGCAAGTCCTCTGTGGGTGGGAGTTTCAGTTGTTTCCTCAAGGAGGCAATGTCAACATTCTTCTTATTTATCATCTGCTCTGTTGCTTTGATGTTAGAAGGGTCATAGCCGATCTTGAGGACAAACTCCTCCAAAGTTTTGATTCTATTCTCCTTCGCAAAGGATGGTATCTTCTCCAGCTTGAGTTGCGTTTGAACATTGTTCAGTGACACCTGCAGTTTGGCTATAGAAGCGGAAGCATGCACCAACGTATGAAACACCATTTCCCTTGTCTACTTGTGCAGATCAATCTGATCTGCTGGGTGCACGTCCTTCATCTAGAATTCGAAGGTGGCCCTCTTGTAGTCTGTGATCACCTTGGGGTCTGGTACCTGCACCTGGAGGAAGGCCATGTACATCCTGCCCTTTTCTGTGTCAAATGCAGACAACAACCTATGCTGCGCAGTCGACGTCTACTTCCGAAACTAAGCATAAGTACTACTGGTAAGGGTCTGGTTCTTTTTCTTGATCAACTCGTACTTCTAGAAAATGCTCAACTTAGGCCCAGTCTTTCCTGGCTGAGTGTCCAGTGGGGAGTCTGTGGATTTCTTCGGTAATGCTGGGGTGATTTCCTTATAAAGGCTCGAACTGAAGGGAGGAATAACCGACTTGGTCACTATGGTAGGCGGAGCCTCTTTTTCTCCAGTTGGGCCAGGAACTGAGATTGTCTTGGGCCTCTTAGTGTGTAACCGGAACTCCTCGGATGATACCTCCATGACAGGCAGAGAAAAGTCTTGACGAGGCCTCTTTTCTTTAGGGACCTGTGGCATGGTCGTTGGCGGCACAGAGCCATTGTTTTTTTCCTCACCTAGCTCAAGCTGAGTCAAGGAGTGTGTTGAAGAAATACGTTGTCAGGCTCGTGGTAGAAGAGGCAGGTTGTCAGGCTTGTGAGCAGCTCTCTCTAGGTGAGAGAGTCTGTTGGGAAGTGGTTTTATCCTAGAGAGAGTCCAGCACTAGCTACGGAGCTATGAGAATTCATGATCTGGCCTATTGCCGAGACCCAGAGATGGAGGTGAAGCACTGATGGAGTATGCTTGTGAAGCTGTATACTTGCAAGTGGAAAAGGGATGTGGGGAATGAGAGTCTGTGAGTAGTGGGCATAAGAAGGCTCCTGAAGAGAATCCTTTTGGATTCTCTGTGTAGTTTCCTATGACCTCAGCCTAGTCTAGGCTTCCCTTGCCTTGGGTGGAGCTTAGTCCCAACTCGGGGGTGACTCACTGCTGAGTATGATGAGCAATGTGGTTTCTGGCTGGGAGGTTCATGGAAGGTATTGTTGGATTATGTTGTCATTGATGCAAATGGTTTGATTGATTGATGTCAAGTGATTGATTGATGCCACTGATTGATATCAAGTTATGGATTGATTGATAGGCTTGATTTCTTAATGAACAAATGTATATGTATTTTCCTGGATGAGAATGATAGATGTCAAGTGGAAACCAATTAATGAATATGGATCGATGAGTTTTCATTGATATGATGGATCAATGAGTTGTCATTGATACATGATGCATAGTTGATGTATATGATGCAGTGGTGAATTGATGCAAAGATGAATCATTATTGTCTTATCATGATTGATAAGGTGGACAAATGGATGAACTCCAAAGTGGTCCCCTTATGGTGAAATCCCTCATGGGAAGACGCTTTACAGATTGATTTATCCTAGAAGAATGGTTGGAGGACCCATGCTTGTATGTGGAATAATGAGATGAAGATCAATGAAGTTGTTGGTGAAACTATCCTACATGGATAGTGCTTGTCATGCCATTTTTGGTGGTATGTGGAATGTCACATAAATCCTCATGGTTTGAGAGTTATGGCTTTTCAAAGTTGAACGACCCCCATATGAAGGCTTGAAGCCCCCAAGGTCAAAGAAGTCAAAGTAACCTAAAAGAATAAATCATTATTTATGATAAAGTAAAGTGACGAAGTCAGGGTGGATTATTTAAATAATAAAGAGAAGTAAAAGAAAATCAAGAAGAAATATTTAAATGATAAAGTATTCGAGAACTTTCTATTTATGGAAAGTGGTTAACCCTAAAATAAGGAAAATAGGTTAAGTGACCTAGAAATGGGTTAAGTGACCTAAACATGGGTTATGTGACCTATAGGATGAAAGTATAAATAAGATAGATATGGTTTCTTGTAGATCATCCTTTTTATGGATCAAAGGAGAGCTTCTTGTGAGAGCTTCTTGGGCATTTTTAGCGTGGATCTCTTGATCATGTTTGACTATCTATTATGAGGAAGAAAGCGAGAGGAGGATCTCATGGATGCATCAAAGTTTCAGAAATGTTGGATATCTTGACGAAAAAAGTCTCAGAGATTCAAACACTCTAGTTTCTGAGGTATACGCGGGCTATAATAGGGCATGGAGAATACACATGTGGGATGTATGAGGACAGGGCATGTACAATGCATAGAATGGTGAAGACTTGTGTTTGATATGGTTCCAAGCTCTTGGATGATGAGGCAGGTTCCACATATGCATTCTATGGACTCAGATATATCACTGAGACATTGGTATGGTTATATTATTGTCTTGATGGATACTATTGTTTGATTTATTGTTAATGATTAGGGAATTCTTGGTATGGATTCAATGATATGGTTCAATTTGGATGATTTGGTTGACGGAGTGAGAATTACTCTTATGATTCAGTGGTGACATGATTGTTATGGTATACTAGTTGTTTATACATGATTGAGATAGCATTCATATTGATTTGTTGTGGAGCATGAGCAGCCTATTGGAGATTTTGGATGTGTTGTGACTGGATGGTGGTCATATTGGATAGTCAGAGATAGAAGAGAATGATATATTGATTGCAGAGAATCTGAGTTGATCTTAAAGGACAAACCCTAACATCTCATAAGGGATACACAAGCTACTGTATATACTGTCCGCGTACACATGTGGGCTATAGTGAGCCAGAGTGCATACACATGTGGGCTTCACTACTGATAGGTTGGGTACTTGTTGAAATATTGATATTTGTTGAGTATTGTTTCCTCATCTCAGTTGGTGCTCAGGATGTAAGTTGAGTCTTGCATTATAGAGTTGGTGGTCTTGTAGAGTTATACTCTATTCATTTGTTGTTGATAAACCCACATATTGTTGTCCATAATAAAAATAAAAAGAGACCCACACTCATTCACCCCCCCCTTTAAGTGTGGTAGGTGTGTCCAACAATTGGAATCAGAGAAGGCCTTCACTACAAGTATTAACAAGCTTGAAGGAGATCCATAGACACACAAATGGATGATTAATTTTCAATACTTGATGAGGAAAACTATTCTACTTGGAGAATAGAGACGAGAATACATTTGAAGGAAATGGGAGCAACTATTTGGAAATAAACCATTGGTGGATCGGTTTATCATCCCATGAAAAGAATATAATAAAATCTATTAAAACTTCAAAAGGAAGTTGAAGAGGGATTATATAGATATAGAAGTGATCATTATTACATAGACTATAACTATCTTTCGGATAACACTAAGAATTTTCTTAGGAGAAGTCTAAGGCACATATTGAAGTTAAAGGAAATGATCAAGGAACAAGAACAGATAAATAAGACTCTATTAGAAGAAAAGGATGAAGAGATCACAAGACTAAAGAATGGAAATTAAGATATGAATGTAGATGATGAGATTAGCAAAAGTTTTGAAACCATTGTCCATCTCAAGACCCAAATTGAAGAAGCCAAAAGAATAGTGGAACTATTGAAGAATCAAATAAATGAAAAGGAAGAGTCATGTTGTAAGTTAGAACTTGAAATTGTTTACCTTAGAAAGAAGGTGGAAAAGTAAAAAGAATTCTTGAATATCTCACGAATCTTGGATGAGATCTTGGAAAGTCAAAGATCATCATGTGATAAATCAGGTCTTTGATACAAAGGAGAAGATACACATGATGAAGAAAGCACCTCAAAGAAGCATGCGGTAAGTCCATCAAAGAAAGAAGACAATGTTGCAAAGCAACCATCTACACGAGGCAAAGAAAATTTAAAAAGAACAAAGAAAGGAAGACATCAATAAGCTATTCTTGGGACACCAAAGCAAA
Source organism: Picea glauca (assembly GCA_000966675.3). Classification (NCBI taxonomy): domain Eukaryota; kingdom Viridiplantae; phylum Streptophyta; class Pinopsida; order Pinales; family Pinaceae; genus Picea; species Picea glauca. Next base: position 737,200 of record JZKD02S1708620.1, read on the forward strand.
GGTATGAAAGTGTTTTTCATGGGCATTGTTATTCATGTAATGAATATGGTCATAAAGATTTTGAATGTAGATTTTATGAAAGGAGATATAATGGATGATTTCATGACACCATGAGGTGTTGGAGATGTGATCAAGTGGGACACATTGTTGTTCACTGTAACATCATGAGATGCTACAACTGTAGTGGATTTGGGCACAAATCCCAGGAGTGTTGGAAGATAAGAAGAAAGTCCATGATGAGGACTTCACATAGCATGGCTAGAAGAAGGAATAAAGTAAGAAAGGGAGACATATTTGAAAACATGAATGCTCAGAGTTCAATTTCTAAGGAGAAAGGTCATCTACATAAGTGGGTGAAGAAGACAGAGAATCCAGATCAGAATGAAAGACTGAAGGGAAGTTTATAAGTATCATCTACTTAGGCATACATTGGTGACATTGGTGACAGTTGCATACATACACTGGCTGACCTTGCATAGGTCGCGTACATACGTGCTCTGTTGTGAAGAAGGCCGCGTATATGTGGTAAAGCCTTGGGAAAAAGGTAATGAACATGAGTTACAACTTGATCTGATGGTATAACTCTTTGTTGCAGGGCCTAAAATTGTTTGTTGCAGGTTCTAACATTGTTTGTTGCAGGTTTTCATGGTTCTATGTTAGATGATGTAAGGTGACAATGTAACATAAATGTTTGGTGCATGGCACTAACCCATGAGTATGGTTTGATGTTGATCTGTTGGAGTACATGGTTGGTACATATTTGAGTTTCATTGATATATCTTATGATATATTATTGGAATCATATGTTGTATATCATTGTGCATACATTTTGCATGTGGTTGGGCTACATATTGAGACATGTAGTTTGTGAGTTGAGTTGATAGTCATGTTGAACATCATTGGGGAGTCATAGTTTTTTGATGCATGGTTGATATAAGTGCTTGGTGCAAGTGATGATGCATGATGGTACACTCATAGATGGTATTTTTTTTGATAGATGCACATGGCTTGCATAATTGCTACATGCACATGGTTGGCATATTGGCAGATGCACATGTTGGCATATTGATAGAGGCATATGATTGATACATTTTATGGATGATATATTTTGGCACATTGCATAAGGATGATGTACATGGTTGGTGTACATAGATGTTGTGTATGATGAGCACACATTTTGGAACATGATGTATCTTTTGCTTCATGATGAATGGTATGGCACAAGGTTGATGCACGGACAGGTCCAAGGATCATCATTGAAAGAGAAGATAGGGGGGAACATACCCATAGGGGGAGTCATTATTTGATTCTAGGAGGAGATATTTATCATATGCATACCTAGAAAAGATACCTATATTTGAAGAAAGAGCACAAAGGCATGATTCCAGCGGGAGTGATGGTCACAGAGGGAACATAAGAAATGTAATTTTCTGCATTACATCAAATTGATATCCATTGTTCAAAAGGGGAGAGATTATTTAGCGGCAACAAGATAGGAGGATCATATGGAAGAGGAGAATGGCCCTTTTCCATTTATGTCAAAGGGGGAGAGATAGTCACATTGATGTGATTATTGATTAAGGAGAGGTAGTCACATTGACTACCGCTGATATGATTGATGTTTACTAATAGGGAGAAATATTAATATTGATATGATTGATGACTATTAATGTAGAGCATGTCTTGTCTACATGTTTGAAATCAATAATTGGTAATTTTTATTGACATCAATGTTGGTATCGCCATCAATGCCAAAGGGGGAGATTGTTGGATCATGTTGTCATTGATGCCAATGGTTTGATTGGTTGATGTCATTGATTGATATCAAATGATAGATTGATTGATAGGCTTGATTGCTTAATGAACAAATGTATATGTATTGTCCTTGATGAGAATGATAGATGTCAAGTGGAAACCAATCGATGAATATGGATCAATGAGTTGTCATTGATATGATGGACCAATGAGTTGTCATTGATACATGATTCATAGTTGATGCATATGATGCAGTGGTGAATTGATGTAAAGATGAATCATTATTGTATTATCATGATTGATAAGGTGCAAAAATGGATGAACTCCAAAGTGGTCCCCTTATTGTGAAAGACCTCACGGGAAGACGCTTTACTAATTGAGTTATCCTAGATAAATGGTTGGAGGACCCATGCTTGTATGTGGAATAATGAGATGAAGATCAATGAATTTGTTGGTGAAACTATCCTAGATGGATAGTGCTTGTCATGCCATTTCTGGTGGTATGTGTAATGTCACATAACTCCTCATGGTTTGAGAGTTATGGGTTTACGAATTTGAAGGACCCTCATATGAAGCCTTGAAGCCACCAATGTCAAAGAAGTCAAAGTAACCTAAAAGAAGAAATCATTATTTATGATAAATTAAAGTGAAAAAGTCAAGGTGGATTATTTAAATAATAAAGAGAAGTAAAAAAAATCAAGAAGGAATATTTAAATGATAAAGTATTCGAGAACTTTCTATTTATGGAAAGTGGTTAACCCTAAAATAAGGAAAATAGGTTAAATGACCTAGAGATCGGTTAAGTGGCCTAGAGGATGAAAGTATAAATAAGATAGCTATGGTCTCTTGGAGATCATCTTTTTTATGGATCAAAGGAGAGCTTCTTGAGCATTTTTGGTGTGGATCTCTTGAGCATGATTGAAGATCTATTTTGAGGAAGAAAGTGAGAGTAGGATCTCATGGATGCATCAAAGTTTCGACAATGTCAAAGATATTGACATAAAAAGTCTCGGAGCTTCAAAAACCCTAGTTTTTGAGGCATACGCAGGTTGTAATGGACCATGGCATGTACACATGCGGGCTATATGATGACATGGTGTGTATAGTGGATAGAATGGTGAAGACTTGTGTTTGAGATGGTGCCAAGCTCTTGGATGATGAGGCAGGTTCTAGATATGCATTCTATGGACTTAGATCTATCACTGAGATACTAGTATGGCTACATTATTGTCTTGATGGATACTATTGTTTGATGTGTTGTGAATGCTTAGGGAATTCTTGATATGGATTCTATGATATGGTTCATTTTGGATGATTTGGTTGATGGAGTGAGTAGTGCTCTTGTGATTCAATGGTGACATGATTGCTATGGTATACTAGTTGTTTATACATGATTGTGATATCATTGATATTGATTTGTTGTGGAGCATGAGCAAGCTGTTTTAGAGCTTGGATGTGTTGTGACTGGCTGGTGGTCAGATTGGATAGTCAGAGACATAAGAGAATGATATATTGATTACAGAGAATCTGATTTGATCTTAAAGGACACACCTTAACAACTCAAAAGGGATACAGAAGCTTTTGTATATACTAGCCGTGTACACGCGTGGGCTATAGTGAGCCAGAGTTCGTACACACATGAGCTGCACTACTGATAGGTCTTGTACCTATTGATATATTGATATATGTTGAGGATTATTTCCTCATCTTAGTTGGTTCTAAGGGTGTAAGCAGAGTCTTTTAATATATAGCTTGTGATCTTGTAGAGTTGTACTCTATTCAGTTGTTGCTGATAAACCCCCAGATTGTTGTCCATAATAAAAAGAAAAATTGTACATACATCTTATGTTCTTTGTGTTCCTTATTGTGATGAGTTGTTGATGACATATTGCTGATATATGTTTATGATATATGTTCACATATAACTCGTTATAAATGACAACAATGGTTAGTGAATAAATGTTGAATGTTAACTAAGGAGTTTTATGTAAAGGGGGAAGTTTTGGGGAAAAGAGCCCCACACTCATTCAGCCCCCCTTTAAGTGTGGTAGGTCTGTCCAACAGGTCTACACACAGTTGGTGGTGTTATTCCAGTTGAAAGATAAGTATAATTTCTCTGCTTAATGTTATGTTATGCATAATGTTGGAATGTCATCATGTGTTCTTTTGCATGTATGAATTTATGTTAATTCTATTTAAATTTGGATGGTAACAATAACTCTATGTTAAAATGTGTTAATTTTATTTAATGCATACTATATTTATATGTGAGTATTCCACAGTAGTGGCATCTCCCGATCTCTATGGAGTGCCGAGATGTTACAAATTGGTATCAGATCTTTAAAAGCTAAGTGAAGCGTCTGTGTAGTAGCATTGTCCAGCTTGTGGATGGCTGAGGATGTTACAAAATGGTATCAGAGCTTTAAAAGATAAGTGAAGAGTTTGTGTAGTAGCATTTCCTAACTTGTGGATGGACAGGGATGTTAAAAAATGGTATCAGATATTTAAAAGCTAAGCAAAGCATCTGCGTAGTAGCATTGCCCAGATTGTGGATGGTTGGGGATGTTACAAAATGGTATCAGAGTATGGTTACAACACTTAGCCCGGACGGGCCATGTTAATAGAAAATGAATAAAAACTTTCAAAAGAATTGTTGTCGAAGTAGAAAAAGTTTGAGTTCAGAGCCAAGGTTTTAACGTCGAACCTAGATGGGCTAGATAAGTGGTCATTGGACTCGAAGTTTTAGGTGGAAATTGTGTTAAGAGGAACCAATTTCGAACCTCAAAACCTTCATAAGTGCCAAGAAGTTTCCTTGTCCATGCTACGAAGCTCAGGAGGAGTAGAGATGTCATAAAACCATGACAGAAGTGGTATTGGGCCACAGAGCAATGTGGACCTTAGGATCTGTTCGGGAGAAGGAGAATCCTTCACGACCGTCATATCTAGAAGTGTTGTGAAGCAGTTAGCCGTGAATTCCTTTGGAAATCCACAAAGTAACAAAGTCTCTTCTGTGCAGTAGGATCTATTTAGAATGAAGGGAAATCCCTTACGACCGTCAGATCTAGGGAAGGTGTAGAACGGTTAACTTGGAATTGCTTTGGATTTTGTGACTTTAGTGAAGTCTGATGTCAGAAACAATAGAAGGGTCGAAGTCTGAAACTCCAAAATGATGTGGCATGGTGAGGTCACTTGGTTTGACATGGACACATGGATTTTTCACCATGTGTCAGTGGGTTTTGAACTCGTAGAAGTTTTAAATTCCATATGGAACGTGACATGTGACACCCATTTGATTGGGTCATGAGTCAGTTGCTAGTATTCTGCCATGTGGCTTTCCATATGAACTAGGATAGTGGGGCCGAGGTTACGTGATGTAGTTAAAGGTAGGAGGACCCACACTGGCGTTGATCACGATACATTAAGATCAACGGCCAGGAGACATTGCAGGGACCCAAATTTCACGGGAGTTAATTCTCCAAGATGGTCCCGCAATCCAAACCACATTTTCATCGAGGGGTTACGTGCCAGCATCAAAAGAATTGTGGGATGAAAAGAGGGTTACTCCAAAACACCATTGCATGCCCCCACAATTGGAAAGAATTAAGTGATGTGACGTAATGACATCACTACAAGTGATTGGGAATGTTAAGAGATTAACAGTTTGCATGCGCGGATGTGAAATTATCTAAAGTCCCGAAGCTTTGAAGTTTCAGAACTTAGATGCCTAAGGTTCCATAGGAAGCGTCAGTCATCGGATGTTGAGTATATGTGGATGGTTGATCTTCCCTACATCGTGAGTTTGGTAATCTGGAACTCCGAGAGATTGTTGTGTGGTGCTTTGAAAACTTTCGAAGTTGAAGGCCTGAGTAAGCGCTTATCGATCTAGCACTTGGTCATGACCCATGGTCGCATGGGTTGGGGACTAAGAGAAAGGGGCTAGTGCCCAAAAATGATTACAGAGCAGAGAAGATCTCAGAAAAAAAATTAATCTGAACGTTTTCTTAAATCAAATTGGTTTGAATGTGTAAATGGGTAAAGTATTGAATAAGTTTCAATTGTTTCTCTTCTTGGAGTTTTCGAGTGAAAGAAGTGCACATTGTCGGCAAGGAGTGAGTTGAAAGAGGTAAGTTAACCTCAGAGAATCTCATGAGATATATTGTTGAACCTTCATCAGGACAACTAGAAAGAGTGCACAGGAAGAACTCTATGTTGAGTTCAGAGAGAGAAAGAGTCACTGAGAACTCTGTAGGGCTCTGCAAGGAAGGCATCGAGTGAGTGCAAGTGTGCACAAAGAGAACTCTTTGTCGAGCTCAGGGAGAAGAGTATCAGAGCAATATAATCACAGAGTTGTTGAACAATCTATAGAAAACGCTCATCAAGGTGTTCTTTGAGCAGAAGGTTGTTAGGAGGGCACAAAGTTTTCCTTTGAAAGGAAACAGAAGGGTCAAGACCCTTAGGAGACTAAGTAAATTGAAAATATCATAAGAGATAATGCAAGGAGTGTGTGGGAGGTAGACTTATTCTAAGTCTTAAAACTCAGAAAATATAACTCTTATGAGAGTGAAGAGGATATCGAAGAGGCAAACTCGCAGGAGAAAGGTCAAAGGTTGAAGCCTTTGAAAATTGACAAAATCTTCCAAGGCAAAAGAAGTCAAAAGATCAGGAGGAGAAGTGACAACATCTGTCATATTGGTTGTGGGGAGGAGTCTGGACTATTAGATAAGCATCCAATAGAAAAAAGGAAGCGTAGAGGAGAGGAACGTATCCCATTTATTAGGTCTGAGCACGAAGGACCAACAACCATTGGATCCGGAGGTAAGTGTATGAAACTTAACCCTAGTGTGCATAGGAGAAGTGGACTTGTCAAAGTCTCGAATTTATTTGGGGCCATCCATCATCAAGGAGGATAGGTGGCATAAGATCCAGAACTTCAGAAGTTTGTGGAAAAGGAGGAGGAGAAACAACTGAAGTAAATCTTGGTCGTTGATCTGAAAGTGGACGTGTGGCACCAAATTTGGAAGTTTGGGTATGGATCACTCTAGACGAAAGTAAAGGATGAAAGCACCAAAGTCCCGAAGGAGATCTTGATCATTGATCAAGGAGGAGGTCGAAGGACCAATGATCTGGTCTTGGTCGGAGAGAGCCAAAGTTCTAAAGAGAATCAAGGTTGTTGATTTGGAGAGGATGCGTGGGAGAAGATCTGTCACTCTGGGTAAATTCACTCTGGAGATTTATGTGTGTGGAGATGTGAGAACTCTCGAAGGTCGAAGAGTCGAAGTTCATCAGAACTGTCTGATTTTTTAGGAAAGGTTTCATTAGATGTTCCACTCCAGAATATTTCCATACAGGGAAAAGTAGAGAATTGAGGGTTGAAACTCTCAAGGGACAGAGAGACGAAATAAAGCATAGCCATTGATTTGGAAGGGAGTTACATGTCGACATATCTTGTAGATCAGGGATCACGTGTGGAAGGAAGATATATAACAACCTTTGATCGCGGATCATCGCCAATGGATTGGAGATCGATGGAAAAGCTGGATTGTGGGGCCAAAACTTCCTCAGATGTTAAAAATATGAGAGTGGGCCACAATTTAAACCAAAGTTTTAGAAAAAGGATGCGTGGTAGCTGGAGGTGAATTGTGGGGTGAAAAGATAGTTGGTCTAAAACCACTCTTGCGTGCGCCCGCAATCAGACAATTACGTGAGCTCATATCCAACAATATTATGAAGGAAATGGCTAATACAAAAGGAGCTAGCACCTGAAACTTGGCACTTCAGCAGTGCGCAGGAAGAGCTCGTAGGTTCCATAAAACCTCCAACTAAAGGAGAAAAGGGGGCCTGTGTATAATTTTTTTGGGTTCAATCACAAGCCTGAAGATTCAATTCGACTCAGAAGAGTTGAAATATCCTTTGATCGAGATGTCATCAGACCCCGTTGAAATAGGGGCACTATATCGAAAGTGCTCAAGGCAGAAATAGTCATGCACAGTAATCACAGTGGGAGCACAAGAAGATCTAGGAACCCGGGGAGAATTGTAGATGTCTGGGTTCAACAAGGAAAAGTTTTATAGGGAGAAAGAAGTTGTTGCATTTTCTGTGGCAACAAGTATGTTACGACTTGTTGAGTCAGCTAGAGGAAAGAATTCTTGCGTGTTTGCAAGTTTTGTTGGTGATGCTGTTGCATAAGGAGTGAAGCAACAAAGAGATGAAGTGTTGTTTATAAGTTGATAAAATAAGCATGGAAGCTTCTACTGCTATCAAACATTCAGGTAGTATAAAATTTGTTAATGGCAGTCATGCAGGTATGAATTTTTATTACTCTTTTTGCATAATTTCTGAAATGAATTTTTAGTAAGAATTTCCTCAGCTAGAGTTATTTTATAAAATCATAGGGTTATATTATAGAACGCATACCACTGGATGTGGTAAAGGCTAGAGGCTTGTATTAATTCAAAGATTTTTAGTATTTGAATGCACACACAGACATAGTATAATGTCAAGTTAATTTTTTTATGGGGTAGTAAGCAAAGAATTAAATATAATAACTGGTTATAGGAATGAATTCCAGTAATCTAGTCATGTATGAGACCAGGACATAGTTCGATATGAAAAGGTATGGACATGGAAAGGTTATGATCCACACAGGTACTAAAATCTTCCTACTTTTAAATAAAACTCGAGCTGAAACCTTTTTGCTAACACTAATGAAAACTACAAAATTATATTCTTGGTGTAGTGTTCAGGTCGAAAAGGAAGGCATCCAATTACTTGGGAAGACAATAGAAAGTGCATGGAGATGTGTCAACACATTGGCTAGAATTCCAACTTATGGATGGTGAGATACATGACTGAGATAAAGAGAATTATGTAAATCAATACAAGGGTGCACTAAATTAATAGGCATTGACAGTTGTACTCGTGTCTAGTAAGGGGCACAGTTGCACTCATACATGATGGAATTGTATACTTAAATGCACTTTGCTGAATGCATTTTGTGAGTGCATGTATATATGTTTTTGTCATGGAAATAATTATACTAATGGATGAAATGTTGCTAAATCATGAAGTTCAAAACATTTTAGGAATTGCTAAAAATTGCAATAGGAAAGTTGCAAGCCAGGTAGTCACGGGAATAGAGACTATAAAAAAAAAATTGTCCAGAAAATTGAAATAATAAACTCACTTTTATTAATTATGAAAATGCATATGCATAGAATGATGATTCATTCTATTTGGTTAAGTTGTTTGGTAATGGTGATTGAATTTCTTGGCGCAGGCAATTCTAAGTTCCCTGTATATGGTTCTATACATATTGCAATTGAATTATGATGTACAGGAAATACTGACAATTGTTGGCAGTATGCAAGATGAAGCCTTGCAGGAAAATAGTATGTAGTTTGGTGCTTGTGGAAAACCACAAGGAAGGTTGCAATCCTTATTTGGAAACAACCAATATGATTTATGAAATATAATTTATGTTTTGGGGGTAAAAATTGAATTTCCTTTCGAACTAATTTGAGTTCCTAAATGAATTATTTTATGTTTTCTCATGATAAATACATGTGTGTGATGAAGATGAGATGATGTGTATTAAAGTTTGAATGTTGACTACAAAGAGTAGCTCGAGGAAGCTGCTGATTGGAAATATTTGAGGGTAGTTGGAACTCTAGGAGCCACAGTGCTCTGAGACATTCTAATCCATCCTGTTCTTGAAGCCTAAGGAGAGGGAGGTGTAGTAGCCGATGGACTGTGTGATAGTGAAGGTGTACACTCCTGGGGTGGGACAGGCATGTGGGGAATGAGAGACCATTGGTTGGAGTGTTTTTGACGTTTTAATGATTGGAGTGTTTCTGAGGTTTGGTACCTTGGACTAGACAATGTGGATATGGATTTTGGACCATGTCTATATTGGGAAGCCATTGCCCCGATGGAGTCATAACCCTTCTCAGGGGTGGAAGGTCTTCTCAAATCAAAAGATAAATGTAATTCTCTATTTATTGTATGTTGTGTATCTTGTATACATGTTATAATGTTATTAGAATTACATTTATATACATATATATACATTTCATATATGCTTGCATTACCTGCATCCGTGACTGCACATAATGTGTTTCATATTTCATTGCTTAAGAAATATATACCTGATGTTAATCATGTAATTGGATATAATGTGATTCAAGTGGAGCAAGAAGGTGCCTTGCAAGTGCATCCAGTGCGCATATTGGACCAGAAAAGAAAGCAGCTTCGGAATCAAGCCATAGGGATTGTAAAGGTCCAGTGGACCTAGTACGGTCCTGTGGACATGTCATGGGAGCATGAGGATGGTTTGTGAGTAGAATAACCACATATTTTTTAAGATTTTGGAAATATTGTTGATGTTGTGTAAAGAGTTTCACTGAGGATAGTGGAAAAATAAGGGGAGGGGATTGTAATATCCCCCAGTAGTGCCCCATTTTTATTATGAATTGTAATCATGTTTATAGGATGGTGAGCCAAGTGTATATAAGCTGTTGGGATTATGTGTTTATTAGGTCGGAGAGACTAAGTGTTAAAGGCCAGGAGCCTGATTTTTTATATGTAATTATGCAGATCATTAATAAAATATAAACATCATTGCGTGCAGACCGACCATGCAGAAAGAGTGATGGGGGACTAAGCTTCCACAAGGTTGGGTAAGGGAGGAGGCTAAGTGTGTGGGATTAGGAGCTAAGCAAGTGGGATTACCTCTAAAGGGGATAATAATTTATTATTATTTCCTGAAAGCTAAGGTGGACATGTTGAGTGTTTTCCTAAGTTCCTGTAAAGGGAACATGTGAAAAAGGAAACACATGCAGCTCTAAGATGACAAGTGTCGACCTAGGTGCACACAGTTAAAATTGATGAGTGAGATGTGTTTGTGGTCATTCTTCCAACCTTTGCGAGAGTTTGTTGGTCATTCATCAATATGAAGTCTGAACTCATTTTTCCTTTGCAATCGACCTATGCATTGTTTTCTCTTCATGAACCCAGTGAGAACCCATGGGAAAATCGATGGACTAAGCCACGTCTTAGTGAATCCCGAGCATTCTGTATATGTTTGTGCCATGTGTGTCTTATAACGGATGGCTATTGTGGCCATGCATTTCCTCGACTGAGGGTGTGATCCAAATGGATATCGGTGGCCACACACCTTTCCCAACAGGCTCAAAACAATTTTCTCGCAATTTTGGTAATTTACTCTATTTAGCAGTTTTCACTTCTAGATTTGTTTTGAGGCCCTAACTGACGTTTTTAGGGAAAATAGGTTTGAAATATCTAGGTTCCTTTGAAATTTCACCCAAAATGAATATCCTTGACAATACCTTTCCAACATGCTATCATACGCCTAAAACGAAGATCATATGCAAAAGTTACGACCCGGGGAAGTTGATGTACTAACTTACCCAAAAGCGGCCCACATGACTTTTGGTGCTTCATATCCTAGCGTTAGGTGTTTGGATGTCTAGTGTTTTTTACATTCCTACTTATTGTAAAAATGCCTTCAGAGCCTCATTGTAATCATCTTCTTATGAACGCGAGTAGCCATCACATCTTTTCTCAGAGATAAGCTGCACCATTCTAGCGAGTCTTGCACTCTGTATTTTTACAGTCTTTGTACATTTATTTCATTAATAGAAATCATGTATTACTATATATCTTTGTTTATGGTAGAATCTATGATACATTTATATTATATTATTGAATATTTGTGATATCTCTGTGCATTTCTTTATTATATCTCCACTCTCATTTCATGTCGAAAATAAATCTGGATCAGTGGTATCAGAGAAGGTTGTTCTTGATCATTTTTTTTAGTGCATGTCCTCGATGAGGTCCAAGTATAGAATGTTGGGTCTCAAGATTGTCTCTCTTGAGTATAATCTCTCTCACACACCCAAGAAACCCTCAATGGTAGAAGAAAAGAAAAATGACGAAGAAGACAATCCTATCAATTTGTTGTTTGAGAAAGCTCTCACACGACAGAGGGATGAAATGATGGAAATTTTTTCCCACGTCCTTCAACATAGGCTGATAGAAACAATAACATCTTCATCAAGAAACCACTTTGGAGACACCTCAACTTTCAAGGTACAAGTTAATTTTGATATTCCTATGTTTGAAGGACAGATAGATGCAGAAGCCCTAGACAAATGGTTAAATCTGCTAGAAGGTTATTTCTCTCTTCACAATTTTTCTGACAGAGAAAAGATCACCTTCACACTCTTTAAATATCTCCCCCATGTCAAAAATTGGTGGGAAACTTACTGGGTTCAAAGTTCGATAGAGGAGTCTGGAATATATGGGGCTGAGCCCACTTGGGATTTGTTTGTGGATGCAGTACAAATGAACAGTATTACCCTATTGGAAACTATGAGTACCAGTACATGAGATGGACCATCGTGCGGCAAGAGAGGGGCCAAGCAGTTCCAAAGTTCACCAATACCTTCCATGCCTTGTGCACCAAGTTGGGTATCAAAAACTCCAAATGACATTTGGTTCTGAAATACCATGGGGATCTACACAGATACCTCCAAACTAAAATGGATTTTCTGTACATCTCATCACTCAGTTCTACTTATCGATATGTTGTTAAAATTGAGTAGAAATTTAAGCACCAGAACAAACAGAAGTTCAGGTCTATAAATATGAAAAAAGAAAAGTATGACAAAGTTATCCCTAGCAAATAGTCTCCTGAAAACGAGTCCAAGCCATAGGAAAAGAAGGGTCATGGGAAGACAAAGAAGGACACCAGAAAATGGTGCCATTTCCACAAAATCCCATAGCACAACACCTATAAATGTCACTCAAAAAAATCATTGGTGGCCGAGATCAAAGACAATGATCTGAACCCTGATTCAAAATCTGATTATGAAAATACTGGTAAAGGACATATCATTAACGCAGACCCCATTTCTATTGTCGTGACTGCAACAATTCAACCAGAAGAACCAACAGAGCCTAAAGAGGGGGAGCATCCTTTTCATTCACAGAGGTGGGTGAAGGGGACGCTGCTGCATTTTATTGTTGATAGAAGAATCCAAAAGAACCTCATCTCAACAGAGATCATCAAAAAGTTGAGATTGTTGACAACACCACAACCGCAACCATAGAACATTGAGTGGCTTCTCCAAGGACGAGATATTCGTGTCACCCAGCAGTGTCGATTGTCATACAACATCCAACCCTTCAAGGATGAGGTATTATGTGATGTTGCCCCACTGTATGTCTGTGATATTCTCTTGGGCCAACCATATATGTGGAAGCGCCATATTGTTTATGAGTCTCAACCCTGTAGTGTCATTGCTTCTCTGGGGGGTCATTTCTATAGAATACCAGAGGTATTTCTGACTACTGTTCCACCTAAAAAGTGACACAAGGTAGTATCTGATACTACTAAAATCAAATTCTTCACAATCTGTTCAAAAGGTGAACAAAAGGATACTACAACCACTACAACCTCGGCCCAAGCACCTTTTATCCAATAGAAGAAGGTTGAAAAGATTGTAGCAAAGTGTAAATATTCCTTGTTCAAAAAATAATCTCATGTATCAAGACTGTTTAAAAAGGTCCAACCCTTCCAGCCACATGTTCATGACAATCTTCAACAAGGTAAGCTGCACAACTTCTCCAAGAAGGCAAGCAACTCACCAAGATGTAAATTCAACAAATGATTTTCCCTCTCACCTGGGTACTCAAAGAAATGGAGACCATTTCTTATTAATGAGGGAGGATTGATCCATATGGATATTGGTGGCCACCCAACTTGTCTAACTGTCTCAAAACAATTTTCTAGCAATTTTGATAATTTATTATTTTTAGCAGTTTTCACTTCCAGAGCCGTTTTGAGGCCTGAAATAATGTTTTTTTTGAAACCAGGTTTGCAATATGTTAATTCCTTCGATATTAGGCCTAAAATGAATCTCCTTGAAAATACCTTTCCAACGGGCAATCATACGCCTAAAATGGAAATCGTATGTAAAAGTTACGACCCCGAGAATTTGATGTATTAACTTACCCAAACAAGGCCCACATGACTTTTGGTGCTTCATCTCCTAGGCTTAGGTTTTTGGATGTCTAGGGTTTTTGACATTTCTTCTTATTGTAAACAGGCCTTCAAAGCCTCATTGTAATCATATTCTTGCGAATGCGAGTAGCCGTCACATCTCTTCTTAGAGATAAGTTGCCACCATTCTAGCAAGTCCTGCACTCTATATTTTTACAGTCTCTATACATTTATTTCAGTAATAGAAATAGTGTATTACTGTATATCTTTGTTTATGGTTGCATCTCTGATATATTTATGTTATATTATCGAATATCTACTATATCTCTATGTGTTTCTTTATTATATCTCCGCTCTCATTTTTTTTTGAAAATAAATCTGGATCAGGGTGGCTTGTTGTCATAGATTGTTTCTTACTAAGCCGTGTTGTGTCTTAGTGTGGACAGTTTCCATTTTTAGACATCAATACCCAATTTTTGGTTGCTTCTATCGTCCCTTTGTGAATGATTTTTGAACCATTTTTATTGTCCTCACCTGGCTAGAGCTGAGTCGAGGAGTGTGTTGAAGAAGTGGGTTGTCAGGCCCATGGTAGAAGAGGAAGGTTGTTAGGCCTGTGAGCACCTCTCTCTAGGTGAGAGAGAGTCTATTGTGAAGTGGTTTTCTCCCAGAGAGAGTGCAATACCAGCTATGGACCTCTGATAATTCCTAATCCAACCTGTTTCCAAGACCCAAAGAGGGAGGTGAAGAACATATGGAATGTGCTTGTGAAGGTGTATACTCCTGGGTGGAACAAGCATGTGGGGAATGAGAGTCTATCAATAGTGGGCGTAAGAAGGCTCCTGGAGTGAATCCTTCCAGTTTCTTTGTGCAGTTTTCTTTGACCTCGTCTTAGTGTGGATTCCCTTGCCCTAAGTGGATCTTATTCCCATCTCAGGGGTGATCCACTAATGAGCATGATGAGTAGCGTCTTTACTTACAGTACAATGAGATAAAGGGGAATTTGTTTGCTAATTGAAGAACCTGTTCACATGTTTAATGCACTTCATAGTTACTATTAAGATCATCAATGGGGATTTATTACACCAATTCATGCTTTTGAAAATTGCCATCCCCTTTCTTTTTCCCCTCTGCTTTCCATTTCTAGTTACTTACTTGTTTTTCAGAAAATTTCTAGGTGTGGGAGTTTGTGGATTCATGGGTTCATATTTCCACTTACTTTTAAATCACTAGCCCGACTAACCACTTCCCCGTTTGATATTGAACAAAATTTTTGGATCGCGGATTCTCTGATAGGCAGGTTGCTGGATAGGCGAGTTCAACATTGCGTTTTCATTGTTCTGCCACCTACAAACAATAGATGAACTTCCTTGATCTACAAATTAGCAAATAAATTCCCCTTTATCTTGTTTTTAGCACTTTTCCTTGATCGATGAACTTAGAAAAATTAATCTCCTCGAATAATTTGAAATAAAAGAATATATACTATGTGAAGTCCAATGGAACTATCATATCAAATGGAGGACACTAAAATTCAAATTCATCATTGTTATACTTGCGGTGAAGCTAACAGTAGAATAACTTTACTTAAACATCCCAAAATTTATTTTCTTGTATCTTTTCGACTCTTCTCTTATACAAACAAATGCTTGATGGCGTAGAGTTTGATGTATGGCATAGAGATTGATGTGATGGATTTCAAGCCGGAAGAAGATGATCTGATGGACGATGATACAACAATTGATAATGGCAATGCAGAGATTGTTCCCACTCCTACGCCCAAATTGAAATCAACCATAATGGGTGGCACTTCCAGGCTTGACGATAGCGGTCCTAACAACAATAAAAAAGGGACTTTCAGAAAATAAACCGACGTTGAACAAAATAGCCTCTTTGCAGCTTAAAAGTAGGAATTCTAGAGGTCCAAATTAGTCCATTTTGGGCAGAATTATTTCACTATAAGGAAATGATCTGTTGATGCTCCTAGAGATATATTTCAATCCAAAAAACTATTCAATTGCAGGACCACTATCATGTTCTCTAGATATACAATTAACATCTTAGGGAATGAGGACCAGAACTCCCACTGGTGCAAGGCATATTCGTACTAGTCATCTCCTTCTGCCCAAATTGGACTAATTTGGGCCTCTGGAATTGCACACGCAACCTATGTCCCTGAATTTTTCGACTGTGAGAAAGCGATTTCTTGGTGTGTCCTAACTTTCAGTTAAGGACTATTATGTTTTCCCTGCAATGTTCGGGAACCTTGTGAGAACTATCAATTTTGCAATGGGATTGTTGTTCATCTCCTTCAAGCCAAGGATTTATTCCACTATGGAACCACTCTCCTATTTCTTTGTCATCTCAGGTCTACTGCAAAATATTGAGATCGGGGCACCAAACATTGATCCACCAAGGAGAAGACTGCAAGGATTTCCTAAAAAATGTATGGTAATCAATTTTGTATGCATGTTGAAGAGCATCTTGATGGCTCCTGCATGTTGCAGATCTTGTGCCTATTTTTATGGAAGATATGTTCAATTTTTTGGCCCAAAGAACTCGGTCTAATTTCTAAGGATAGATATACAGTGCTCAATATTATGTTTTTTTTAATGGATTTACTATTAAAAAAAATTCCTCAGAGTCTTGGTTGTTGCTTCTTTTCTGGATTTAACAACTCTTCTCATTGGCATCATTCAATAGTCTCATAGTTCTTCGATACTATATTTTCTTAGGTAATTTGTTCTAAAATGGAACATATAACAATTATATGACAATGCCCTGTGTCGATCCATCAGGATTTTATGAAAACAAAAAAGGAATTTTAGACAGTTTCAAACCAAAGTTCAATTCTATTCATAATGCAGATAGAACATAGAAATACCAAATCACAATGTTGCAGCAAGATTGTCATTCTTGTTTCTAGACATGTAATTATTAAGATTTAATGCTAACAACCCTTAATGGAAGAAGTTTAATACTTAAGTTAATATGTTAAAATCATGGAAGAATGTATCAAGAACACAATTACTCCCACAAGTTGCAATAAAATCTAATTTTCAACAAAGCATTTGTTGACAATTGCTAGAAAATGATGCAATGGGACTTGTTTAAAACCAATTCCTGCTTACGAAAATTTTCCTCCGCCTTTCTATTTTCCCACTCTTTTATCCCCTATAGTTTCTCTTTCTAGTTACTTAGTCATTTTTTCTGAAAATGTCTTGTTGTACGGGTTGGAGGATTCACATGTTTCGACCGAATGCTTCCCCTTTGTCTAAATTGGACTTTCCATTGTTTCGTGACCTGCAAATAACACTTTGACTTCTGCGATATGCAGATTTACTTCTGGACTCCCACATCATCCCCTCTTTCATGTTACACATTTTGCATTAAAATGTTTCAATATATACAATTTGATAGTCGAGACCTTACGTCTCCTCGAGAGCATGTCACCCTATTTTTTAGCTCATCTGACCACTTTCCACACTTGACCATTTCTTGACATCTCTTTTGCATATCGTCGAGTTCGCGGGTTCAGGAAATTTCAAATTTCTAGTTTTTGTTTCTTGTGCCCACTACCTTCATATTTCTTTCCAAGTATATGCAATATGTATACAACTTCTCCAGCAACATATAGAAAATATCTTGCCAGGAAATGGAATATCTATTGCAGATTTCAAATATTGGACCTTCTTTTCCGTCTTATATACTTGACCAAATTGTCGTTTCTTTTCCCCCTCCACTCTCTCTTTCTTGTTACTTAGTTGTTTTCTCAAAAATGTCTCAATTCACATGTTGTTCGACTCATGGGTTCACATTTGCACTCATGTTTTTATATCATGACTCTGACCAACCACTAGCCATTTGATGCCTAGTCACTTTTCAGATCATGGATTCCCAGGCAGACGAGCTCTATATTGCACTTCTATTGTTCCATGGCCTGCAAACAACACCCGAACCTCTGCGATATACAGATTTATTACCACACTCCCACATCATAACCTCTTTTGTGATACATAGTTTCCACAAAAAAGTTCTGAGACCTGCAATTTGACCTTCGAGTCCTCATGTCTCCTGGGGAACTATTGTCACCCCGTTTTGAATCCCCTCCATCCGCTTTCCATATTTCTCCATTTCTTGGAATCTATTTCATGCCTCTAATTCTATACTCACCCGACTTTTTTTCTTGCGGATTCCCAGACAAGAGGACTACACTTCCAGTGTTCCTTGACCTACAAACAACCACCCAGATTCAACGATATACAAATTGACTTTCAAATTCCTACATCAAACCCTCTTCCATGTTACACAGTATGCACTCAAAAGTTCTGATCAATACAATTTGACCGTTGGGCCCTTATGTCTCCTCAGGAACCCTTGTCAACCTATTTTGAAGTGTGTCAGACCATTTTCCACAACCATTTCTTTTAATCTCTTTTGCAGATCGTTGGGTTGGTAGGTTCAAACAATTTTCAATTCCTAATGGTTGTTTTATGTGCCCACCACCTTCACAGTATATGCAATAAGTATATAACTTCTCCAGAAACATGTAGAAAATATCTTACTAGGAAATGGAATATCTATTACAGATGTGAATATATTTACCCTTCTTTTCCATCCTCTATACTTAACCAAATTCTCGTTTCTCTTTTCCCTATACTTTATCTTTCTCGTCACTTAGTCGTTTTTCTAAAAATTTCTAACCACATGGGTTGTCAGATTTGCGGGTTCACATTTGCACTTGTGATTTTATATCATGAATCCAACTGATCGCATCCCCATTATGTACCCAACCACTTCTCTGATCGCAAATTCTTGGGTAGGCGGGCTCTAGATTCCACTTCTATTATTCCATGACCTGCAAACAGTACCCTGACTTTCATGATATACAAATTTACAACTGGACTCACATCATACCATCTTTCGTATTACAATATACCTATCATGCCCTGTTCCGTGGTATACATTTTGCACTGAAAAATTTCGAGACATACAATTTGACTGTCAAGTCCTCATGTCTCCTATGGAACTATTTTCACCCCATTTTGAAGCTCGTTTGTCCACTTTCCATACTTCACCATTTCTTCGAATTTCTTTCGTGGATTGTCGGGTTGGCGGGTTCAACAAATATCCAAGTCCTAATCGTTGTTTCATGTTCCCGCGCTCTTTGAAATTAACAATTAGCAAGTATATATAAGATCTTATTTCTAAATATGCAATTAGAAAGCCTTAACGCTAAACCAGGATTGGAGGAGATCTCTCATTAATATGCATAAAACCAAAATTTCTTGATGGTTATATTAACCCTTCCGAGTGTTAATTTCAAACATCATGGAATGTCATTTCAATCCTCAATTCCAAAAATTATTCCAATTGACCATTTCCCTATTCCATACCTAGCCACTTTCTAGGAATTCCGCAAATATACAAATTGGTCGCTGAACTGCTCCATCATGCTCTCTTCAGTTTTACACGTTTTGCAGTAAAAAATTATGATACATAAAATTTGACCATCAGACACTCACCTCTCCTGAGTATCTCCCATATCCCTATTTGGAATCCCATCTGACCTCTTTTCAGACCTTGCCATTCCTTCCTTGCTCTTCCCCGTCTCTGTGACCTTTGCACTTGTCTATAATAAAAAAATGTTTATATATATATATATTCTAAATAAAAAAAAAAAAATCGGGCCGACATATTTCCGTCGGGCCGACATATTTCCAGGACGACATATTTCCGGGACGACATATTACCGAGACGACATATTTCCGAGACCACATGATATTAGGTGATTTTTTGCTGATGGTTTTCTATTTCTAGTTAAGGATTTAGGGTTTTGGACTAATCCAAGTCATTGGGTTAGGGTTTTGGATGCCGCTAGATCCTATATGTATATTGTATTGTAAACAATGTAAAACAATGTATGAATATAATATATGCGGGTTTTTCCGGTTTGGGTTTCTAGGTGAAAAATCTCTGTGTAATGTTTGTATTTTCCATTGTATCTTTTCTGCTCTTTTCTGAATATCGGTTTGCAGTAGATATTGTACAAGGTTAGAATTTACATAACCAAGAATAGTAATAAAAGAACGACGACTATAGGAGGAGGGAAAGAAGGGCCTACGGGAAATAAATAGGATAATACCAGAACAGTAAGCTGAAAAAATAACAAAAACTACTGTAAAATTATTATTTAGGATGGATACATACCGAACAAGAGAAATATGGGAGATTCTCCAAGCCACCATGCCCGTGCACAGTAAAGTCAAGAACAGAGGAAAACACAGGATTCAACTCAGAGTAGATTGACTCAATGATGAAAATGAATCATGGCTGCTACCCTAAAGCACGATCCCACACATATTGAATGTGGTGGGTATGATGATGAAATGCACCATGTGACAGCAGTGAAGTGGAGTATTCAGGTTGGAGGAGGGTATAGGGTGACTCTCATTTCCCCTCCACCTCCATTAATGGCTAGACAAAAAATTAAATTTGACTGTCAATACATCTAGTCACATTTAATAAAATGAAGAGGACAAGTGAGGATCTCCTCAAAACCATTTTACTGCTAATTCAATTAGTGATGGTGGTTGGAGTTAGTTAAGCCTGGAAGGTTTAATCTGTAATGTCCCCACTTTGGGACATCATCCCAGTGCAGAGATTTATGATGACCAGAGTAGCCAAATGGATGTTATAGCGAGTACAGGGGTATTTGAGAGGCTTTGCGGGGTCCATATTGTATTGATCATCATATTCCATCATTATGAGCCATTCCGCATAGGTTGGCTTTGGTTTCGTTGCATTCTGACGATTTCCATGATTTTGACTATTTTGAGCTATAAGTCAATGAAATTCACTAAAGAGGTCATTTTAGGCACATTACTTGGAGGAACCTCTCAGTGTAATATCTCATTGGAATCGAGAGGAGAAACACTACAAGATGGGATGGCTAGAAGTGAATTTTAGTGGCTAGGGAAGCCACAAGGAGAGATAAGGAGCTTTTTAGAGGTAAAAAGGTTAATTAATTAATTAAAGTGATTTAATTAATTAATTAAATATTAGTAAAATGAAAGTCACTTTGGAGGGACAAGGTGAGCCAAAAGTATAAAGGAAAGGCAAGGGCCTCTTCTCATTCATTCATGTATGAATATCTTTTGATATGTGGCTTTAGCTAGTGAGCCCATCTCTTGGGGCTTTTGAGGGTTTTGACATAGCAAACCCTAGAGGACGATTTAGTGGTGAAAGATTCCACCTAGCTTGTCCAAGGATTGGTATTGCAGATGTAATACGCTCCCACACCATTCTATATTGGTTCTACATCAGTGCAAGAGGGTTCTACACAGCCACAGGGACAAAAAGAGAAGGAGGGTGCACCATTGGGGGTTTCCAACAAGGGGGGTGCACCATCTTTGGAGAGAGGTTCGTTGTAGGAGATTGGTAGGGCCTTTGAGGATTATATCACTTGGGTTTTCTTTGCAGGGCCTTGGACATTAGATCTAGTGATTTTTAAGAGAGATTTATGGCTTGGATTATTTCTTGAGTAGTGGGATGAATTGAAGAGAAGGAGGGCATTTTTGAGATTCAGATTTAGTCACTTTGGAGGGGTTACACTTTAGATCTGACCCTGAGACTTCACCTAGTGACTTGCAGTGTCCCGATCTATATTTTTGGAGAGTTTCAAAGCATTTGGAGACCTCCTTCAGTAGGGCCGAATTATCTAGGGATTCAGTCATTCAGTGGGGCACACCATTCAGTGGGGGATTTCAGATCTACAGAGATGGAGAGGGATATTGAAGATTCGGGTACCTGGGTTATTCTTACCATCACCCGATCTATTGTTTGACACCTTTCTTGAGATGATTGGACATCTTTGGCACCAGGGCCGAATTGTTGATGAGCTTTAGTTATCCAACAAAGTGTGGCATATTCCATCTTGTGGGGTTTGTCACTTGGCATTGGTCTTCATCTCTTATCCAGTCTTTGGAGGCTTATATTGTATTAGCAGGAGCATTTTGTAGCAGCTCATACTTGTTATCTATTGTATATCATCTTGGCCATCTATTGAGCATTCCAGATCGGTATCTCCATTGTAGCAGGTTCTTCTATTTTATTAATAAAGAAGATTTGAGATGTTTTGGCTTGTCTATATTATTGCATATGGTTGAGGTATGTTCCATGGTTATCTCTTTCTGTTATTTTCTGCATACACACATATAAACACATCTAAACAAAGAGATCAACAAACTATTTGACGAAATACCTCACTCAGAAAAAGTTTTATAAAAGACACCAAAATAGTGATGATCCTTCCATAATTGCTTGGGATCATTACAGTGGTATCAAAGCTTAAATCCTACAAACCTAAGGGGTCTTTATGGATAGTTGGAAGGACATGGATAGGTTATCCTTTGAGATATCATGTTTGGAGATCATATATGACAACCTTAGAAAAGAAATTAAGGCTATAATAACCTTCCCACAATATGCAGCCTATAGAAATCCCCATTGGAGCAAATGGGATACTTTAGAGGGGATCATCATAGCAGATAAAAAGAGAAAGGAAGTAGCTATATGGTGGGAAGAACAGAAAAATCCCACGCCCAGTAGGATCACATGACCTTGCCATAGTTGTAAGGGGCCGTGGGAACCAAATCATAAGTGCAGGGGTAAGGATCAAGAGCGCATTATTGAGGCGTGTCATGACAGTGATGATGAGGTGTGTGAGGATGGAGAAATAGATGTGTATTCAGAGCCCAGATGATGACAGTGACACTTGCACAGAGGCTGGTGATAGTAACTCTACCTCAGAGGATAGTGATGATGACTCTTGCACAGAGGCTAGTGATGCTTGCACACTTGAGGAGGATGATGACCCTTGTGTAGCGGATAGGAAGCTGGATGGACAGGACAATAGCATCAATGTCTCAACAGACTTATTACATACCATTGATGACCTTACACCTCAGCATAGTGGTGACACTAGTGAATATTCACATGTGTTAGCTACTAGAGATGGTGAGATTCCTATGGGAGCCGTGACACATCTGTCACCTGTTCAGACATCCATGATAACAATGTCACATGAGGAGATCAGTGGCATGTTAAGTATGATGGATGAGCCTAGTGTGAGGGATGCACACCATGGAAAGGTAGACCCACAGATCCAGGAGGAGGTACAGTACATACCTGGAGTTGACCTCACACATACAGGTCATCCAGAGGAGATGGAGTCACAGCTGTTAGAGACTCCATTGGTTGAGAAGATTCCAGAGGATGACAGGTTGATGGAGCACTTACTTCCAGGATCGGTCTGCATTGATGAGGATGCAATTTTTAGCAGTCAGGATGACCATAGCACGTGTCTGGATACATCTCTATGGGATCTAGGCAGAGAGGATAGTAGCAGGTTGAGTGCACAGGAGGATACAACTGCTCATACAGGATACAATGTGAGTCAGGGGGAGATGGCATCTAGTGATGGGATGCAGTGGCATAAAGGAGTACCTAGCAGCACAGTAGACAGTGGACAATTCAACATGTCATCTTATGCAGGGGTTGTTTTTGGGGATTTCAGAGTTGACACTAGTAGGATTGACACTAGCAGTGAGGGGTCTAAGATGGACCTCAGCATGACCATGTTCAAGATTCACACCACTTAGCAACACAATTGAGAGTTAGTGAGGCTATGATCATGGAAGCCACTAGACGTATTGATGACATGTATGCAGTGATGGCAGATTACTACTGGAGAGCACCAGTGGCATATGGTAGTTCAGATGGGGGATTTTTCATGGATGATTTTCACACTCTCCGGGAGAGAGTATCTGTGATGAGAACTGACTACTAGAAATTGTTGACAGACAGGGATTATCTACTGAGGGTTGGTGAGATGTATCATGAGGCTCTGAGGGAGAAGGAGTTGGAGATGGACTGACTCACTCAGGAGTTGGAGAGCACTCAGGGATTCTTGAGAGGCACACAAACCGCCCTTCAAGAATTAGAGTCTAGGACATATGAGTCTCTTGAGGAGATCCATTAGAGATCCACTTCACCTGTCTTAGTGGACACTTAGAGGTATCAGTCAATCATGTTGATAGAGGATGTTGATGATCTAGCAGAGGAGCACCAGTTGATGGGGGACACTTCCATTTGTGTCTTGGGAGTGGTTGATCTCCATATAGAGATTGATCCAACCGTAATCCCAGGATCTGTGATACAACATGATTTTGGGAGAGATGATAGGAGTATGCCGAAGCATACAGTGATGAGTGATAGCCCACTTCAGAAACATGCTCAGATGTATGGTGGGATTCAGAGGGGTGTACTTCCTGGCAAGGAGGAGACACACTTAGGGGAGCATGCAGGTTCCACTCCTTTGTAGCAGCATATGATTATGAGACTCACCTTCACCATTTCAATAGTTGCCTGGGTGAGGGGAGATGGAGAGTGGTTTACCAATAGTTGGAGGAGTTGCTTCCATTTGTACCTAATGATTGGGGTTTAGTGATGACTACGGGCTAGCAGTTATCATGGATACCGATGGATGAGATTCTGGAAAAATCCTTGGGATTGACCAAAGCATGTGATGCCTTTCATTCCTATAGTCAGCTGCAGATGTTTCTATTAGCCTGTCCTAACACTTTTATCATAGACAACAACATGAGGAGGGATAGGTCATGGCTGAGGGCATGGAGAGTGATTAGGCCGAGACTACATGATAGGATTACTTTTACGACATATAGTAGGTCAGAGGTGGACCGTGTTAGACAAACAATTGAGACTTGGTGCATGATGGTGAGCATCATAGACCAGGTGACGACCGATGAGCACAGAGGGATTCTAACAGTGATTAGCCTCACACATGAGCAATTAGAGGATATTGGAAGTGATAAACTTCCAAGCTTTCCATGGGACCCAGGAGTCTGTTTTGTTAGCATGATGCTCATGTTGACACGGGTTGCACCAGAGAGCCACACACTTCACCTTGGTTTGGTTTGGAGTGGGTCTGAAGGTACTTGTCCTATGGGGCGAGACCCTTCCTTCCACTTGATAATCATGATATACCATGGAGATGTTTGGGTAGGTACGTATTCTACATAGATTCGTTTACAGATATAGTTTCTGGACAACAGATCCAGTGGTCACAGGTGTTTCATCTTGAGGATCCAGGAGAGGAGGATTCAGGATGTATGCAGGGGGTAGACAGTCATGGTCAGAGTAGTGCAGTGTCAGTATGGTGATCTTTGACAGAGGTTAGTAGGGCACCCAAGGATTGCAGGGTTGAGAATTTCACTAATTGACAGGGGCGAGTGGACCTTTGTAGGGGAAATTTGTTCTAACTTTCCATTTATCTTTAGTGTTGAGGGGAGCACAGAGCTTGAGGGTGTCTCATGGAGGTCTTGCAACACCTCATGATGGCATCATCATGAGCAGTTGATGGAGGCTGTGTGGATCTTGGTATAGATTTGGAGGATGGACTCATTCTGATATGAGGCCATGTGTCATGTGCAAGAGGTTCACAGAGTTGATATCTTTCAGGACTATGCTTTGCAGAGTATTGCAGTTCACTTCCTGATATGGGATCCAGGGGGTGGAGTGTACTATTGTTCATCTTTGGATGGGTTCTACTATGTATCCCATAAATGGACATGGGATCCTGGTATATGATTTGGTTATTGCTTAAGGACAATCTATTTTCTAGCAGCGAGGACTGTAATGTCCCCACTTTGGGACATCATCCCAGTGCAGAGATTTATGATGACCAGAGTAGCCAGATGGATGTTATAGTGAGTACAAATGTATTTGAGAGGCATTTTGGGGTCCATCTTGTATTGATCATCATATTCCATCATTATGAGCCATTCCACATAGGTTGGCTTTGGTTTCGTTGCATTCCAACGATTTCCATGATTTTGACTATTTGAGCTATAAGTCAATGAAATTCACTAAAGAGGTCATTTTGGGCACATTACTTGGAGGAACCTCTCAGTTTAATATCTCATTGGAATCAGACGGAGCAACACTACAATATGGGATTGCTAGAAGTGACTTTCAGTGGCTAGGGAAGCCACAAGGAGAGATAAGAAACTTTTCAGAGGTAAAAAGGTTAATTAATTAATTAAAGTTATTTAATTAATTAGTTAAATATTAATAAAATGAAAGTCACTTTGGAGGGACAAGGTGAGCCAAAAGTATAAAGGAAAGGCAAGGGCCTCTTCTCATTCATTCATGTATGATTATCTTTTGATATCTGGCTTTAGTTAGTGAGCCCATCTCTTGGGGGTTTTGAGGGTTTTGACTTAACAAACCCTAGAGGACGATTCAGTGGTGAAAGATTCCACCTAGCTTGTCTCAAGCTTGGTCTCGGAGATGCAATACAATCCCACACCATTCTAGCTTAGTTCTACATCAGTGCAGGAGGGTTATACATAGCCACATGCACATAAAGAGAAGAAGGGTGCACCATTGGGGGTTTCCAGCAAGGGAGGCGCACCATCTTTGGAGACAGGTTCGTTGTAGGATATTGGTAGGGCCTTTGAGGATTCTATCATTTGGGTTTTCATTGTAGGGACTTGGACATTAGATATTGTGCTTTCTGAGAGAGATTTATGGCTTGGATTATTTCTTGAGCAGTGGGACGAATTGAAGAGAAGGAGGGCATTTTTGAGATTCAGAGATAGTCAGTTTGGAGGGGTTACACTTCAGATCCGACCCTGAGACTTCACCTAGTCACTTGCAGTGTCCCAATCTATATTTATGGAGAGTTTCAGAGCATTTGGAGACCTCCTTCAGCAAGGTCGAATTATCTAGGGCTTCAGTCATCCAGTGGGGTGTACCATTCAGTGGGGGACTTCAGATCTACAGAGATGGAGAGGGATCTTGGAGATTCGGGCACCTGGGTTATTCTTACCATCACCCAATCTACTATTTGACACCTTTCTTGAGATGATTGGACATATTTGGCACCAGGGCCAAATTATTGATGAGCTTTAGTTATCCAGCAAAGCGTGGCATCTTCCAGCTTGAGAGGTTTAGCACTTGGCATTGGTCTTCATCTCTTATCCAGCCTTTGGAGGCTTGTATTGTATCATTGGGAGCATTTTGTAGCAGCTCATACTTCTTATCTATTTTCTATCATCTTGGCTATCCGTTGAGCATTCCAGATCGACATCTCCATTGTAGCAGGTTCTTCTATTTTATGAATAAAGAAGATTTGAGATGTTTTGTCTTGTCTATCTTATTGCGTATGGTTGAGGTATGCTCCATGGTTATCTCTTTCTGTTATTTGCTGCATACACACATATAAACACATCTAAACAAAGAGATCAACAAACTATTTGACGAACTACCTCACTCAGAAAAAGTTTTATAAAAGACACCAAAACAGTGATGATCCTTGCATAATGGCTTGGGATCATTACATAATCATCTGCCACCTTAGGGATTCGCTTCAAGCCAAGTAGATTATTTGGTTACAAATTTGGTCAACAAAATAATTCGCAAGGAAGCCCTGGAAGTCCATGGTCACTTTTACCAAAAGAAAAACCAATAAATCTAATGTTAAAGAAAATATTTCGACCCCCTTCCTTGTGTCTCTAAAGCTTTCGGGGACTTGAAGTTTAGTCTTGTGTGCGTGTATGAGAGTGGATGTTTAATAAGAGGCTGAAAACCTAAGTACTAGGCCTATGCCCACCTTTCGCGTTACTACAAATTTTTAACATTTAACCACTTACGTAGACGAGTATAACTTAAATGAGTATTGAAGATTAAACATAAATTGAATACACAGGATATTACGATTTTAAGGATTAATCCCCTTATTATAAATCTATCATATAGACTTAGAGCGTAATTCTCTTAGAAGAATTTTTTTTTTTTTTATGACAAAATTGAGGTTTATTACAGCTCAGGCACGGACTGATGACAAAAGGGATAAGTGACAGAAGATAAAACCACAAACTTTTCACAGTAATCAATAAAACCCACACATAGAAGTCATTGAAATCAGAAGTTGGGTTCGCCAAGGGACTGCATTCCACTCAAAGGTTTTTCATTCACAATCCACATCAAAGAATAAGACGCAAAAACTAAACATTCATCCATGAATCAATCAACTAAAAGATAAGTAAGGGGTCCATATACAACATGGTAGATTCTTATCCTTCACTCATCATCCATGCACCGAAAAGCAGGGCATTTGAATCTCTATGTTTTCAAACACCGAAGTGACGACAATCAATTCAGATCATCACCAACTGCTCAGGCAAGGAGTGATGACTAAAGGGATAAGGGACAAAAGATAAAACGACAATCTTTTCATAATAATCAATAAAACCCACATAAAGAAGTCATTGAAAACAAAAATTTGGGTTCACCAAGGGAAATCAATTCAAAAAAACAACAAACAAGTGGATTCATTAAAAGTTTCCTATGGTTGGATTCACTAAAAAAATGTATTAGAATATTTCTTTAAGATTCCTTAAAAGTTCCCTATGGTTGGATCCACAAAGACCACATATAATGTAATGCATTAGAATCCCCAAAAGACAGAGTTTAATCTTCATAACCTCACACACCCATGTTTTAATCACAATGAGGTGAAGGTCTTGCATGGACATGGATTATATGCCATTGCTTTAAACTTCCCAATAGCATTGTCTAAATGCAATTGAGTTTTTATAATAATTCCTTTATTGTCATGTTAAATGGGATGGGATTGAGGTATTTGTATTCCTAATATAAATTAAGATGAGGTGGAGTAGATGTAATTTTTTGTGATAATGCTATTTTATATAACATATGAACTGTGCAAATGCTATATTATATATTTGGATCACTGGAGAGATACAAGGACAAATTGTTGGATAGTTGTGGATATGGTTGAACTAAATACATAACTGTGAAATACTTTATGGTCACCTAAAGTTACATAAAGGGACCTAATTGTGTACTATAAACTAAGGTATTTCTACATTGAGAGGATAAATACCCAAAAATAACTCAATAGCATGTGCATATTAAAAGAACCCTATGCTTGGATCCACTATTCATAACCTTACGCACCCACTAATAACATAAGAAATCTTTAGTAAGTGGTGCACATCAACTTCTTATGCCTTTAATATGGGCACATAAGAAATCTTTCTTTACTAAGTGGTGCACTCTTATCTGATCACAGATTGGATAATGTTATATTATATAACATATGAACTATGCAAATGGTATATTATATAGTTGGATCACTTGAGAGATTTAACGACAAATTGTTGGATAGTTGTGGATATGGTTGAACTAAATACATAACTGTGAAATACTGTATGGTCACCTAAAATTACATAAAGGGACCTAATTGTGTACTATAAACTAAGGGATTTCTACATTGAGTGGATAACTACCCAAAAATATCTCAATAGCATGTGCATATTACAAGTACCGTATGGTTGGATCCACTATTCATAACCTTACGCACCCACTAATAACATAAGAAATATTTAGTAAGTGGTGCACAACAACTTGTTATGCATTTAATATGGGCACATAAGAAATCTTGCTTTACTAGGTGGTGCACTCTTATCTGATCACAGATTAGATAATGCTATATTATATAACATATTAACTATGCAAATGGTATATTAGATAGTTGGATCACTTGAGAGATTTAACGACAAATTGTTGGATAGTTGGAGATATGGTTGAACTAAATACATAGCTCTGAAATACTTTATGGTCACCTAAAGTTACATAAAGGGACTTAGTTGTGTACTATAAACTAATGGATTTCTACATTGAGTGGATAACTACCCAAAATTAACTCAATAGCATGTGCATATTCTTTGAACATGGTTCCATCCACTAAGATAGCATATATATTCTTTATAGTTTATATATATTCCTTATTCCTTATGGTGCAAATGTTGTATGAGGGTTGTTCGTATTCCTAATATAAATTTCTACAAATAATAATTTGATGACTAATACTAATGTGATGACTAATAATAGTTGCCTATTAGAGATATTAGGTCGAAAGGTTTGAAGATTTCACATTTGGATTATCTTTAGAGTTAGTTAAATATTGTCAAAAATCCAGCATATTTCAACAAAGGAAGGGATGGGAGATGCGAGATGGAATTAAGGGTTTAAAGGGAGTCTGGTGATTTACTTTATTTATTTGTATGCATGAAATTAGTTACATGAACATTTTAAAAATATGCATATAAGGAACATCACTTGTTATTAATGTCTAAGTGTGAGTTATGTATGTGCTAGCTATGCCTACATATCCAACACAAATCCAATAAGTTGTCAATTTGAAGTTATATTATATGAATATAAATATTGTCACTAAGATAAGCATTCAATAACTTTGGTCAACATGTGTGAATTAATAAATGAGTATAATAATTAGTTCCCATCTAAGACTCTTTTATTTCTATAAATTAGACTTTATCATCCAAAATGAAGTATTCGTTATAACTATTCCTTTAGTCAAAGGGCCTCTACAATTGGAAAAGACCACCAAAGTGGAAGACATTTGAAAAGACCACCAAAGTGGGAGATTGGTTCCTTTTTTAGCAGTTTACTACATAGGTAGGTCACTCATGTCTTACATGAGATGTGACCAAGACTCATGAAAATATGTAGGGCATGTGAAGGATAGGGCGATATTTACTTACCCATTAGGTCTCACTAGATGGTTTCAATATGTGTTTTTTCAACCTAGTCCAAATATAAATGATTCAAGATGGAAATTAATATTTCTTTCTCTTGTTATGGAATGAAGAACAGAGAAAAATGCAAAACTTGGCATGACTTACATAATCATGTTAATCATTGAGTTTTTGAATGAGTTTTTTGTTTGAGGCCATAACTAAGGGAGCATATATCATAGCTTGGCCTGACTCACTAACCTAAGGAATATTGATAGCTTGGCTAATGACCATTACAGATTACCTAAAATGAAATCAATCTATGAATAGATTGACTCATTATAGAAATACCAACATTAACAAAGTAATATAGATTTTCTATTCATGGAAAATATCTTGAATCTTAGTGTTGATTCTTAGTGTAAATGTTTGCTAGCAAACACTTTGAACCTAGTTTATAAGGATTTTGTCACTTGTGATTACTTATTTTTAATAATGTTTTTTTAAGACTCTTGTACACTACGAAATTGTGTTAAAAAATATGATGCACTCAAGAAATAATTGTTCGATATATATAGATTCTTGTTCTTGAACTACAATCATACAATATGACACTAGATTATTCTTTGTTAAGTACAATGCCATATTCACTATTTTCAATTCAATTCCATCTTACTCGTGGTTGTTTATATTTGATAAAAAATTGAATTCTACCTTTTTGCAAGATTGCTTTTAGCTCTTTTCCTTTTCATTTAAAGAGAAACAATGACACAATATTAGTAAATTACACCAACACACAAAATTTTGTAAATATCAACATCCTTAAAAAAAAAAGTAAATATATTTATATATACTACCAAAGATCTCAAATGATGAATAATCCAAGGGATATAGGAAAGTGTCATAAGGTATTTACAAAACTAGTAAAAATAGAGCTTCAAATGGAGCTTTATGCCTTACTACTCAATGGAATGGATATGTTATGATGTGTTGAATCATGTAAGAAGTCAAATAGTCAATTAGGTCAGAGTTCGACTAAGTAGGAAGTTTTGTTGGGAAGTTCCACTAGGAGAGAACTGACCTAATATGGAAGTGATATATTTACTGAACTATGCATAATTGACTTGAAGATCACATTGAGATAATTAATGGAAATAATGGATGCATGTTGTAATGAACTTCAAAATACCATACAAAAAAAAAAAAATTGTTTACATATTTTACTTTGCAGGAGGGAATCCATTAGTGATAAGAATTCTACTAATGCAACTTTGACATAGAACTTTACCATAGAATTTTCATTAGTTATTTTTTATTTGTTTGTACTATACAACTCATTAAAATCCTCCTTACCACATGCTATTCAAAGTATGTTATCATGTCTTACCTTAAGTGAGAAAGTTATAAAGGAAAACCCCAAGGATTTAGCAAAATAACTAAATACTTTAGGCGTGGGGTCTAAATGATAAAAGTAACTTTACATAAACCATACTATACTCACCCTGTTTGGAATAAGGTCTCCATACCATACTTGCACCCAAGTGTGCTGAAAATTTTTCTCATAGGGAAATCTCTTTGGTTCCTACCAACTTGACCAAGGGTCAGGTAAGGACCGATGACTGTCACAAGCCTCGAGGCTCTGGTCATTTAAAGGCTCTTAACTCGAAAATTGGTCGAATTGAAAGCTCGATGTCATGTCACTAGTGGGCCTACGACAACGAGGATCCAACCACTACTTAAGACTTGTCGGAGTGGTATGGAAGCGACCTTCATTAAGTGGGAAAGGAAAATCCCTGTCAGGTATTAAAAGCTCTGCGTCCATCATTAAGGCAGTCTACTAGTCATACTAAAATTGCTTGGCTCTATACTCGAAGTGTCTTAGCAACCCTATCATAGTCACTTGGCCCACCCATCCTTCGCACTAACCACAATTAATTCGAGGCAACAAGGAATCATTTACGTTTGGAGAGGGTTCAGAGTTTGTCATTCCGAGTTCTTTTTTTTATTTTATGAAGAGGTTCTGTGTGTCAAGGGGGTTTAGAGGTGAAGATTGTGTCCTGGTGGTTGCCTCCATCCAGTTGCAGATGGCATGCCTTACATTATGGGTAAGTTCTTCTCTAACTTCAAATGTTAAAACCCTAGTTATTTCAAATAGGAAGACTATGATAAATTGACCATGTCAAGATATCATTCTGTCTTCTCCCTTATTTTATTCCTGTGGAATTCTTCTTTTGTCAAACTTCCTTACACTACATTCCGAGCCATACTTAACCCTACTGCAATGGCCTTCTCCTTGAGGTTTTCGGCGATTCCCTTCTGTTTACCGAGATAGATAGTTAGCCCTACCTATCCAAGATCGAGATATAGGGTTTTGTAACTCTTTGTCATGAACCAGAATTCATATCAGAGTATTCATGAATCAGAGAGTAGTGTTTGTTGCGGGTTTTGATTATCAAAATCTTGGCAAGAGTAATCTATGCATTTAATTTACTGACCTAAGCGAATTCTGTGGAAAGGGGTTTTGGGTAGTCTGGGCTCACAATTAGGTATTCCTGTTTTGAAAGGTGAATTAGGCTCTGTTCTACCTAGAAGTACACTCTCTTATTGTTCGCCTACATAATGAATTACTATATTTCCATTATTAAAGAATATTGTGTGAAGAATTTTATTTTTACTTCAACTATATCATTCATTTTTTTTAAGAGCTGAAACATATCATTAATGATGGGCCTTGTTTTGATGCGAGGGTAGCCATCGGTGTGTATTGTCTCCTTCACCCACGACCCTGTATGACTATCTAGATGGAAACGTCAAGGAAATAATCCTATGCCGTGATTTCAAAAGTTAAGTAAGCGTTGGTATGATGTATTTATAAACATTTGTGCTTAATTTGTATTCTTCTTACATTGCCTTCATATAAGAGTTGTTACTAATCATTGGGTATGGTGGCTTCCTCTAGGTTTCGTCTATCTGGAGATCCTAGTTGCTCATCTGCATACTTGGCGTAAAAGGGTATATGAGTTCCCTTTTGTAACCCTTCAGAAGAGTAAGAACTGTCTGTGTCGCAACTGAGATGTAGTCAACAATTTTGTTTCCCTCAATTTTCCTATAGGCTTGGGAAAGGGAACCAGTTTCCAATGTAACTTAAACCTTCGGGCTACCATTATTATAATACAGTAAATTACGTATGGGTCTTTGTTCGGTTTTTTTTTCAAAGTAAATGAATGTTATAATCATTCACCATGTGGATCTCCCCTACCCCAAAATCTGATTACCAGGACTATCTTGTTCAGAAAGTTGGTATGAATTATATTAGATTATATTGTTTTGTTTCTTTCGACCTTTCTTATGTTTAGTGTCAAAAAATTCCCTACTTGTAAAGAAAAGACGCTATTAGTTTCGACTCATCACGAATAGGCATAATGATTTGGATTATATTATGATTCTGTCTTTATTCTAGAAACTCAACATGAATAGGCATAATGATTTGGATTATATTATGATTCTATCTTTATTCTAGAACATTATATATATACATGCTTGTAAGTCATTTGATGTTTATGCTATGTTGCATTTGCCTAATTCCAAACCCTCCACTGTCACAATCTTCGAGTGGACAATTTTGCATATGTGGTCAAATTTAATGGGTTTTGTAATTTATTCCATACTGTGTATATTCTTGCAATTGGGGTCCTTTTATTTTGTACAAAAGGAATGAAATATTAAAAGGTTTATAAGTCTATGATTTAAGTTCATTGAATTTCGTCTCTGAGTTCTTATTCTTATGGAGTAATTTACTATTGTATTATCTTATATAATGGAACAACGATTTATTCAGTTTAATTTGATATTGTAATAAATTCTACAGAGGTTTTTTTTTTTCTTTTCAAGACCCTTCGATTCAGAAGTTCCTTTATATGAGAGGCAGTTGATCTCTTAGCGACATAGTTATTTGTTCACAATCTTCATCGTATTTTTCTGTATAAGTGGGATTCCTGTTGCAAACATTAATTCTTTATTTAAGAGAAAAATTACACTCTGTAACTGTATCTATATTCATTACATATCGAGATATAACTTGATGGAATTTATGTGTACAGGCTTGCTCAGATTTCCTACTTAAGTATAGATAGATTCGCTTACTATTCCAACTATAGAAGTAAATGTACGCCTGTAATTAGAGTCTAATTCTTCCTAGCTCATTTGTACATAAATAGTTATGTCCAGAATTTCAATTTCAGGGATAAGCTTACAACTGTAGTTAGATCTGTTCATTCTTCAAGTTCAATCACATTTAAATACTTATGTCCAATGATTTTAACCACAGAATTAGACATACACCAAATCTTTCAAGTTAATTTTCATAGCTCATTCTACCTATAATTTTAGTTCAGAATGTCCGATTTCATAATCTTGGTCTTTGATTATATACTCCATACAATGACAGATGTCCTACATGAGAGTTATTTCAACTTAACCCAAATAGAGCATCATATCAGCTATACAAAAACATTCAAACAAAGAAGGGTAAGATTTAACATATTTGAATCCAATCCGTGAAAAGATAAAGGCAACAACCACGTTCCTCGCAAACGTAGAATAGGGCAGCCAAAAATCACTTGCTTGATTCACCCCCTAACCTGACAATGAATCCATGAGGGTGAACTTGGAAACTCCTCCTCAACAATGTCGTTCAACTCTAGCATATTCCTCTTGCCCCACACTCGATCAGTAGTGTTCATAACAGCAAGAGATAAATCAATAGTCTTTTTCCCAGCATACTCAACAGCGTCATGCCTCCTCACATATGTTATTTATCAAAAGAATGCCTTTGCCTAGGTCTTTCTTTTCCCCCTTGGGAATTTTCGCATCTTTCTGAATCCTTGATTTCAGGGGCTGACCATGGCCAAATCTCTGATTTTCCACTTGTCATAGTCATCCCAGAGGTAGTTCCAACATATTCCCCACTCATGGAGTCATTGTCAGCTAGTTTTTAACATGGTTGTCCCATTTGTCCTCCTACAATCAATATAAAATATTATGTTTTCATACAAGTGTCAAGTCAAATAGCTAGTTGGGTCAGATCAGATCTTTGCCCAACAGTCATAATAATTAATTACAATTATCAAATTCAGAATTTTCATAAATGGAAAAAAAATTCCAAATTCGAATTTACTAAAACAAAATAATTTCCAACGAATTTTAAATTTCAAAAATACTTTATTTTTTTGGGGATGTCACGTCCTCTCCCCCTTCAATAAAACACTGTCCTCATTGTTAGTTCCTTTATTGGAACATGATTGGATGATATTTCTACAAATCTCCCTCCAACTCCCAAGTGACCTCCTCAGGGCTAAAGTGCTTCCATTGCACCTTTACCTGAGCGACAACTCTGTTCCGAAGTGATATTTCTCTCTAGTACAGAATGCGTAGGGGTTCCACCTGGAACTTGCCTTTGGGTTCCACTTGCACCAAGTTCCAATCAATCATGTGAGTCATACTTTTTAAACAAAGAGACATGAAATGAATTATGAATTCTTAAATTAGATGGAAATGCAAGTTGGTATGCTACAGGTCCAATTCGAGTTAGTATCTCCAAGGGCCCACAAAACCTGGGTGCCAGCTTGGCACAGTTTCCTAACTTCAACGATATTTTCTGGTCTTTGACCTTCAAATAAATATGGTCTCCGACTTGAAATTCCAAGTGTCTCCTTTTCTGATCTGCATAGCTCTTTTTTCTGTCTTGTGCTTCTTTTAAGTTATGTTGTACCTTCCTTACCATGTTCTCCATTTCTTGGAGCATCTCTGGTCCAACATTAAGTCTGTCTACTGGGTTATCCCACCTAATTGAAGTCGTACATGTTCTATCATACAGTACCTCGAAAGGGCTTAACTTAGTCGATGTTTGGTACCCATTGTTTATATGCAAATTCTACCAAGTGTAGATAATCCTCCTGTTTGTTCGGTTTTGTTCTTATGTACATGTAGAGAATATCCTCTATGATTTGGTTTGTCCTTTCGGTCTATCCATCCATTTGTGGGTGATAACTCATACTGAAATTCAAATTAGTATTTATCCCTGTAAACGATTCCTTTAAAAAAGTGGATGTGAATTTTAAGTCTCTATCTGAAATCACCATTTTAGGGATACCATGCAGTCTAAAAATTTCCTTCATAAATATTGAAACAATGTTTATAGCTTTAAAAGTAGACTTTACAAAAATAAAGTGTGAGGACATACTGAGTTTATCGATTACAACCATAATAGAATCATTCTATTTCTGAGTTTTTGGCAAACCTGTTATAAAGTCAAGCGATATGGTCTCCCATTTCCATTCTAGTACTGGTAATGGCTGTAATAGGCCAGCTGGATGCTAGTGTTCAGCCTTAAACTGCTGACAAATTTGGCATCTAGCCAAATGTTCTGTTGTTTCACCCTTCATACTAGGCTAGAAAAATAGTTTTCTAAGTGTTGTTATTGTTTTCTGGTATCTTGGATGGCCAGAATACGGTTTCTTATGCATTTCATCCAATATTATTAACTTTAACTCTGTTGAATCTGGTATGTAAAGTCTATTTTTAAATCGTAATTGTCCCTTCTCATTGATACTTATATCTATTTCCTCTGAGTTTGCAGTACTGTTTTGTAATTCTGCCATTATCTTAGTGTAATTTTCATTGTTAATACCTATCGTCCTTATTCTTTGTTCTAGATCACTTTCTTCCCTGTTGATATTTATTTTAAATAACCCATGGATTCTTTTGCTTAAAGCATCTGCTACTTTATTTTCCTTACCCTTGATATGTCTGACTTCGAAGTTGAATTCCCTCAGGAAGTCTAGCCATCTTTCTTGCCTTGCATTAAGATCTAGTTATCTAAATAGATACCTCACGCCACTATTATCCATTAATAGTAGAAATTTTCTTCCTAGTATGTAGTGTCGCCACATTTAAAGGCGTGTATTACCACTGCCAATTCTAATTCATGAGTGAAATAATTTTTCTCATGTTCCTTTAATTTCTGGGACTCGTAACAAATCACGTGTCTTTCTTGAGTTAGGACACCACCTAGTCCTTCTTTACTCGCATCGACATAGACAGTAAAGTCTTTGTCTGGGTTTGCTACCTTCAAGATGGGTGTCATTGTCAATAATTAGTTCATCTTGTTAAAACTGTCTTGGTACTTCTATGTCCAGTTAAACTTGGTCCCTTTCTTTTGTATCAACATGATAGGGTAGGCTATCTTGGAAAACCCTTCTATAAATCTACGATAATATCTGGTGATTCCCATGAATGGCTGGATATCTACTACATCTTTAGGTACCCGCCATTCCATAATGGATTTTATCTTTTCAGGGTCTACGACAATGCCTCCTTCTAAAATTACATGTCCTAGATATTGTATTTCCTTTTGATAAAAGTCACACTTATCAAATTTGGCATACAATTTTCCTTTCCTCAGTGTTTGTAGAACTATTCTTAAGTGTTTGTCATGCTCTTCCTCCGTTTTATAATAGACTAGAATATCATCGATAAATACTAATATGAATTTGGCTAAGTACTGACTGAAAATAATGTTCATCATGCACATAAACGTGGATGGTGCATTAGTGAGACTGAAAGGTATGAATACGAATTAATAGTGTCCATATCTTGTTCGAAAAGTTGTTTTGTTTATGTCCTTATCTTTTATCCTAACTTGATGATAACCGGATCGTAAATCCAACTTTGAAAAGATCTTGGCCCCACCTACTTGATAGAAGAGATCATTTATACTTGGTAAGGGGTATTTGTTCTTAATCGTCATTTTTTCTAGTTGTCTATAATCGATACATAGTCTGAGAGTACTGTCTTTATTTTTCACAAAGAGGACTGGTGCCCCCCATGATGAAACACTTGGTCTGATATACTCTTTTTCCAACAATTCCTGTAACTGTATTTTTAATTCTGTCAGTTCTGGTAGACTCATTCAGTAAGGTCCTTTTGAGATAGGGGCTGAACCAGGTAGTAGGTCTATGGAGAAGTCTATTTCCCTTCTAGGAGGTAATTCTAGTATCTCATCCATAAACATGTCTCTAATTCACATAGGATAGCAAAGTCTTCTAACTTTGGCTTATCTTTTTTTTCTAACAGATTCGTTACTTGGATTTCATAAACTTGGCATCCCTTTCTCATACATTTCTTGAGTTGCATCGCTCAAACTTGTCTAACTGATACAGGTTTTGGTATACCTTGGGCTATTCTAGTAGTGTCACAATCATCTTTATAGTTAATTGTCTTTGTATAACAATCTAGAACTATTTTGTGTCTTTCCAACCAATCCATTTTGATTATTATATCGTAGGATCCTAGTGATTGAATATTCGGATTTGTTTTTATGTTTTGGCCATCTAAGTTAAACTCAAAATCAGAAATAAAGTCAACCACTTTCATTTTAGTTCATGTTGCTAACTCTACCAGCCAAGATTTTGCGTGTTTCATACTCTTAATTTTATTTGACTCTACTACTCTAGGAGTGATATAACTTAACGTAGCTCCAGGATCAATTAAAACAGAAATTCAGGTGTTATTGATTTTACCTTAGATTTCTGCTATGGAGGATTGGTGGTCAGCTTGTCAGTTGTCTATGGCTACATTAATCCGATGCAAGCTTCTGCCCATGTCTCCCACCATCGAGGCTTCCTATAAATTATGAACAAAAGTTATGTTTGTTGAAATTAAACAAGGATAGTTCCTCCTTAGATGAGGTTCTCCACATTCCCAGCACTTTAGTGGTTAGCGGGGGCTATCCCCAAACATCTTCATTCCCAGATTTACCGATTTACCACCTCCTTGTGTGCTTGGATGGTTTGCATGAAAATATTTCCTCGGGAAGCTTTTTGTCGTGTTCCGATAGGGAGTTGGCTGGTATCGCTTCTTTCGCTAATTCATCCATTCCTATTTCTTATCCTTCCAGGCTTTAGGAAACTCTACCCGCTGTTTGTATTGATCATATCACATTCATGCTTTCCTGAACACTTCACTTCATGATTTGGGGTTGTCAAATTCAATTATGTCCCGGTAGGATTGCGGTAAACAACTTAAGAATCGCTGGATTTTTACATTATCTTCTTAGATGTAAGGTATGAGCCTTAATAGTTTCAGGAATTTATTTATAAGGTATTCCATTGTAATATGTCCAAGCCTTAGTTCATAAAATTATTTTGTTTTCCTTTTGTAGTATCTTTCAGAAAGGTATTGTTTCTTGAAATACTTCTTAAAGTTGGACCACTACAACTATTTCCCCTTTAGGACCTTGGCCAATTTTAGGTCTTGCCACCAAATGCTGGCCTTCCCTTTCACATTGTAGATGGCCATTCCGACCTTCATATTACTAGAGTAGTTGTAGATCTGGAAGTATTTCTCGATGTGCAACAACCATGCCTCAGCTTCTTCTCATGTCTTGGATTCTCCATTGAAGGTAGCTCATTTGATTTTTTTGAATTCTCCTTCAAGGTGGTCTACTTGTTTCCTTTTTCTGTCTGTTTTAGTTTTGTCTTTAGGTGAAGGTGTTCCTTCAGACGAACTGTCTCCTTTTTCTATTTCCTATCCTGAGTTCTTGGAATTTATCTTGCTGACTTCTTTGTTGTCATTATCATCCTTTGGGTTTTTCTTGGTCACTATATTGCATAGTAGGACGTTGTTTATCTCTTGCTATTCTTACTATGATTTCTTCAGTTTCTCGTTGTTAGCTTTCAAAACCAGCAGTTCAACAATAAGATTCCTCATTGTTTCCAAGACTTCCGTGGGTGAGCTTCTGTCGTTGTTCTGTCTTGGATCTCTAGGAGGTCTCTGCTCCATATTTCCCTCCATCCTAATTTCTGCATCATCCTGAGCTGCCAAAATTATCACAAAATAGAAAGGGATTTCTGTTTGTAACAACAAGGTTTATTAGTTTTGCATATATCGCAATATGTACTTAAGCGACTAATGTGTCCCTGTTCAGGTCTAGTGTTGTAACTTTCGATCTGATACCATGTGTAATGAGCCTGAAAATAACATACAAAAAAAAATATTGTTTACATATTTTACTTGGCACGAAGGAATCCATTAGTGATAAGAATTCTACTAATGCAACTCTGATATACAGCTTTACCATAGAATTTTCATTAGTTATTTTTTTTCTTTTTACTATACAACTCATTAAAATCCTCCTTACCACATGCTATTTGAAGTATGTTATCATGTCTTACCTTAAGTGACAAAGTTATAAAGGAAAACCTCAAGGATTTAGCAAAAAAACTAAAGCCTTTAGGCGTAGGGTCTAAATGATTAAAGTAACTTTACATAAACCATACTATACTCACTCTGTTTGAAATAACGTCTCCATACCATACTCGCGCCCAAGTGTGCTCGAAATTTTCCTCCTAGGGAAATCTCTTTGGTTCTTACAAACTTGGCCAAGGGTCGGGTAAGGACCGATGACTATCACAAGCCTCAAATCTTTCGTCATTTAAAGGCTCTTAACTCGAAAAATGGCCTAATTGAAATCTCGATGTCATGTCACTAGTGGACCTATGACAACTAGGATCCAACCACTACCTAAGACCTATCACAGGGGTATGGAAGTGACCTTCATTAAGTGGGAAAAGAAAATCCTTGTCAGGGTATTAAAAGCTCTGCATCCATCATTAAGGCAGTCTACTGGTCATACTAAAATTTCTTGGCTCTATACTCGAAGTGTCTCGTCGACCCTACCCTGGTCACGTGGCTCTCCCATCCTTCGCACTAACCAGAATTAATTCGAGGCAACAAGGCATCGTTTATGTTTGGAGAGGGTTCAAAGTTTTTCATTCCGAGTTCTTTCTTTTTTTTAGTGTGAAGAGGTTCTATGTGTCGAGGGGGTTTAATAGGTGAAGATTGTGACCTGGTGGTTGTCTCCATCTGGTTGCAGATGACATGCCTTACATTATGGGTAATTTCTTCTCTAACTTCAAACGTTAAAACCCTGGTTATTTTAAATAGGAAGATTATGATAAATTGACCGTCTCAAGCTATCATTCTGTGTTCTCCCTTATTTTCTTCCTATGGAATTCTTCTTTTGTCAAACTTCCTTACACTACATTCAGAGCCATACTTAACCTTGCTGCAATGGGATTTTCCTTGAGGTTGTCAATGATTCCATTCTGTTTACCGAGACAAGCAGTTAGCCCTACCTATCCATGTTCGGGATATAGGGTTTTGTAACTCTTTGTCCTGAACCAGAATTCATATCCAAGTATTCATGAATAAGGGAGTAGTGTTTATTCTCGGTTTTGATTATCAAAATATTGGCCGAAGTAATCTCTGCATTTAATTTACTGACCTAAGAGAATTTTGTGAAAAGGGATTTTGGGTAGTCTGGGATCACATTCAGGTACTCCTATTTTGAAAGGTGGATTAGGCTATGTTCTACCTAGAAGTACACTCTCTTGTTGTTCACCTACACAATGAAATTATGATCTCGTCGATTACTGTATTTCCATTATTAAAGAATATTGTGTGAAGAATTTTATTTTTACTTCATCTATATCATTCATTTTTTTTAAGAGCTAAAACATATCATTAATGATGGGCCCTATTTTGATGTGAGGGTACCCATCAGTGTGTATTGTCTCCTTCACCCACGACCCTGTATGACTATCCAGATGGAAACGTCAAGGAAAGAATCTTGTTTTGCGAGTTCAGAAGTTAAGTAAGCATTGGTATGATGTATTTATAGACATTTGCACTTAATTTGTATTATTCTTACATTGTCTTCGTATAACAATTTTTACTAATCATCATGTATGGTGGTTTCCTCTCGGTTCCATCTATCTGAAGGTCCTGGCTGCTCATCTACGTACTCGGCGTAAAAAGGTATATGATTTCCCTTTCATAACTCTTTTGGAGAGTTAGAACCGTCTGTGTTTCAACAGAGATGTAGTCAACAATTTTGTTTCCCTCAGTTTTCCTATCATCTTGGGAAAGGGAAAGAGTTTGCGATGTAACTTAAACCTTCGGGCTACCATTGTTATAATACAATAAATTACATACAAGTCTTTGTTTGGTCTGTTGTTCAAAGTAAATGACTGTTATAATCATTCACCATGCGGATCTCCCCTACCCGGAAATCTGATTACCAGGACTATCTTGTTCGGAAAGTTGGTATGAATTATAATAGATTATATTGTTTTGTTTCTTTCGACCTTTCATATGTTTAATGTCAAAAAATGACCTGCTTGTAAAGAAATGACGCTATTTGTTTGGACTCAACACGAATAGGCATATTGATTTGGATTATATTACGATTATGTCTTTATTCTAGAACAGTATATATATATATATATATATATATATATACATGCTTGTGAATTGTTTGATGTTTATGCTATGTTTCATTTGAATAATTCCAAACCGTCCACTGTCACGATCTCAGAGCGGAAAATTTTGCATATTTTCTCAAATTTAATGGGTTTTGTAATTTATTCCATACTATGTATATTCTTTCAATTGGGGTCCTTTTATTTTGTATGAAAGGAACACAAGATTAAAAGGTCTATCGATATATGATTAATGTTCATTGAATTTTGTCTTCAATTTCTTATTCTTATGGAGTAATTTAATATTGTATTATCTTATATAATGGAACAATGAATTATTTAGTTTAATTTGATACTGTAATAAATTTTACAGAGGGTGTTTTTTTTTTTTAAGACCCTTTGATTCAAAAGTTCCTTTATACGAGAGGCAATTGATCTTGTAGCGGCATAGTTATTTTTTCACAATCTTGACAGTAATTTTATGTATAAGCGGGATTCCTGTTGCAGTCATTAAATCTTTATTTAACAGAAAAAATACACTCTATAACTGTATCTATATTCATTACATATCGAGATATAACTTGATGGAATTTACGTGTACAGGATTGCTCATATTTCCCACTTATGTATAGATAGATTTGCTTACTATTCCAACTACAGAAGTAAATGTAAGCCCTTAATTAGAGTCTAATTCTTCCTAGCTCATTTATACATAAATAATTTTGTCCAGAATTTCAATTTCAGGGATAACCTTACACCTGTAGGTAGATCTGTTCATTCTTCAAGTTCAATTGCATTTAAATACTTTTGTCCAATGATTTTAACCACAGAATTAGACATACACCAAATCTTTCAAGTTAATTTGCATAGCTCATTCTACCTAGAATTCTAGTTGAGAATGCCCCATTCCAGAATCTTGGTCTTTGATTATATACTCCATACAACGACAGATGTCATACAAGAGAGTTATTTCAACTAAAC
Source organism: Picea glauca (assembly GCA_000966675.3). Classification (NCBI taxonomy): domain Eukaryota; kingdom Viridiplantae; phylum Streptophyta; class Pinopsida; order Pinales; family Pinaceae; genus Picea; species Picea glauca. Next base: position 780,927 of record JZKD02S1708620.1, read on the forward strand.
TCAAACAGAGCATCATATCAGCTATACAAAATCATTCAAACAAAGAAAAGTAAGATTTAACATATCTGAATCCAATCCGTGAAAAGGCAAAGGGATCAACCACGTTCCTCCCAACCATAGAATAGGGAAGCCAAAAATAACTTGCCCGATTCACCCCCTTACCTGACCATGAATCCATGAGGGAAAACTTGGAAACTCCTCCTCAACAATTTCCTTCAACTCCAACAGATTCCTCTTGCCTCACACTCGATCAATAATGTTCATAACAACAAAAGAGAAATCAATAGTCTTTTCCCCAGCATACTCAGCAGCATCCTACCTCCTCACATATGCTATTTATCAAAAGAATGCCTTTGCCTAGGTCTTTTTTTCCCGCCCTTGGGAATTTTCGCAGCTTTCTAAATCCCTGATTTTCAGGGGCTGCCCATGGTGAAATCTCTGATTTTCCACTTGTCATAGTCATCTCAGAGGTAGTTACAACATGTTCCCCACTCATGTAGTCATGATCAACTGATTTTTAACATGGCCATTCCATTTGTGCTCCTGCAATCAATATAAAATATTCTATTTTCATACAAGTGTAAAGTCAAATAGCTAGTTGGGTCAAATCAGATCTTTGCCCAACAGTCATAATAATTAATTACAATTATCAAATTCGAAATTCAAAATTGTCGTAATGGAAAAAAATTTCCAAATTCGAATTTACTAAAATGGAATAATTTCCAACGAATTTTAAATTTCAAAAATACTTTATTTTTTGGGGGATGTCACACATGTTTGTAAAACACGTCAAAAAAAACCTAAAAGGTTCTAAAGAATGTTTATTGGTCAATTCTTCATGTAGTATGGTCTATAAGTAGTTGAATGGTTGAGGACTAAGTTGATTGGGGTTCTTGGTAGTATAGCACTCAACATTACCATGGAATTGATCAATCCTAAAGGTTTCTTTGAGGGTGAATATATTAACCTCAATGAATTGACAAAATGTACAAGGGATTACAAGATCAAAAAAAACATTTGTATGGTGCATCGACAATAACTATTGAACCAATTCATTGTCATTTGGAAGTGGGCATCAAATGACATGAAGAAGTTGAATTGATTGTTCTTGTGGCATGTAAAGAAGAGGAACAATTGTAACTATCTCTTTGAGATGGGCCATAAAAATATGAATTGTTGGATATTGAGAGAGGGAGGGAGAAGTTTGAAAATTACAATTAAGAAAGGATGGAATTATAGGTCTCTACATCTGGAAAATCCCACCAAAGTGGAAGACATTGGAAAATACCACCAAAGTGGGAGAGTGGTTACTTTTTGAGAAGTTTACTACACAAGTAGGTCACTCATGTATTACACAAATCCAACAAGTTGTCAATTTGAAGTTATATTATATTAATATGAATATCATCAATAAGATAAGCATTTGATAACTTTGGTCAATATGTCTGAATTAATAAATGAGTATAGTAATTAGTTCCCATCCAAGACTCTTTTACTTCTATAAATTAGACTTTATCATCCAAAATGAAGTATTCATTATAACTATTCCTTTAGTCAAAGGGTCTATACAATTGGAAAATACCACCATAGTGGATGTAATGGCTTGATTTACATTTTTACATCAATTTATTGTGATAAACTAACTAAATTCATAACACAGTAATGAAATAACCGTAACTTCCGTAACATTCAAGAATTTTTACTAATTTAACTCATTCGTATGCAATTTCGTCAATATAATAAGATTTAATAACAAATTACTTCAAAACAATGCATAACTCTTACCTGAACCTGATGCTACTATTTTCTCCCGCTTGCTTCCTTCCCACTCCTTTAGAACACAACCCAAAATCGACCTCCCTGCCAACTAGTTAGCTCCTAGCCCTAGGATATCGACGGATATCCTAGCCCTCCGAGTCCAAAACCCCCAGCAACCCCTGGTGCACTGTGTAAATTCCACTCCAAGTTTCCTCTGCCAATTCTCTTCTCTCCCAAATTCATCCCCAACTCCCATAACATAATCCCCCCGTCCAACTCCTTTCCCCCCCTTATCCCTCCTTCACCGACTTTCCTTTCATTAAATTCCTATCTAATATCTTATCCCATTATTAAATATCTTATCCCATTTATTAAATACCTTATCCCATTTATTTAATGCTCCTTATCCTTTATTTAATGTTTGTTATCCCAATTATATACGTAAGTTTTAATAATTTAAATTATCAACCCTATTAATTCTTTACTCACATAATTAAAGAGTTGATTAATAATTAAATAACCATTGACAATTATGAACCATTAATTAATGATAATTAATTTAGTTAATATTATATAAGAAACAATTTTTAGGATTATATTATTAATTAATTATAATTAATAATCAAGGGTCGTTACAGTGGAAGCCATTGGAAAAGACCACCAAAGTGGGAGACTGGCTCCTTTTTGAGCAATTTACTACACAAGTAGGTCACTCATGTCTTACACAGAGATGTGACCAAGACTCATGAGAATATTTAGGACATGTGAAGCATAGAGGAAGATTTACTTACTAATTATCATTATGTCTCACTAGATGGTTTCAAGATGTGTTTTGTCAATCTAGTCCAAATATAAATGACTCTTGGAAATGAATATTTCTATCTCTTGTTATGGAATGAAAAACACAGAAAAATGCAAAACTTGGCGTGAATTACATAATCATATTAATCATTGAGTTTTTGAATGAAATTTTTGTTTGAGGCCGTAACTAAGGGAGCATCTATCTGGGAATCAAATCTAATATAGGGCCATCCATTCCCAAATTAGTGTGGTTGGATGAAATACATTCCATTTCATTTTCCTTGCATCAACAATCAAAGGAATTGTCTCCTTGGGAAAATTAGCATGTGTAAATGGAAGGTGTCTAAGGGATTGAGGGAATTCTTCCTTTTACACACAACAAACATACCATATGAATTCACTTGTCGAAAAGTGGTGCAATGGTATTCAAGGTGTTATAGATCAAGGTATCCAATGGATTTTATTTATAATATGAGAATCTCATCTAATAAGAACATCATTTCATGTGTAGAACTCTTTCGATATCCTCAATATTGAATATACTTTATAATCTACTTGCATTAACAAAACCATACAACCTTGATATTTAATATCATCAAAATATTTTCAATACATTTTATAATCTAGATTCACATTATTAAAAACCTACAACCAATGTTTTGTAGCATCATGTGCAAAAAGATTGGAAACAACATAACTTATGAAAGAATTTTAATATAATTTAACGGTAAAGAAGGCATTGTAAGATACTTTGTAAGATAAGCTTTGTAAGTAACTTATGATACTCTAATATTGCATATGTAAACTTGGCCATGATATTCAAGTATTACAATATTTTCAATAAAATAAAAGAGAATTATTTTTATTATATAAATTATCATTAATATAGTATTAAAATCTATTACCTATGATATAATAAAATTTTATAGTTTACATGTTGAAAGTAAATATTGACAATTATATGGAAATCCAATTGTAATCAGATTCACCAACTTGGGACTATGGAAGAGTTGAGAAAACAAGAAAAAAATTTAAGTATTTTGAAAGAAAGTGTAGCTGAATGATACCTTTATGTAATGGAAAATGATATGTCTTCATAATGATAGGCATTTGTGAGGTTAGAAAAGGTTGTCAGAATTGAAAGTCTTTGAAGTCATATGTCATGTTCCACTCATAAGTGTCACTTGTCAAGGATTGTAACTCTTCTCTTAAAAAAGTGGGATCACTAGCTATAAAATGGCTCTTATTCATTAGAGTAGGGGCCTTTTGAAGCATGCTACTGTAGGTAGTCTGGAAGAGATTGTTCAGGCTAGGAATACTCTTGAATTCCAACTAAGCCAATGTCCATGCCTTCTCAAGCAAGTTTATGTTCAACGTACTTATTTTTCTGGGTTATAGGAAGTTCAACTAGAAAACATGTCCTGCTAAGATTTACTTCTTTAATGGAAAATCTATGTTCAATTATGGCGAAAGCCTCTGGTATTTCACTGTTGTTACTATTGTTCATCTTTTTGGTGTCAGTACTCCTAAATATGTTGAAGATATTACTAAATTTAGTGCCTTGTTAGTTTCAAATTTTTGGTTTGCTTTAGTTTCCAGATTTCAGATCTAGTTCTAGGATTTTCAGTTTTTTATTTTTTTCTGATTTTAGTTATAAATTAATAAATTATTATAGCAGAATTCTAGATGGCTCACATCAATGTTACTCGAGTCTCGATTGATAGAAGATTATATAGAATTTTCAGTTACAGTTAAAATTATTTACTTATGTTCTCCAATCTACTATAAATTTTGATGACTTTCTATGATGTTATTATGCTAAACCTACTATTAGGATATTAACCCATTATTAGTGCAGTCCTTCAGTCTATAACAGTTTTGGTCTCAAAACAGTGGAGTCCCTAACAAATTAGGTTCATAACTGGATCATATTTTTCATATAAATTGGGTGTTGTTTAATTGTTTTAGGTTTTTGTTTTTTTTCTCGAAATCAAGCAATATAAATTTTCAAGAAATTATAAGTCTTTTTGTTTAAATTGTATTTTTGAATCTAGAAATGAATTCATCTTGCTAAAAATTCGTAGAAGAATACTAGGATTATACAAAAAAAAAAAACCATTCCAGTATATAGATTCAACAAATTTTCCTCTAATTTCAAACAAATATACTCAAAAAATATAAAAAAACAATATACAAATTCAACATTTTTTCCTCTAATTTCAAACAAATATACTCAGAAAATATAAAAGAACAAAAAACAGTTATACTACACATAGAAATTGACATGTAATGCTACAATATAAATTGACATGTACACACAACACTATAGAAACAAAATATCAGAATGTTCTCAAGTTGTCAATCCTTTCATGTCAGGTAAGTGCTATGTAGGAACAAAATATGAGTATGTTCTCAAGTTTTCAATCCTTTCATGTAAGATAAGTGATAAGAAATTGCATCAGCGAGATGATTTCGGCTATGGGTCTTACTACACGTTAAGATTAAGGTGCAAAGCTACGAGGAAAAGTTAAATTAACCAAGGAACTTACAGAAGGAATGCAAAGAATTTTAGTTGCTTAGTTTCTTTTTGAAACGTTACTATGTATTTGTACTTGACTTTTGGAAATGTTTAAATTTTTAACAAAGATGCACTTATTCACCATGAAATTTGTACAAAATGAAAATCTAAACTAGCCTTGATTTAGTTACATAACCAAATTTTACAAATCCAATCCTGTTGACAATATTTGACTATATTTGACTTATTTTAGTGTCATCAACTATATTTGAGTTCATTTCTTAATTTTTTTTCTTAAAAGTTTTGAGTATGCTTATTTGTCTATAATATAATAAGAATTGATTTATATAATTAATCAATTCTTAATTATATAAATCGTCAACTCCTACAAGAGTTTCAATTTTCCCTTATTGATCTCAGATTTATTTCTTTTGACAATTAATACAGAGTCTTGATTGACTCTAAGTTATTTCTTTTGAAAATTAATATAGAGTCTCGATTGACTCTTATTGATTTCCATGTATATAAAAAATTAACAAATAAACATTTTCATGAATTAAATTACTGGGTGTAACTCACATTTTAATTAATGTGTAAAAGGGGAAAAGAAAATAAATTTTAATTATAAATTGAAAATTAATATTAAAATTTAACAATACATAAAAAAAAATTAAAATTAAAACTAAATACTACACAACAATACATAACAATAAAGGGGTCAGAGAAATACCTGGAACTCGGTGCACCAACGATGCCAACCACCAACATGACCTTTGCACTCACAAACCTCATGCTCACAGACCTCACGCTCATAAATGCCTGCCTACACGACCTGTGCCATCACGACCTCATGCTCACAAACCTGTGCCATCACGACCTCACGTTCACTACTTGCACCATCACGACCTACGCTCATAGAACTCATGCTCACAAACACTCAAAAACGCTCATGTTCACGAACTCACACTCACAGATGCTCGAAAATGCCAACAAACTCCAATAAACTTCTGTAACATCTCGCTCTGGCGCACTAAGAAAACTTATTCTTTGAGGACACTTGCTCGCAAGTGATCCGGACTATTATGATATTAAAACATTTGTCCTTGATTATGATGCATTATGTTAGATGACATGATGTTTTACTGCTTTGACATAGACAGGTGCTATTGACTCAGTTTTACTAAGTGTGCAGGGTTTTGGACCTTGAGGATGCAGAGGCATCGACGAAACCCTTTGGACTCTCGATCAAGTTAGGGAGTGTGCTATTGGGATTGATTGTTTACTATGATTTTAGCACATTTGATTTGATGATATGATGTGGACATGTTATGACACGATTGTTGATGATGCAGGCTGATGATAGCTTGTTGACCAGGCTCACATATGGAGTAAAGAGGCCACACATGATTACCAGAGATGTTGAGGGAGAGGTGTGGACAACAGCCCTGCCAAAGCCTACTAGCACTCTCGTCGTGGCTCGAATTGTAGGTTAACAATTACCTATTTCAAGAGGATCCATGATGCCATGAGGGAAGACTGTGATAGTTGCTCACGATGACTCTAAGGGGCATGAAATAAGACGGGTGCCTTATTCCTTAGAAGCCCTAAGTCTCCCACAAGTTCAACTGGTGGAGTGTTGACTCCAGGGGTTGTTGATGTCTACCAATCAGTCAAGAAGCGAGTGGCACCCTTGGAGCACATGGTGAATCCTAAAGGGCACGTCACGCAAAAGAAACAAAAGAAGTGAGTGGAACCCTTGTAGCACATAGTGCATCCTGAAGGGCACGTCCCGTAAAAGAAACGAACAAGGGGAGTGGCACCCTTGGAGCACGTGGTGCATCTTGAAGGGCACGTCACATTGTTGTTGATGAAGGAAAAAACCTAGATGGCCCTAAGACATGTAACACATTGAGAAATTTTTAAACAACCTCCCTAATTAAATGTCGCCCAGTTCAAAATCTAAGTCCTAAGTCTAAAACTTCTCTAGGGTAAAATTTTGTCTAACCTTAAGAAAAAGACCCTATAAAAATAAAAATAAAAATTTAAACTAAAAACCACTTAAGTAATAGTTTTAGTCTTCATAAAATTTTTGGGGTAAAATGAAGAGAGTAAGAATTTAATTAAAATCAGTGGATTTAAAAATTGTAAAGAAGAATTTAATTGTTTAGCTTTTGAAAGTGTAAAGGATATTAAATTATTAATAAAAAAGAAATGAGGTTAATTTGCACAACTGCCATTTTTGGCTCTAATAAAAAGGGGAAAGAAGGGAATAATAAAAATTAGGAAACTAAGGAATGGAGGAAACATAATAAAGGAAAGAAGGGAACTTATGGTAAAAATCGAGGTCAACTTAGTAAAGAATCTGCAATAAAGAACCCTCTAAATTGAACTAAATTAGCAACATCCTTTTAGGGAAAGTATTTAAACCTGCAAGGAAATCTAGGAACACCTAGGAGTAAATTTAGGAGCAACTCTAGGTGGGTGAGGGAAATGAGACAATTAATTAATTAAAGAAATTAAATTTTGGACGAAAGTGGGGGATGAATGACACTTGTACGATGGAGAATTTTTGGAAGATTTTCATTAAAACTTAAATTAAAAGAGATTTAGGGAAAGTTTGGAAGTTCTAAAACTCTATAAAAGAGAGGAAGGAGAAGGAAGAGGGGGATTGACAGTTACTGTAACGTTATGCTGTCATAATTGTGACTTGATTGATTACTTGTGGGGAGTTGGGATTTCCCAGCTCAGATAGGAGTGGTAGCTCGGCCTTGTGAGGCGAGCTGGGAGCTAGACGTACCATATGGATAGTGTGTGGCCCCTTTGCGGCTTGGGGGGATAAGGGGGAAGCAGAGTACCCCTAGCATTGGTTGGGAGGTACCGGTGAGGTCTCGACGGTCGGTGAGCAGGAGCGGCATGGAGCATGCAGACGTCACTTGAGGCAGGCGATAAGGCAAAGGTACACTCACTTATTTGGTAGAATAGAATGCATTAAGATTTATGATGAAGATCTGCCCATGTATTGGATAGGTATACTGATTGATGACATACGTCCTTCAGTACGGCCTTGGCGTTTGGTTTATTTTGCTTCCTTGTTGTTTATTTTCTGCGCCTCATCAGATATAACCCTTGTGATCCTCCCGATGAGGTAACCTTAGGGACCTAGCCTTCTCTTCTACTGTCAGCATTTTTTTTTATTTAGTGTTCCTAGATGAAGTTATTTAACTTCGATCAGTGTTGAACCTAGTTGGTTGGAATGGTTGTTTTATTTATTTACCTCGGCGTTATTTTTATTGGGTAACTGCTATAAAAATGTTATCTCAGTTGTTAAATTTAGTACTGGATGAAAAATAAGTATCTCATCGTTTCCTCATCATTTCCTTTATGTGATGGCGGAAGAATTTTAACCCTGTGTTGGAAAAAAATAAATGGCCACTCTAGCCTAGCCTCTATATCACCTAATGACTGACTTTTACCTCGGTGGAATGTGTAAATTAGTAAGCCCTTTACCTGATTCTATGAATATGACGTAAGTGGTAGATTGGAAGCAAGAGCAAGTGGATTTCTTCACTAGTTCAGCATGTGCATCCCTAGTTTCGAATTTGCGTAGTGGTCATTTAATCCTCAGTTTTGACTCTTAGCAACCATAATTCCTGTAACGTTCAAGACTTCCTTGTGAGTTTTCATAGATTTGAAATTTAATTCAATCAAGTTTGTTGTAGGAATTATCCTCATTGTCTGTCTGGTTGTCTTGTGGATCAGAAGGATCTAAACCTGATTTATCCTTTTCCTTTCATCTCATGGTAAAAACATCAACAATTTTAAACCAGGCATTGTTTATCATGATATACTGACCCTTCGAAAACCATCTCATGATTTTTATGAATGGTTGACCCACGCGTTTTCACCCAATCCCATCTTTTCGTTTGATGTTACTCATTCTCTGCATTTGTGTTGGGAATTCCTATGCGATTGGGGAAGAATACCCACGTGTTTTCACCCAATCCAATCTCTGCGTTTTGATGTTACTCATTCTCTGCATTTGTGTTGGGTTTCCTGTACGATTGGGGAAGAATACCCATGTGTTTTCACCCAATCTAATCTCTGTTTTTTGCTTCCTTTAATAAAACCCAACCGTTTCAGCAAGTTCGTTCTACCGGTTCATCTTGTTGTTAGCCTTTAAACTTTGCGTTTTTCTTCCTCCAATAAAACCTAACGCGGGCATCCAGAAGGCATTTGGATCTACTATAATTTAGATTATCGTTCAGGGATTTAGAAAGGTTATTCAACACCTGGTTGTAGAGATTTCACTTACAGACGTGCATGCCTGATTCAAAACAAAATGCGTGGCTAGGTGTTGATTCAATTTTCTGCAGTTGAACTCTTGCAGTGTTTCTTCAGCGATTCACTTAGGAAATCTCCATAATTGCCCCTTTTTCTATTGGCAGGAAGCATGCAGGGCTGGTATGCCCACGCTTCCTGCCTTGATTGTGGACTGTGTGCCTAAATTCCACGAAGTGCTTGATTTCTGACAGCGCCTCCTAACCAGGAAAAGACCTTTAGCAGTATTCTTATAAATACTACAACTAATTTTTCATTATCAAATGCGATAACTTTATTCCTGGATCATATTTTCCTTAAATACAATTACCTTGCATGTATTACTAAGAACTGTTTTCAAGATTCTGTGGTCGAAAATTTTGTTTTAATCATCGATGGACAACTGATGTATTTACTAATTTAAATATTACAAGTACAATTTCCTAAATTTTTAAAACTTTCCATAACATCTTTTGTAGGGTGGGAGCTAGTTACCCACGGACCTTCCATTTCCTTGTTTCTTAAATGGTTAGCTTAAAAATCCTTAAGTTTATTTAGATAGAAATTTTTATAATAAATATAAAAAAAAAACAATAATATTTACAGTTAATTTGCGTAACAATTATTATTTCGTTTAAAAAGTTAAGTTGTGGTTAAATCATATTTCTATTTATAATTTCTATTGTTTGCAATTGAATAATTGTATTTAAATTAAAATAAGAATTATTGTTTTACAAATTGAATGATTTTATGGTTGTAAAATTGATTACTTTTATATAATGTAATAAAATATTTATTGTTCTTAATGAATTTTGTGAACCATTGAAATATAGAGAATTGTATATGAAATTGGAATACTTAGGATAATTGTAAGGCCAAAATCCAAGAAATACTACTATAAATATAAAACATGTAATTTCAGTTAAAAGACCTTTGACTCTTCTTTGATTTGGTTTTTGTAGTGTAAATTACTATAAATTTCAAAGATATATGTATAGGCTTCTGAATGCAATGGAATCCTCAATGTTTGATCAATTTATTTGATAGATATATACATAGTGTAAATTTATTTAATAGGTATATGTATAGATATATTTCTGTAGTGTAAATTACCATAAATTTCAAAGATATATGTATAGGCTTCGTGAATGCAATGGAATCCTGGAATCCTCAATGTTTGATCTATTTATTAAATAGATAGTGCAAATTCATCATAATGATATTTAAGTCACAAAACAATATAGTTATTTTTATTATTTTAGTGTATTTCACTTAATTTAAATCAAATTGCAAATTGTTACTCACGCGCCTTTAAGAGAGGCGTAAGAACAAGCGAATTGTATGGTTATAATAGAAAGTATGCACCCTAAAATTGTAGAGGGGTGAGACAGATGTAATTGATTTCCTTTCTCCATGATTTAGTCGATACTTATTGTGCATCATGGTATATAGCTACAGATGAATTAATGAATGATTAATTCCGCGTCTTGAGTAAAGTAGATGACTACCTTGCTTCTTGAATTTAAATAAAGTTGATTTCTTTGCACATGCACTTATGTCGTTCCATTTGGATTTAGTAACCAATTTCTCTTGCACCGTATAAATTCATGTGATGCGTGTTGATTCATAGAACTTTATTGTGCAGTGATCATCTTGTTGTTGTCGATTTAGCATATTTAGTTTTAGTCGGGATTGAGTCGGGTGGGATGTAGACACCTCCATGTTCCTCAGAACAGTCGCTAGCCCTGAGACCTTAAATGGTTAAAATTGATGGGAACCTGGGCTTGAGCATTGCTTATGTGTCTTGGAGGTCCTAACCATTGCAAGGTAGGAGGGGCGGGTAGTCAGTCGTTTTATTTGTCGGTTGATTGTCGTTCATTGTTTGTAGAGGTTTATGTGCATCTTAGATCTTTATGTTGTCTTCACATTGCATGTGTCATGTTCATCGTCGTATGGCGACGCAAAGTTGAATGTATTTATTATCCTTGTACACACGCGCACACACACACCAAAAATAAATAAATAAATAAATAAAAATTTGCACTTGTTATAAGAGGTTTGTGGTCGTAACGAGGAGGATCGTTACAAGTTTGAAAACGTAACAAATTCGATGAGTGGTTGATATATAAATCATCTTTAGGCCGAAATATAGTTTGGTCGAACAATGTTTCGGTCGAAATATAGTTCAGCCGAACAATCTTTCAGGCGAAAGATAGTTCGAACGAACTATCTTTCGATCGAAAGCGTCTTCAGATGGAATATATTTCGACCAAAAACATATTGCCGGATGGAAAATATCCATCCGACTAAATTTTTACATGCAAATCAAGGGTGTTGTTACTACACCGTTTGATTTGACGTTTCACTTTTCGACTGAAAACTAGTTCAGACAAAACAATAACTTTCAGCCGAAAAATAATATTAGTTCGGCCGAAAAAATGTTTTTTGGAATTTTGGAGATCCGATTGTCACAAAAGTGTTACCCACCTTTGTGATTTCACCCTATGATAGATGACTCCCCCCACACTTGCCACCACTAATAAGCACAATATTAAAATAGGTCTAGATAGAAATATTTTATTTATGACCCACATTGAAATTATTTTTTGTAATTAATTTATTTTTTAAATTCCACATGTTCAATCTATAATATTAAGTATTGAAGGAATTAAGCATCTCAGTCATTTTAGGAAGTAGAAAACACCTATTAAAGAAATCATACTTTATTTCCTTTGAATTATTCTTTCTCTTTCTCTAGAGTTTATATAGAATTAGTTTACTTAAATGGATATTGACATATTCTTTCTCTTTTTATAGAGTTTATATAGAATTAGTTTACTTAAAAAGATATTGAAATGTTGTATTTTTGGTAGACATTGAATTTTTTTCTGTTATTAATATTTTTTTTTAAATGCCACTTGTTAACTCTATATTAAGCATGGAAGGAAGTACACATCTCCCTCATACTAAACTGTATAATGCATCTTTCCATAATGAATAGATTGAAAATAATTTTTATATAAATAAATGAATAGATTAAAAAGACATTTTATATAAGTAAATTTTTTTTTTTTTGAAAAAATGATATTTCATAAAATAAAAAAAAATAATATATATATATATATATATATATATATATATATTCATATGTAGGAATTTTCTATGCACAGTGTACCTACATTTTATTGAAAAATAAGTATTTATTTTCTTAACATTTATAAATATTTAGAATAAACTTTTCATATTTTTCCAATCACCATACAAAGTGGGAAAAAAATATTTAAT
>JZKD02S1708620.1:801646-828140 GCA_000966675.3 Picea glauca
CAAAATGGCCCCGGAAGTTAAAACCTGCTAAAAATAGTAAATTGCCAAAATTGCCAGAAAACAGTTTTGAGCCAGTCAGAAAAGGTGGGTGGCCACCGATATCCACCTGGATCACTATTCTCCTTGGGAGGCCAACTCCCTAATGATATATTCTCAGACACCCGATATGGAGGAGTGTAGTATGCATGAGATAGAGACAAACAATCCAAATGTAGGGTGGAGAGGGGGACAATATCCTAGGAAATATCCAGGGGTAGATTTCCCCGGCTTATTCCTTCATTGTCCATCTATTTAGTGATTTTATTGGTTGATCGTTTCACATGGGAGGGAATAATGGCCTCAGTTATGGGTAGAAGGGAGTATAAGTTTTCCAAAGTGGTCCAAAGTATCCAACTTGTTGTAATTTTTCTCAAGAGGACACCCTCTTGGAGCTTGTGGAGCATTTGTATAATGAGTTGATATTCCCCTTCTATGATGATCATTTGATAAAATTATCGAATGGCGATGTTGAGACATTCTTCCAAGGCTTGGAGCTCGAATGCATTATTTATTTCAATTCAAATGAAGTTGTCAAACATACAAATGATTTTTCCTTGGTTGTTCTTAAAAATTCCTCCAAAACTAGTTGGGCCTGGGTTACTCTTGGAGGGAGGTGACTGGGTTGTACAGAAGCTGATGTGGCAGCTGACTGGACTGTACGGAGATGATGTGGCTCGTTGACTGTGTTGGTGACTGGATAGTACGGGCCAATATCGAGGTGACACATGGCCCAATCAAAGGGTGCCACATGACACCCCATGGTTTTCCAAGGATAGCTAGTTTAAAAATTTGTTATGGCTTTAGAGGAGTCAAACCCATGACCTCTATGGGTGCCAACGATTTTGGGGAAAGGTGCTAACCGTTCAGGATAATTTGTTACTTGTTATTCCATATGGTATATATCCCTTATGAATTAGAGAATGGCGCGAATTTTGGGATAAGACCTAGTCAGTAGAGGCCAGCCCCATTCGATCATGGGCTAAGAACCATGAGCTAGCAGCCAGAGCACGTGGGAGTATAGCCCATGGCCACGTGGACCATGTGCACAGGACCAGGAACCAAGACTGGAGGGTGTGTGTGTGCTAGCCCATCCCAAGGACACATGGAGCCTACCATATGGCCAGGAGCCTAAGAATAACAGGATGCACCCTGAATTATTCCCAAATTTAGGTTTTTGACCATATTATATGATTTTTAGTGGATTTTCAGCCTGTTTTTGGAGGATTTTGGCCATTTTTGGGAGATATTGAGCCCTTTTTTAGGCCATATATTGGGAGGAAGTTGGGAGGACGTTACCAAATCCAAATCTATTTAAATTACAGGTTCTTAGAATCCTTGTACAGGTTCAAAAGATGATAAATTCTATATTATTTTGAGGCGAAAGTCAGTTCTATGCAGGGAGGACATTGAGGAGAGAAACTTTGCGGGGCAATTCTGGGAGCTTCGCTTAAGCGTTTTTAGTGTCGTCAGTTGTCTTGGGATCTTTAGGTCTAGAAGAACACAAAAATACTAGTTTGTAATCCTTTTGACACCTTTCTGATGTACTTTTGAATAATTGAAGAAAAATAAGAAATCCTCACCCACTGAGACAAAGGCCCGGAGACGTAGGCAATCTTCCCAAACTTCGTTAACAACTTTGTTGCTATAGTTTGTTGATTCTTTGTGCTTACTTTTAGATCTACATTTCATATTATGGCTTCCATGTTACATAATTAAGTTCTTCCTCTTTCTTCAATTCCTAAATGGTTAATGAACCCTTTCTTTAAAACTTAGCCATAGTCTTTAAAAGATCATTTTGGATCAAGTGGTATCAGAGCGGCTTGATGGTTGTTTTTTGAGTTTGCATGATTGACAAGGAAAATTTGAATTATGGTGAAGGTGATCCCTTCGAAGGGAATATTGAGATTGGATCGAGAAAGAGAACTTCTCAAAGTGAGAAGATGGCATCGAAAGAGGGAATTTATCATAACGAGATAGAGTTTCAAAAGACGTTCTTCGCCATGTTGGAGATGGTGAAGTTTCTATATGATGATTACCTGGAGTGGAAGAGAATGATTCTAGGTGAATCTTCAAAGTCAAAAATTGAAGAAGGAGAGGATCCTCCTTCTCCTCCTTCACCTCCTTCTTCTCCAAATTCACCGCAAGAAAATATTCCCATAAACATAAACATGATATGCCTTTACTAAATATTGATGTGAAGTTTGAATTACCCATGTATGATGGTGAAGTCAATGCAGAGAGACTTGATAACTGGGTGAGATAGATAGCAGTTTATTTTAGTGTGCAACAAATCAAGGATGACGCAACTCAAATCAAATTGGCATCGCTCCGACTTGTAGGCACATCCCTCATTTGGTGGTAAAGCAAGTTGCAAAATGTCACGCAACAAGAGGGTAATGTATTTCCATCATGGCAAGGTTTTGTTTTTGCACGTAAAAAACAATTTTATCCTTTGGGTTATAAAGAGAAGGCTTTAATTGAATAGGAAGGTCTTAAACTAAGAAAGGGACAAATATTTCAAGAATACACAGATGAATTTCATAAGATGGAATTATTGTTATACATTCCATTACATACCCAATAAACTCTTATGAACTATATATGAGGTTTACCTACACATATTTATAACATTGTATTTATGTTTGGACCTACTAATTTTGATGAGGTTTATGTTCAAGCAACATACATTGAGGCATGGAAAAAAGTAGTTGGTGTATCATGGGAATGGTATTCAAGAAAAGAGGACAAAAGGAAAGGGAATGGAAAGAAAGAAAATTCAGTTACAAGAAGGAAAGAAAATCTCTCTTGCAAGCATTGGAAGAAATAACGACATGATGATGACCATTGTTGGAAATTGCATCTCGAGAAGAGAACGAAATGGTTCAAAGAGAGGAAAGGGAGGAAAAAATCTACAACAACAACATGACCAACATACATGGGATTAGATTCGGGTGATGAGTTTAAAATCACAACAGTTGGCTTGATAGGTAAAATTGGTGATGGATATGATTCTAGAATTAAATTTTTTCACATAAGGGTCATAATGAGGCATACTAAGGTCGTCACATTGATAGATAATGGATACCAAGCTAAATTGATTTCAGAGGAAGTGGTTAAACAACTGGGATTAAACACTCAAATGCATCATAAAACTTACTCACTAAATGGATAAGCAACAATCATAAATTGTACATAATAAAGCAATGCACTTTAAGGTTTGTAATTTCATCAAAATTTGTGGACGAGGTAATGTCTGATGTGGTTCCACTCAATGAATGTGGAATGGTCTTAGGAAATCGTTATTTGTGTGATTGCAAAGCAATCTTCTACAAGGAACAAAATCAATATCACTTAATCAAAGAAGGTAATGAATATGTTGTACATTCTCATCACTTAAAAGAAAATCAATCTCTTCAAACAATGGAACAATTAAGGAAGGAAACTTATGCAAGAAACACTACTATAATTGTTCCAAATAAAATAGTTCATCTTAAGCATGAACATGAGATCATTGTAGAATGGAAGTTCAATCATACTTTTCTTCAAGACAAGATAATGCTGTGCAAGTACTACAAACATATTAGCTCATCTGCAGTCTTATTTCTGATGTTGTGATTGCTAATGTTTTCAACATGGATGGTAGTGGCTTCAGTAAGATGTGATAGAGTACAAGTGGATAACAATATGATGTCAGTTGTTTTCAACATGGATGGTAGTGGCTTCAATAAGATGTGATAGAGTACAAGTGGCTAACAATATGATGTCAGTTGTCATGGTTGTTTTGCAATTGATCTTGATGAGACAGGTGTAGAGGACAGAGTTTAAAAACAAGGAACAAGTGGGGTGGCCTATCCTGCACTTGATGACTAGTTAGTACCCTTTTGGAGGACCACAAGGTCTTAGTGGGGAGGCGTTATCCAAAATGGATCCAGGAAAGCCTAAAAATCAAAGTTCTCGAAATCAGACAAAACCAACACCATTGTGTCTGTCTCATCATACTGAGTCCGGCCATATAATTCTTTCCTCAAACGAACATTGTATGTGAAAGTTATTGCATTCTGATCAAATTCCCAAATAGGAAAAACATTAATTGGTCAAAGTCAACACCGACATTAGCAGTACAACAGGTGACGCCAACAAGACGGCATCATGTTGACATGGCATCACTAGGTTGTGACATGTGTCTATTAGATTCAACATTGTTGGGATGAGTTGGCAGTTGTATGGATTTGACACATGGCATTGTATGGATGACATGTGGTAGTATGTATATGACATGGACCAATGACAAGATAACACGTGGCAGTATGTGTGACAACTAGGTCATACGGATGTTGATGTGGCAAGGTGACTATGCAGTATGGACGTGGCATGGCACGACACATGGTTGTATGACAGGTGACGTGAAATGGGACTGGTTTGTACAGAAGTTGACGTGGTAGATGACTGGGTTGTATGATGATGACATGGCTTGTTGACTGTACTCTGACTATGCTAGTGACTAGATAGTATCGACCAATCTCGAGGTGACATGTGGCCCAATCATAGGGTGCCACATGGAACCCTAGATTTTTCCAAGAATATATAGTTTAAAATTTTTTTTGGCACCAGGGGAATCGAACCCATGACCTCTGTGGGTGCCAACGATTTCAAGGAAAGGTACTAACTGTTTGGGATAATTTGTTACTTGTTATGCTATATGGCATATACCCCTTATGAATTAGCGAAGGGCGTGAATTTATGGATAAGCCCAAGTCGACGAGGGCTAGCCCCATCCAACTAGGGGCTAATAAACATGATCTAGCAGCTGGAGCATGTGGGAGTATAGGCCATGGCCACATGGACCACGCACACAGGACTCAGAACCAAGACCGAGGGGACAATGCGTGCCATCCCAGCTCAAGGACACATGGAGCCTACCATATGGCCAGGAGCCTGAGAATAGGGGGATTCACGATTAATTATTCCCAAATTTGGATTTTTGACCATATTATATGATTTTTAGTGGATTTTCAGACTATTTCTGGAGGATTTTGGCCATTTTTGGGAGATTTGGACCCTTTTTTGAGGCCATCTCTTGGGAGAAAGCTGGGAGGCTGGTAAGAAATCCAATTCTATTTAAGCCAGAGGTTCTTATAATCCTTGGATAATTTCATAAGAGGATAAATTCCATAGAATTGTGAAGCCAACGTCAGTTCTATGTAGGGAAGCCATTGAGGAGACAAACTTTGTGGGCCAATTTCGGGAGTTTCACTCAACCGTTTTTAGTGCCATCAGTTGTGGTGGGTTCTTGAGGTCTAATAGAACATATATAGACCATTTTGTAATCCATTTCACATCCTTGTGTTGTACTTTTGAATCATTGAAGAAAAATAATAAAGCCTCACCCACTGAGACAAAGGCCTGAAGACATAGGCAATCTTGCCAAACTCTGTTAACAACTTTGTTGTTATGGTTTGTTGATTCTTTGTGCTTACTTTCAGATATGAATTTCTTATTATGGATTCCATGTTATATCATTAAGTTCTTCCTCTTTCTTCAATTCCTGAATGGTTAATGAACTCATGCTTTAAAACTAACCATAGTCTTTAAAATATATTTTCAGAGTAGGTTGACGGTTGGTTTTTGAGTTTGCATGATTACTAGGGAAAATTCGAATCGTGGTGAAGGCGAGCTTTTCGAAGAGAATACTGAGATTGGATCGAGAAAGAGAACTTCTCAAAGTGAGAATATGCCATCAAAAGATGAACTTTCTCATAACGAGATAGAGTTTCAAAATACCTTCTTCCCCATGTCAGAGACAGTGAAGGTTATATATGATGATTACTTGGAGTGGAAGAGACTGATTCTAGGTGAATCTTCAAAGGAAAAAGGTGAAGAAGGAGAGGATCATCCTAAACTTCCTCCTTCACCTCCTTATTATCCATCAACTTCTTCTTCTTCAACTACAAGTTCCAAATCCATGTAAGAAAACATTCCCATAAACATGATATGCCTTCACTAAATCTTGATGTGAAGTTTGAATTACCCATGTATGATGGTGAAATCAATGCAAGGAGCCTTGATAATTAGGTGTGGAAGATGGAAGTTTATTGCAGTGTGTAACAAATCAAGGATGAGGCAACTCAAATCAAATTGGCATCGCTTTTACTTGCAGGCACATCACTCATCTGGTGGCAAAGGAAGTTGCAAAATGGAACAAAACAAGTGGGTAATGTATGTCCATCATGGCACGGTTTTGTTTCTACTCTTAAAAAAAAAATTATCCTTTGGGTTATAAAGAGAAGGACTTAAATGAATGGAAAGGTCTTAAAATAAGAAAGGGACAAACAGTGCAAGCATACACAGATGAGTTTAGTAAGATGGCATTAATGTTAGAATTCCATTACATACCCAAGAAACTCTCATGAAGTATATAGGAGGTTTACCTGCACATATTCATAACACTGTATTTATGTTTGGATCTACTAATATTGATGAGGTTTATGTTCAAGCAACATACATTGAGGCAGGAAAAATAAGAGTTGGTGTATCATGGGAATCGTCTTCAAGAAAAGAGGACAAAAGGAAGGGGAATGGAAATAAAGCAAATTTAGTTACAAGAAGGGAAGAAAAGTTCTCTTGCAAGCATTGCAAGAACGAAGGGCACAATAATGACTATTTCTAGAAATTGCATCCCCATAAGAGACCAAAATGGTTCAAAGAGAGGAAAGGGAAGCAAATAGTTGCAGCAGCAACACAACCAACATACTTGGGATTTGATTCAGGTAATGAGTTTAAAATCACAACAGTTGGATATGATTCTAGAAGTAAATTGTTTCACATAAGGGTCATAATGAGGCATACTAAGGTCAACACATTGATAGATATTGGATCTTAATCTAACTTGATTTCAAAGGAATCGGTTAAACAACTGGGATTAAACACTCAGATGCATCATAAACCTTACTAACTTAAATGGATAAGAAACAATAATAAATTTCACATAACAAAGAAATGGATTTTAAAGTTTGCAATTTCATCAAAATTTGTGGATGAGGTATCATGTGATGTGGTGCCACTCACTGAATGTGAAATGGTCTTAGGAAGTCCTTATTTGTATGATCACAAAGAAATCTTCTATAGGGAGAATAATCAATATCACTTAATCAAAGGAGGCAATGAATATGTTGTACATGCTTGTCACTTAAAAGAAAATCAATCTCTTCAAACAATGGAACAATTAAGGAAGGAAACTTATCCAAGCAACACACCTATAATTGTGTCAAATAAAGCAGTTGATCTTAAGCATGAACATGAGATGATTATAGAATGGAAGTTCAATTTTACTTTGATTCAAGATAATATAATGTCATGCAAGTACTACAAATGTGTTATCTCATTTGCATTCCTATTTATGATGTTATCATTGCTAATGTTTTCAACATGGGTGTTAGTGGCTTCAGTAAGATTTGATAGAGTACAAGTGGATAATAATATGTTGTCAGTTGTGATGGTTTTTTTGCAATTTATCTAGATGAGACGAGTGCACAAGACAAACTTTAAAGACAAAGAACAAGTGGGGTGGTATATCCCACACTTAATGACTGGTTAATACCCTTTTAGAGGAAGAAAAGGTCTTAGTGGCGAGGCATGATCCAAAATGGAACCAGTAAGGCCTAAAAATCAAAGTTCTTGGAATTGGACGAAACCAACACCATTGTGTCTATCTCATTGCATTGATTGTGGACATATAAATTTTTCTTCAAACGAACATCATATGTGAAATTCATTGTGTTCTGATCAAATTCCCAAACAAGAAAAAAGTCAAATAGTCAAAGTCAACGCTGACATCAACAGTACAATAGGTGACATCAACATGACGTGGCATAACCAAGCGGTGACATGTGTCACTCATATTCAACATTTTTGGGCTAAGTTGGCACATGTATGGATTTGACACGTGGAACTTTATGAATGACATGTGGAAGTCTGTACATGACGTGGCCCAATGATAGGATTACATGTGGTAGTATGGACAACAATTGCATCTTACAGATGTTGACGTGGCAGGGTGACTATGCAGTACTGATGTGACGTGGCACAATACGTGCATGTATGATAGGTGACATGGCATGTGACTGGGTTGTATTGAAGCTAATGTGGAAGTTCACTGGGCTATACGATGATGACAGGGCTTGCTAACTGTACACTGACTGTGCTGGTGACTGGATAGTATGGGCCAATCCCAAGGTGACACATGGCCCAATTAGAGGGCACCATGTGGCACCCCAAAATTTTCCAAGGATGGATAGTTTAAATTTTTTTTATGGCTCTAGGGGAATCAAACCTGTGACCTCCGTGGGTGCCAATGATTTCAGGGAAAGGTGATAACCGTTCAGGATAATTTGTTACTTGTTATGCCATATGGAATATACCCCTTATGAATTAGTGAAGGGCGCAGATTTTGGGATAAGCATCGGTTGATGGGGTTGGCCCCATTCGACTTAGGGCTAAGAACCATGAGCTATCAGCTGGAGCACGTGGGAGTATAGGCCATGGGCACATGGACCATGCACACAGGACCGGGAGCCAAGATCGGGGGACTAGCATGCACCGAGCCATCCCAAGGTAACATGGAGCCTACCATATGGCCAAGGGCCTGGGAATAGGGGGTTGCACCCTGAAGTATTCCCAAATTTGGGTTTTTGTCCATAATATATGATTTTTAGTGGATTTCCATCCTGTTTTTGGAGGATTTTGTCCATTTTTGGGAGATCTAGAGCCCTTTTTTAGGCCAGATCTTGGGAGGATGTTACCAACTCCAAATATATTTAAACCAAAGGTTCTTATTATCCTTGAAAAGGTTCAAAAGAGGAGAAAATCTATATAATTGTGAAGCCAAAGTCAATTCTATGCAGGGAATCCATTGAGGAGAGGAACTTTGAGGGCCAATTACATGAGCTTCACTCAACTTTTTTCAGTGTCGTCAGTTGTGTTGGGTTTGTGAGGTATATAGGAACACAACTAGACCATTTTTTAAGCCATTTGACAACTTTATGATGTAAATTTTAAGCATTTAAGTGAAATAAGAAAGACTCGGCCACTGAGACAAAGGTCAGAGACATAGGCAATCTTTTTGAACTCCGTTAACAACTTTGTTAATATGGTTTGTTGATTATTTGTGCTTACTTTCAGATATGCATTTCTTATTATGGATGACATGTTATATCATTAAGTTCTTCCTCTTTCTTCAATTCCTAAATGGTTAATGAACTCATTCTTTAAAACTTAACCATAGTCTTTAAAATATCCTTTCAGATCATTGACGAAGCCAGGTGGGTGAGGATACCAAATTGAGGGGAAGGGTAAATGAGGGGAAAGATGGGGGGAAGGGGGAAGAGAGGAAGAAGGTTGGATGCAGAGTCTTTCAAAGATGAGGGTTTCCTATTGAGATCCATTCCAATGCTAAGGATACTAATTTGAGGATAAGACAATTTCCTTGATTTGTTGATTGATTTTGTGTCAGGTCTTGTCTTTTGGTGAGGAGTGATATTTGAAAATGTGTTAATTTATTTATTTTCATATTTCCCATAAGAGGAAAATAGGGAGAAACTACCAAGAACGATTTACTAGGTTTTATGAGGGGAACACTCTCTATGGCCAAGGGTAAACCACAACAGATAGGTATGACTACAGAAATACACTCAATTCCATTGTAAGCTATATAAAATAATGTCAAAGATAAGAAAGAGGCCTACCTTGATCCAATGTTCGATGATGTTCCACCATTGATCACTTCGACCCAAAGCTTTATACCTACAATAAGTTCTTAACAAACAAGCATAGAAAGTACCTGGTGATAGTATAAATGGGTTAGCACATTATATAACATAATTCATTAATAAACATTACAAACATGCCCATGGATAGTAATCATATATTTTCATGATACTAATAGGATGAGAAAGGAGTATTCCTATTAATAATTGATCAGCATAAGTGACAACATTACAAACTTCCGTGGCGGCACGGTTCGAAGCTAAGGAACCAAGTTCCTTCTAACTGGGCCTCCACCACTTCAATCCTCCACCAAAGGCATGCTCAAAGTTGAGAGACAATGAGGTTCTCTCAACAATAGGGAAAGAGCTTCAGGGATGAACACTGTGTTCAGACTTGAGGAACAAAGGGATGCAAACTCAATATGAATTAATTTCTCCAGAGTAACTTTTCTCTCAAAGTTGAATGCTTTCTCCTCTTTTCCATAGCTCAAAATTGTGCTCTTATAGCCTTCAAAATGCAACTGAAGGTCCAAGTCGGAATGTTTCCTGTATATGGAAGGCCAAGGATCAAAGATCTCCTGTCGTGACATGGAAACCTGACATCATTTTTTATTTTCTAGCACAAATCTTGATGTACGGGGGTTGTAGTGGAGCATCTTGCGTATACACTTGTTGTATAGCTGGTAGGGCACGTATATGTGGAAAAATATGTATCTTTAGCTCTTGATTCATCAAAAAGGGATGGTAATCCTACATAGGGAAATGGAAAAAGGCCCTTTGTGCAAGATAATAGTGGTGAGAAAAATCTTGCTATAACATATGCCCCCTAATGTGTTATAGCAAGATTAGGGGGTAAACCACAACAGACAGGTATGACTGCAGAAATACACTCAATTCCATTGTATGCTATATAAACTAATGTACAAGATAAGAAAGAGGTCTACCTCGATCCAACATTCGATGATGTTCCACCGTTGAGCACTTCTCCCCAAAGCTTTATACCTGCAATAAGTTCTTAACAAACAAGCATAGCAAATACATGGTGATAGTATAAGGGGGTTAGCACATTAGATAACATAATCCATTAAGAAACATTACAAACATGCCCATGGATAATAATCATATATTTGCATGATATGAATAGGACAGGAAAGGAGTATTTCTATTAATAATTGATCAGCATAAGTGAGAACATTACAGACTTCCATGTCATCATGGTTTGGAACCAAGGAGCCAAGTTCCTTCCAACTCAGCCTACACCACTTCAATCCTCCACCAAAGGCAAGCTCAAAGGAGAGAGACAATGAGGTTCTCTCAACAATAGGGAAAGATCTTGGGGGTTGAACACTGTGTTCAATCTTGAGGGACAAAGGGATGTAGACTCAATATGAAGTAATTTCTCCAGAGTAACTTTTCTCTCAAAGTTGAATACTTTATCCTCTTTTCCATAGCTCAGAATTGTGCTCTTATAGCCCTCAAAATGCAACTGAAGGGACGAGTCATAATGTTTCTAGTATATGGAAGGCCAAGGATCAGAGATCTCCTGTCGTGACATGGAAACCTGACTCCATTTTGTATTTTATGGCACAAATCCTGATGTATGTGGGTTGTAGTGGAGCAGCCTGCGTATAGGCTTGTTGTATAGATGATAGGGCACGTATATGTGGAAAAATGTGTATTTTTAGCTCTGGATTCATCAAAAAGGGATGTTAATCCTGCATAGGGAAATGGAAAAGGGCCCTCTATGCAAGATAGAAATGGTGAGGCAAATATTTCTATAACACTAGGGGGTTGGAGTAAGAAATTGTCCTCCATTGTTGGATGGTGTTGGGGATGTTATCCCTTTTGTGATATGAAGTTATGAAAATAAGAGTAGCTCGGTGCCACAAGGATGACAAGAAGGGATAAATGTTAAACAAGTGCTCAATTGTCTCCTCATTTTCCTGACAAAGATAGCAATAGGTTGGTCCTTGAAAACCTTTTTTAGGATATTATCTTAGGTGAGGATTTTACCCCTACTTAGAAGCCAAAGGAAGAAGGAGACTTTTGGCTAGAGTTGTTGAGTCCAAATATTTTTCCATAATGGTTTTGTTGGGATATGTTGATAATTTGTTTCCATATTATAGGCTTCTTTTATAGTAAAGGATCCTCCTGGTTCATAACCCCATTTGAGTTTGTTTGGAACTATTTGAATTTGAATTTTCCTTTGATGAAGATATTTCCAGAATGAATCCCAATCATTTTGGGAGATATTAGGGTTCCAACATTTCTGAGGAAGACATGGTCTCCATGTGTCTTAGTGTTGAGGGGAAATCCAATATTGATGACTTTGAATCATATTTTGTTCTGTCATCCTTTGTTTGAGGATTACGGTGGCAAGGTGTTGACTTAGAGGGGGGAGTTGTTTCAAAGCATCATCCCAAAAAAGAGAAGAATGTTCATCCTGTATTTCCCATAAGTAGTGGGAGTGAATAAGATTTTTTTTTTCCAGGAAATATGGCAAATCATAGATCTCGAGATGTCTCAAGTGATTCTAATCAATGTTTGAATTCTTACTTGAGGGACGTATTTCCGTTTACATAGCCGGGCCCAAAGTCTGTCCTTGGAGGTTAACAAACACCACCATGTTTTGGATTCGAATACAATGCTGAGATTTTCTGGGTCTATGAGCCCTAGACCTCCTTTGATTTTGGGGAGACATAATTTATCCCAAGAAACAATTGCCCATTTTATTTCTTTGCGGGATCTGCCCCGAAGGAAAGTGTGCCAAAGGTTTTTCACTACATTTAAAATAGATTTAGGTGAAACTAAAGTAGGAAAAAGGTAAAGAGGAATTTCCTAAAGAACTCATTTGAGGAGGATTATATGTCCTGGAGAATTGATCTATTTGAAGGACCACTTGTAGAATTTGTTTTTCATTCTAGCAAGTAGATCTTCCAAATAGGAGTTTCAGATCCCACTATTAATGAGGGGGGCGTCTAGGTACTTGGAAGGAAGTGTATTTCTTTGAAAGCCCGAGATTTTTGAGATGTTGATTAGAATGGCTGGAGGGGTGTTGAAAAACAAGATGTGATAGTTGGGGAGGTTAAGAGAGGTACTCGAGGCTTCTTCAAAATCTAAGACAACCTGTTGTATGGATTTTTCTTCCTTAACTATGGGTTGGTCCAATAGCACGATATCATCTATGAACTGTTGATGTGAGATAGGTTGATCTCCATTGTGTATTTTGATGCCTTTGATATTATGGTTGGTGATGGAAGCATTGATGGAGAATCCAAGACCTTCCTCTAATAAGATGAAAAGGAAAGGGAAAACAAAATCTCCTTGTTAGATTCCACGAGAAGGGGATAAATATTTGGACGGTGAGTCATTGATTAGAATGGAAAAGAATGTAGAGGAAGTGAGGGATAAGATCCATTATATATAGGAGGGGGAGAATACAAAAGAAATGAGTACTTTCTTAATGTATTTCCAACTAAGCTTATCAAAGGATTTTGAAAACTCCATCTTTAGGAGCATTCTTGGGGTTTTGGTAGTTTTGAGGGAGTGAATGACTTCAAGAACCAAAATGATTCCATCAAGTATTTTGTCTTCCCTCAATGTATCATATCTATTGTGTAGAGATTAATGAGGGTATAATGGGTTTAATATGGTTTGTGATGAACTTGGTGATGATTTTCAAGATGACATTGCAGAGGGATATGGGGCAAAATTTGTTGGGATATTTCACTTTTTCCTCTTTCAATATAAGGGAAAGAAAGGTGGCATTGAGTGTAGGTAATACATTGGAGTGAATTTAGGATTCTTCAATGACAACCCAAATGTCTTGTTTCAGAGTAGGCCAAAATGATCGTTAGAAGTCGGTAATGAATTCGTCAAGGCCTAGAGATTTTGTTTTTTGCATGACGAAGATAACTTATTCTACCTCTTCAAGGGTGATGGGCCTTAGAGGCATTAATTTTGTTTGGGGAACACAAGGGAGGGACTGTGTTGAGTTATTTTATGAAAGGATGGTTATTGATCCTACTCAGGTTCCGTTAAGATATTTTGGAAGTAGTGGACCAATTCCTATTCAATGTATTTATGTTCCATTAGATTGTTTCCTTGATCATGTTTGATGGATATGATACAATTGTGGTGTCTGCACTGGATCATTGATCTGTGAAATAATTTTGAGTTATTTTCCACTTCTTTAATCCAACAAATTCATGACTTTTTCTCCCATAGGATATTTTCCTAGATTTCCTTCTCATTCATCTCATGTTGAAGGATTTCTTCCTCTTGAACAATATTTTCTATTCAACCTTCTTGGATAATTGTTTGTTGAATTTGTTCTAAATGAGATATGACTTGTTTCTTCTCTTGGAAGATGTTGACAAAATTTGTTTTGTTCAATATTTTGAGTTGTTTTTTAACATATTTGAGCTTCTATTGAAATCTATGCATGGGGGATCTGGAGGAGGGATTGTAATTATACAACCAATATTTGAAATTGGATACGAATGTGGGATGGATTAACCAAAATATTTCAAACAAAAAGGGACGGTTAAGATGACTACCATATATTAGATCGAGGTTCAGAGATATTGGCTAGTGATCCGAGCTAGGAAATGGGAGGATTGAGGCAACGGGGTGAAGGTTGTATAAGAGGATAGATTTAGAGACGAGAAAGAGGTCTAAGAAAGAGGTTATTTTATGATGGCATCTTCTGTGGTTATCCCAGGTAAAAGTTCGATTTTCATTATCAACATCTACCAATTTGAGACTGTGAATAACATTAAGGAATGATTGAGAGTAAAGGTCAAGTCACCTGTGACAACCTTGTTTTTCAAAGAGTGAAGTGATGAGATTAAAGTCTCCCCCAATTAACTAAGGTTGATTAAGAAATAGGGGTTTTAAATAAATCAAAGAGACAAGGAACGAATCTTTGTTAGAAGAGGAGTTGGGTCATAAACATTAGTAAGGAAGTTGGTGAAGGAGAATCCAACAAGTTGGAAGTGAGCAGAGAGGGTATATATGGTGGAAAATAAGTTAGAGAGTCTGACGATAACTAGAATTCATATGAGAGCTAGTCCATTGAAAATGCCTTGAACATCTAGGGCTATTTCTTGGGATCTTGGATAGAATATGGAGGCCAAGGTTTGAAGGAGAATATGGGGCCATTTAGTTTCTTGTATCATAATGACAGAGGGTTTTTCTCGCATGATTTTTTTCTTGAGTAATGTATGTTTGTTTTTTCCATTTAGGCCTCTTATATTCCAAGAGATGAATTTCATTGGGAACAGGGGGTGGCATGGTATTTGTCAATCATTAACGCTATGCAGTCTGATTTTAAAAGAAATTCCTCTAGATCTTTGAGATTTTTTTTTTTTAGCATCTGCCTCTTTTTTTTCTTCTTGTGGTACTCTTGAGGGAATGGAGGAAGAGGGTTTGATGCTAAGAGAAGTATTTGGGGCCATACACTAGTAAAAAATGAGAGATAAGTGACCAAAAAAATGACCAAAGTCCACATATAAATGACCACTTTTGATTTGGCGATCGCTGGTGGCTAATTTCTGGTCTCTTATCATGCAACCAAAAATGTGGTCATATTTAGTTTGGTAATTTATAGATTGTCTTGTGATAATTAATTTTGTTAAATATTTGGTTATTAGTTTGGTCATATATTTGGTCATTAATTGTCACAATTAATGACCAAATATATGACCAATTTAATGACCACAAGACAAGCTATAATTGACCCAACTAAATAATACCACATTTTTTGTCGTGTGATAAGAGATTAGAAATTAGCCACCAAAACATCCATTTTCTCATCGATATGCGAATTTTGGTCATTTTTTTGGTCACTTATCTCTCATTTTTTGGTCACTTATCTCTTATCTTTTGGTCATTTTATATGCGAATTTTGGTCATTTTGTTTGATCATTTATCTTTCATTGTTTGGTCACTTATCTAGCCATAAATTGAATTCTTCATGTAGCCATAAAGTAATATACTATATTAAAATAGGTGTACATAGAAATATTTTTTTTATTGATGAATATTTTTTGGATGTAAATGTGTGTGAGAGGTTTAGAAACGTCCCATTTTTTTCTTATCAATTTTTTTTTTTAATTCCACTTGTCAACATTGTAATATTAAGTATTGAAACAATTAAGCATCTGAGTGATTCTCTGAAGTAGAAAAAAGCTATTAACAAATCACAATTTCTTCACTTTCAATTACTCTTTCTCTTTCTGTTTCTCTAGAGTTTATATAGAATTAATTTTCTTAAATGAATATTGAAATATTTTACTTATGGACTACATTGAAATATTTTTTTGTTATTAATATTTTTTTAAATGTCACTTGTCAACTCCATATTGAGCATGGAAGGAATTACACATCTGTTCAAACTCCATATTGAGCATGGAAGGAATTACACATCTTTTCATACTGATGTAGAATACACCTTTCAGGACGACCAAGTTTAACATTACTTTGACTATTTCCTAATAACTCTAATTAGGAATCTATTAATATCATAAATTGGTTTTGTTTGTTGCATAAAACAATTTTAAAAATGAATAATACTCTTAAAAACATTATAAATTATTTTAATATATATATAGTAATAAATTATTTTAATATATATATAGTAATATAATAGTAGAAACCAACATTCAGGGTGTAGCAAAGAGGCAAGAAGCCTCAATCCAAAATTGTCCCCACAAAAAAGATCAATCCCAAAAGTCAACCTATAGTCGTCTACTAAGACTATTGAAAGAACATAAAAGACCGAAAAAGGAAAATAACTATTCCTGATAGAAAGTTAAAAGAGGTTTACGAACAAGGTGAGGCCTTCATTTCCACCTTTGCAATAATTGTAAGTTGTCTTTCCTTCTTGCATTCCAACAGTCTTCTTAAATAATAGATCTGCCTCCATGTTATAATTTATGTAAATATGAGAAAAATTTATTGAGCTGAATTTTTTGTTGAGGTCTATGATTCTTTCCTTCGTGCAGTCCAGAGAGATAATTTGCACATTACCTTTGTTGTTTAATTAATGGATGATAATTCTTGAGTTTCCAAAAACTTGTAATTCTGATAACCGAGATGCTAGAATTAGAAAGTCAATAATTTCCCAAACACTCAATAATTTTGTCCTAGTGTTAGTACCTGGTCCAGAGTTGAAAGTCCATTTGTATGTTGTATGATCATTTATCCTTAGCATCTCTCCAGCACCACTTTGTTGACCATTTATTTGAGCTGCTTCATCAAACCATACTGCTGTCATAAAATCTTTGAATAGAGACTTAATAAATCTGATAACTTGTACTTTGAATTTTTCAGTGTGTCTTTATTAAAGTGTATTGAATGGAGCATTAAATTAAGGGATGAAGTAGAATTTTCCTCTAACTTTTTAAGAAAGAACTATCATTCTTGATCACCAAGTCTCGTTGTCTACAATCTATTCTAATTCTGAAGATCATTATTGACTTAAGTATTTAAAGATTAAAATACAACTTAAAAATCTCTAAAACACGAAGACCGTCATAAGTTTTATCCCTGTGTAAAGTCCTTAATATTTAATTTATGTTTAAGTTCTTTACGCAAAAGAATCCCAAAATGATACATTTATGTCATTATCCTAATTACATTGAAAGTGTAGTGGTTTTTCAAGATTTGGATGGAGTATAGAGATACTAAAAATTATACCTAGTTTTTTTTATAAGATTTTATATATATATATATATATATATATATATTATTTTATTTTTTTTAATTTGTGATTTTTAATTAGAGGAAATTAGTTATTTTATTTTTTTTAATTTGTGATTTTTAATTAGAGGAAATTAGTTATTTTATTTTTATTGACTAATTAGAAAATACAATTTTAAATATTTAACAAAAAAAACTAATTTGTTTTATTTATAATATTTAAATTAATAAGGAAACTCTTAGTTTTGGCCTGTAAATAGTATTAGAAGTTGAAATTTAATTTTTAGAGGGAACCGAGACTGGAGCGATGGAGTCTGCGATTTTTTTCGGCACTGAGGCTCGCAGTTGCAGATAATTTTCCCGGTCATTCGGACCCGCGAGGACTAGTTTACTTCTTTTCCCCTGTGAATTCTAGAAAGGTGCCCTGTCTCAGTTCATTCCTGTAACCGCAGACAGCTTTGACAACGCCCCTGTCGTTTTCTCCCAGGATTCTCTGCAGATGTGGACCATAGGTGTTAACCATGGACAAAGAGACTGAGCACGTGGCCCCTCACTCTTCTTCTAGTTGTTTTGACCCTAGTCTAGGGCTGCTTACAAATGGTTTTTCGCCGCTTAGCTAGGTTATGTTGACTTCTCCCGAGCCTTTGTCTCCTGTCACTGGTAAGCTACCATCTCCCTCCATTTCCTACCACATGACTGACTCTTACACCCGTTGTTTTGTC
Source organism: Picea glauca (assembly GCA_000966675.3). NCBI lineage: Eukaryota > Viridiplantae > Streptophyta > Pinopsida > Pinales > Pinaceae > Picea > Picea glauca. The sequence continues at coordinate 819,873 of JZKD02S1708620.1, forward strand.
TCTTTTTCTGACTTTCTGGTCAGAGACCCTCTCTCCTCTCGAAGCCTCCCCTCTGATCCTAGCTCACCAGTCGACCTAGACCTTGACTGGCTCTTCCAGGAGGAAGAAGACTTATTGTGCTCTACTCCACCTTTATGCCATGAACCTGATGGAAGCGAATTTTTGACAGAAGGGACTCAACACCGTGAAGTCTCAGGGTTGGGCCTTAGAAGTAAGGTGACCGGAATAGTACACCCTCATGGTACTTTTCCATTCTCCAAGGGTTTTATCTCAATCTTTTTGGAAGTTGAAGAACAACGGGGTTTTCTGAAAGATAGGAGGGCTCCTTCCTCAGTTTGCAATCCAGAGGACTCGTGGGACACAAGGGGCTTTCATAGTACCCGATAAAAGAAGAGAGGGAAAGGTATAAAATCTAAAGGGAAAGTGGGAAACCTGTTGCTTGGGAAAGAGGTTGGCATGAATAAGATAGTACAGATAATGAGCCAGACTTTGGTGGGGAGGGCGAGTGGTAGATTTTTTTCCCTCAAAACAATTATTTCTTGGACACAGTCAGTTTGGGAAGAACACCTGGGATATGCCCTAGAGGTAATATTATTAAGAATAAATTAGTTCACTTTCTTTTTTCTCCAACCAGAGCATGCAAAATTGGAGTTGGGTAAAAATTGGAGTGTAGACTGCTCTTCCCTTTTTATTAAACCTTGGAGCCCCCTTTTTGATGCAAACAGGGAGAAAATGGACAAAATTCCTGTCAGGGTAAGATTGTCGCCTCTACCTCTTCAATTCTAGTCTCTGCATTACTTCAAAGCCATCACAAATTTCCTGGGGGATTTCCTTGAAGCCGATATTTCCTTATAAGAGACAAAATAAAGGAAAATTGCTAGGATTTTGGTCAATCTAAATGTCAGAGAAGGGCTTGGAGAGGAGATCGACCTAACTTGAGAGGGTTACACTCATACCCAACTCCTAGATTATGAGAATATCCCCTTCAGATGTCGACGTTATCACAAGTATGAGAATATAGTAGAATCTTTCCACTTCCCCTTAAGAACAAAAGGAGGCACATATTACAGGGCAAAAATAAAGTCTTCTTCTCTAGATTCCAGTAGAAGGAAATCTTATATCTCAGGGAAGGAAGCACCCCTAACTACGGATCTCAAACCCTCCATAGAGGCCTTAGAGGAAAAGGAATATAAATTTTTCTCTCCACCCCTCAAAAGGACTGCGGAGGAAGAACTGGAGAAAACGACCACATCTTCTCCGGAGTTAGATTTTTCGAAGACTCTGTCATCGGGTAATCCTCTTCCTCCCTATCCCGCCATTAAAGTTTTAACAAATAATATGTCTTTAGAGGGTATTAAATGGTTGGAGGTGCTAAAAAAATTGTCTCTAAACATTGCCTCCCTGACTCGCCCTGAGTCCACCTTGGACTGTTTTAAGGATCCCCCCCTTTTGGAAGCTCTGCCTCCCCCTAAGCATCATTTCCTTCTTAAAGAAGCCTCCTCCTCCTCCTCCCAGTCTTAGGAGTCTTCTTCAACCCATCACTTATTAAGATCTCAAAATAAAGCCATCAGTGGACTAGGAAAGGCTGAATCTTCCTCTCTGGACAGGGGAGGATGGGGGAGAAAGTCATTTTTCTCCAAAGTGCAATCAAAGGCTAGAATAGATCTTTTGGCTGGAAAACAATAGTAAATTAAACGGGAAATTAGAGCATTGAAGCCCCTGGGCATGGTTCCAAGATGAATATTATGTCTTTCAACTGTAGGGGTTTGGTAGGAGCCCTAAGAAAACCTGCCCTAAAAAGGGTGGTCACCACAAAACACCCGGATGTATCACTCCCCCAAGAAACTATGGGAGTAAGAGATGAGACTAATAAAGGCATGCAACTTATGCTACTAGGGTGGGTCTTCATTACGGTGAATTCTATGGGCAGATCAGGTGGATTGGCCACAGGATGGAACTCTCATAATGTTCAATTTCTCAACTCTTAGAGTCTAGATCCGGAGTCGATTTCTCAACATTAAATAAAATTAGATTAAAAAAAATGAAAATGAAAATAAATTATACACAATGAAAGTAGATTCAATTTTAAAAATGTTGGTATCAATTTTGAAACTAAATTTTGAGTATTTGTAGGAATCTGCTACCTCCAAAGATGAAGTAAGATGAAGAGAAATTGCAGTTTCCTACAAACAGTCCCATTTCCAGGTTTTCAGCCGAAATATTCTTTCAGTCGAAACCTAGTTTTTAATGGAATCCATTAAAAATAAACATTTTGGTCGAAAAGTATTTCGACCGAAATATGCTTACCACAGGACAATAATTCATCTGAAAAACATTGTACACAAATTTCAAGGGTGTCGTTCAATTTGTCATGCAAATTTTCGGCCGAAAAAAATTCCTAGCAACATTTTTTCGACTGAAAAATTGCCACCAAGAATTTTGGAGACCCGATTGTCATGAAAGTGTTACCCATCTTCATGATTTTACCTTAGAGGAAGTTGTTAAAGTGGCACAATATTTTCCCATATTTGTTGAAGAAGAAGAAAATCGATTTCTGATGGAAGAAGTCACAGAAGAAGAGCTCCTAGAAGTACTCCATAGTTTTTAAAAAGATAAAATTCCATGCCCAGATGGATGGAACATTGAATTTTTCCTGGGATGTTATGAGACTATAGGAACGAACTTACTGAAAATGGTGGAGGATACAAGGATCTCAGGTTGAATCCCACAGAGTCTCAACTCAACTTTTTTTTCTCTCATCCCAAAAATAGATAACCCAGAGACTCTGTATGACTTTGGACTAATCTCTCTTTGCAACTGTGCCTATATATACATCTCAGAAGTAATTGCTAGATGGTTCAAAAAAATCATTTCCAAGAATATTTCGGAACAACAGTTTGGTTTTCTTGAAGGAAGACAGATACATGAATCCATATGTATTGCTTAAGAAGGTCTACATAGCATGAAGACAAGAAACCTAAAAGGGGTAGTGTTAAAGATAGATCTCTCAAAATCCTATGATATAGTAAGTTGGTTGTATATTCGGTTATTACTAACACATCTATGGTTTGATATTCACTTCATTACTTGAGTCATGAGTTTTGTTCCTTCGACCTCCTTCGCAGTCTTAAAACATGGCTTGGCTTCACCCTTCTTTACACTAGAATGATGGCTCATACAAGTTTTTCCCTTATCAGCACTCCTCTTCCTTCTAGTAGCGAAAGGACTCAGCAGAGCTCTTACAGAGGCAAAGAATGCATGTGTCTTTTCGGGAATCAAAATCACACCTATTTTGTGTCTCACGCACCTTCTTTTTGTGGATGATGTCTTAATCTTTAGTGGAGGGTCCATAAGGGAGGAAGAAACACTAAGGAACATCCTTTCTCTTTTCTCCAAAGCAACAAGGATTCAAATAAATGACAGAAAAGCATCGCTCTCTACTTTCCTCCATTCTGAAGAAGAAGAGCAAGCCTACCTCTCTTTTTTACCATTCGAAAGAAATAAGTTAGATGATGGACTAAAGTACTTGGGTTTTAATATAAAACCCAATGATTACAAAAAGGAAGATTGGAAATGGCTCCTGAAGAAATTGGAAAAAAGCCTAAATTCTTGGAGTCACGTATGGTTGTCATGAATAGGGAGATTGGTGTTGGTAAAGTGATTTTTGGAAGCTATCCATGTTTATTGGATGTCCCTCTCTTGGATTCCTAAAGGAATCCTAGAAGTAGGAAGGAAAATCTCCTCAAAATTTCTCTTGAGTGGGAAAATGAGGCTCATGTAATCCCCTGGGTCCATTGGGAAAGAATAGCCACCCCAAAGGTTTTGGGAGGGTAGGGACTGATTTTTTTTTTTCTTTTCTCAAAAGCACTAGCAGGAAACAGAGGGTGGCGTATTATAACCACCTCTAGTCATTGGGCTAAGGTCATCTTCCAGAAGTATATAGCACCAGTACCTCTCGAGGCTTGAATAAGAAGTCAACAAAAATCCAAAAAGGGAGCCTTGGTGATCTAGAAATCCATTCTAAACGATTTCCCTCTCATTGAAAATGGTTTAGCTTGGAAAAATAGGAATGGAAACCGCTTCAGAATAGGGAAAGATCCCTGGCCAGGTAGTGAAGGAAATCACTTACTTACCAAACAGTTAATTCAATGTTTACACTCCATAGGTTTCATTTTCCTAGGCTCCCTAGAGGACCCCAGCCACTCTACCCTATGGTCACAGGGATGGAGGGATCCTGCTAGGCTGGGCCTTAGTGAAGAAGAAAAACGTGAACTGGAAAGATATATCTATTGTCTAAAATTCTCACATATCAGACTCTTGGAAATTGAAGATGAATTGATTTGGGATCCAGCTCCCCTTGGGATCTACTCACCCAAACTGGGCTATCCAAAATATAACTCTGATCTGGGCTCCCACGAGTCTATTTGGTGGTAGAGAAAATTATGGAAAGTCAAAAGCCCAACAAAAACTAGACTTTTTATGTGAATTTCCTACAAAATAAGGTCCCAACATGGGACAACCTTCAGAAGAGGAATTTTCGTGGGCCCGGTTGGTGCACACTTTGAAAATCCAAAGGAGAATCTACTCTTCACCTCTTTTTAAATTGTAGATTCATCAACAAAGTTTGGAAGGAAATATCGAGACTGTTAGATCTACATTGTACATCGGAAGGAAGGGATTTGGAGCACTCCTGGCATACTTGGTGGAAAAAAAGTGACTACAAACTCTTAAGAGCTCTTCCCCTCTTGGTTATTTGGGGTGTTTGGCTTGCCCATATCTCCTTCATTTTCGAAGGAATACCACCTTCCCCTGAGCTCATTGCAGCGAGTAGTGTCGCTCTTTTGCCCTCATTCCTCACTAAGAGTTCTAGTCCTTCCACTAGGCAACCTCAAGAAGTCGTGATTGACAATACTTCCTCTTGGGGTTTCTTTAACAGAACTTCCCAACAAAATCATTGTGGAGGTGGAGGACTCCTCTACCTCTCTCCTTCACACTATTTTATCATGACCTTTGGCTTTGAGCCAAGAACAAATAACTTTGTAGAAGTTTTGAGCCTCAAACTACTCATTGCTTTTGCTATTGAAAAATGTTGTCAGACTTTAAATCTTTGTGTGCAGGTTTAAAATTTAATATAGTTTTGATTTTCAAAGAATTGTTATATTCAAAGGAATTAATAAAAAAATCTCATCAAATGTTTTGAAAGAATATTAATTACATTGAAACCTATTCAGAGTTTGATAGAGCTATTAATTAAAAGAATATTAATTACATTGAATAATATTAGCTATAATGTATACCTCCATAGACTTTATCAGTCAAATTGTTGGGCGGAGGGGGGTCCCTTGTCCCACAAACAAGGGTGTGGCTTGGTAGTGACCTTAAAAATAGATTATTATTATTATTATTATTAAAATAACATAAAATAACTCATTTACTATCTCTTAACTCATTTAACTCCTTATATTAATTAATTCAAATATGTTTATAAGATAATAAATTAATGTTGTAGGGAAGTGGATCTAATGGTTTAGAACTTCTGTTTACTTTTAAGAGATTATAAATTCAAATCTAAAAAAAACAAATAAAATAGAGTATGTATACCTTCTTAAACTTTACCTATCAAATAACTAAAAAACAGATCCCTACAAAATAAATCATTATTATTAATATACAAAAGAAGAAAATATATTATTATAACATTTTTGCAATATATAAGGGAATCTGACGTCGATGGAAAAGCACACTCCACGCCCTTCACTTATATATTCAAGTCACAGAGATACCGAAGCGCTGAGTTCTTTAAACCCTAACATCCCTGAATACTATACTAAGCTATACTGCGTTTGCTTCTCAGTATTTAACTTGGTTGCCCTCTCCTTTTATAGCGCCGTTGATATAGAGAAGCGTCCGTCCGTCTGTGCTTGCTCGGTCCAGGAGGTCCGGCGTTCGATCTCCAGGAGAATTTTTTCCATTTCTGTGTTTTCTATCTCCAGGAGGTCCGGCTTTCGATCCCCACTGCATCAGTTTTCTGCAAAATGCCTCCTCGTCTTGTGAAGAAGAATGTCGGGACAACCGCGCAGTAAAAAAAGCGGATAAGGCTGCCAGCAAATCCTCCAAAACCCCGACCAAGCCCGTGAGCTCTACCCGACCGAAGGCAGAGTCCGAGGCTGTCAAGACTGCAGAGGTGAAGCCCTCGCCCACGGTTGAAACTCCGAAAGCCGAAGAGAAAGCCATCGAGACATTTCAAGATTTGAAGAAACCAAGTGTCAAAGTCGAGCCGGAGAAAGAAATTTCCGTCAAGGATGCCAAGGTGGAGGACAAAGAATCCATCAAGAATGCTGATAAGCCCTCTACAGAAGGTAACGAGAAGGGCGTCAAGAGAATAGTCTTAGAGAACAAGGAAATCGATGTTGTAATGCACGAAGCACAGGATAATAAAGAACAAAAGAATGAGCCATAGAAATGTAGTCATTCGTGAGCAGAGCCATAGAAATGAAGCTGCTGAAGGAGCAGGATGCCGTGAAGAGGGTGTGGAGGGAGACGGAGGTGATGAGGAACATGATGTAGAAATGTTTGCCATGGTCAAGGAGCGGATAAAGAAGAGAGAGTTTGAAGTGTTTGTTGGTGGTTCTGATAATGACGCTGATGAAGAGGATCTGAAGAAGGTGTTAAGTCAGGTTGGTGAAGTTGTTGAAATCAGATTGCCAAAGAATCCTCTGACTCAGAAGAATAAAGGCTTTGGAATTGTTCGTTTCGCGACTGTCGATCAAGCCAATAAAGCAGTGGCAGAGTTCAAGAATCCACAGGTTAGAGGGAAGCAATGTGGAGTTATAAGAAGCCGAGATAATGAAACTCTTTTTGTACGCAATATTTGTAAATCATGGACAAAAGAGGCTCTTAAAAGGAAATTGACAGAATACGGAATAGACAATATTGAGGAAATAACTTTGAGTAAGGATGCACGACAAGAAGGGACAAATAGGGGGTTTGCATTGTTGGAGTTCTCCACTCATCTTAAGGCTAGAAATGCCTTGAAGCGCTTGCGAATGTTGGATTTGCCAAATATGCCCAGGTAAAGTCAATTTGTTTATATGGTTTGCCACCTTCTTGGGATGAAGAGCGAGTTCAGGAGAAATTTAAGACTTATGACGAAATTGAACGAGTGGAATTGACACGAAATATGCCTACAGCTAAGCGAAAAGATTTTGGGTTCATTTCTTTTACAACTCGTGAAGCAGCACTGGCCTGCATTGAAGGAGTAAATAAGAATGAGCTAAATGAGAAGATAACAACGTTACAGCTACTCTTCGAAAACCTTTGCAAAAGAGACGATCAGTTAAGGATGGGGTTCGTGCAGGATATGGAAGGGCATATGACAGGCGACCACCTGGCCCTGATTATGTACGAAGCGAATCAAGGCAAGATGACGCTTATCTTGATAGGCGAGTTCGACCTTAGGCAAATCTGTTACTAGGGATGATTATGGATATCATGAAAGCATGCCTCCACGCAAGCCTCCATACAGTCATCGCATGAAAGGAATGTCAGCCTATAATGACGCAGGAGTATATGGGCCAAGCGCCCATATTCAGCTGTGGATGATGATCTTCAATACGCAGGTAGGCATTCCCGGAGTCGTTTACATTATTATGATGCAGGGGCTGCAGATTCCCGTTATGGAGGAGTGTCCAGGCCAGGCCAAGATCCACAGCTAGGTTATGGTGCAGGTAGCAGAGGTGGTGGAATTTATTCATGTTCCAGACTTAAAACACTTCTTAAAGAAAAACACTTGTCAAATACTTTTTGCGCTGAAGCAGTAGCATGCTTAGTCTATCTTCTGAACAGATCACCAACCACCAGTCTACAGATGAAAGTTCCTCAAGAAGCTTGGAGTGGGACAAAGCTCAATGTAGCTCATCTAAGGACATTTGGATGCATAGCATATGCATACATCCCTTCCGAATTAAGGAAGAAGCTTGATGACAGAAGTGAAAAATGTATTTTCACTGGCTACAGTGAAACCTCTAAAGCTTACAGGCTTTACAATTCCATCACCAAGAAATTAATTCTCAGCAGAGATGTACAATTTTTGGAAAACCAATTCTGGGATGATTCAGAAATCCAGCAAGTGGACAGTCAAAATCCTTTGCTGTCAAGTTCTGAAAACACAGAAAATTCAGAACAGCCAGTACCTCAGTCCATTCCTTCAAGAATGCAAGTCCAAGGACAACCAGATAATTCACAGGATAGCTCAACTTCTAGCAGAGA
>JZKD02S1708620.1:849111-878910 GCA_000966675.3 Picea glauca
GCTCGTTGGAAAGGTATCGTCGAGGAGATTCATTTTGGGGGCTCAATTATGCCTTCGGATATCATTGAGAACCTCAATCTCGAAAAAACTTCATTTAGGCCCTCAAAATGGCCCCTTAAGTGAAAACCTGCTAAAAATAATAAATTCCCAAAATGGCCAGAAAATTGTTTTGAGCCATTTGGAAAAGGTGGGTGGCCTCTGATATCCACCTGGATCAAACCTCCAATCACAAAATTCTGTTTCTTTTTTTTGGTGTCCTCATAAACATTTTTTACTGATATCAGTCCCGAAGAGTCGCCACCCATCCATTTAAGTTTGTTTGGACTCATTAAGAGTTGTACACCAGTATTTATGAGAGCACATCGAAAATTCTTCCATTTAGATGCTAATTGCCTCTCTAAATCCAATTCATCGCTTGTGATCCAGTTGGAGAAAATCATTCTTGGGCAGGGCTCATTGTTCGCCTGATATAAATAATGTAGTCCTTTCAGATTTAGAGCTGAGATCAAATCACCTGACAGGATGGTCGTGTCCCCCATACCCAAAATACGGTCTTTGCCAATAAAAATGGATTCTCCCGTCCCCGGGCACCACGCTAACCAGTGTAGGAGAATGTGTAAAGACTTGAGTAGATACTTCCATGACTATGATCCTTTTTCCCACAACACAAATACCGTTTGGAGCAAATGCGCCACAGATACAAAAGAAAAGTATTTATCTTTTAAGACTCGATTCCATAATCCATCCAATAGCAATGCCCTCCAAAGGATATTCGTTGCCATAGCTCTGTTGAAACTAAACAGATTCCTCAGTCCTCAACCTCCATATTGTTTTGGACGTGCAATGAGATGCCAATTACACAGGTGGAAACTCTTCTTTTTTTTGCTTCGAGACCAAAAAAAATTAAAAACCACTTAAAGAATTCTGTGAAATACTGAAGCTGAAGCTCACAAATTAACCAATACCAACGAATATACTGACTAACTTTCTAAAATGTCCTTGATAAAAACTAAGCAACCCCAATAGAAAGACATCTATTACAATAATGGCCAAGAGTAAAATCATAAAAATTGTAAAGAAAAGAAGCTTTTAATATATCCAAGACTTGATGCTGATGCTCAACGCCATTCTAAATATATTACTTATAGTATAATACCTAATTCATAGCCTAATGCGTAGACTTTCATGATACTTTAGTATCGTATAGTTATTAAAGTGTATTGAATGGAGCATTAAATTACGGGATGAAGTGTACTTTTCCTCTAAAATTTTAAAGAAAGAATCGTCATAAGTTTTATCCCCGTGGCTTTACACTTTAATGCTTGTAAAGTCCTTAATATTTAATTTATGTTTAAGTTCTTTATGCGAAAGAATTCCAAAATGGATACATTTATGTCTATATCCTAATTACATTGAAAATGTAGTGGTTTTTTAAGATTTGGGTGAAGTATAGAGATACTAAATATTATATCTAGTTTTTTTTGGATTTTAAAAAATAAATTGTTTTATTGTTATTTTTTTTTGGTAAATTATTATTTTCAATTTCAATTACATTGAAAATTAGTGGTTTTTGAAAATTTGGCCGAAAGAAAATGTAGTGGTTTTTCAAGATTTGACTGGAGTATAAAAATATTAAATATTATATTTATTTTTTTATTTTTTTTTAAATAAATTATTTTATTATTGATTTTTTTTAATTATTATTTTCAATTTCAAAATTATAAATTCAAATCCAAAAAATAGAATAGGATAATATTCTCTTAAACTTTATCACTCAAATAATGAAAAAAGGAATTATTATCATGATTAAGTATTTCTATATTTGACATTATGTTATTAGAGTATATAAGTCTTTGCTAATATATCAAATTCAAGGATAAGGCCAAGAATTTGCCAATATATAAGTATTTGATAATATATCGAAATTCAAGGGTAGGGCCAAGAATTTGACAATATATAAGTATTTGCTAATATATCGAGGCTAGGGCCAAGAATTTGCCAGGGTATCTTTGCGAATATAGTTAATTCAAGGCAATCTTTGCAGTATATAAGGGAATCCGACGTCGAGGGAAAAGCACAATATATTCAAGTCACAGAGATACCGAAGCGCTGAGTTCTTTAAACCCTAACATCCCTGAATACTATACTAAGCTATACAGCGTTTGCTTCTCACGATTTAGCTCGGTTGCTCCTTTTATAGCGCCGTTGATATAGAGAAGCGCCCGTTGCGAGGTTTAGGAGGTCAGGCTTTCGATCCCCGGGAGGGATTTTTCCAATTCTGTGTTTTCTAGCTCCAGGAGGTCCGGCTGTCGATCCCCACTGCATCAAATTTGTGCAACAATGCCTCCTCGTGTTGTGAAGAAGAATGCCGAGACAACTGCCCAGAAAAAAACACCGGCTAAGGTTCCCAGCAAATACTCCAAGACCCGGGCCAAGCCAGTGAGCTCTACCGCACCCAAGGCAGAGCCCGACGCTGTCAAGACTGCAGAGGTGAAGCCCTCGCCCACTGTTGAAACTCCGAAAGCCGAAGAGAAAGCCATCGAGACATTTCAAGATTTGAAGAAACCAAGTGTCAAAGTCGAGCCGGAGAAAGAAATTTCCGTCGACGATGCCAACGTGGAGGACAAAGAATCCATCAAAGATGCTGATAAGCCCTCTACAGAAGGTAGCGAGGAGGGTGTCAAGAGAATAGACTTAGAAAACAAGGAAATCGATGTTGTAATGCACGAAGCACAGGATAATAAAGAACAACAGAATGAGCCGGGTGAAAGTAATGTTGTCATTGGTGAGCAGAGCCATGGAAATGAAGCTGCTGAAGGAGCAGGATGCCGTGAAGAGGGTTTGGAGGGTGACGGAGGTGATGAGCAACATGATGTGGAAACCCATGCTGTAATGCACGAAGCACAGGATATTGAATGTAACGATAAAGAACACCATGATGAACCGGATGAAAATAATGTAGTCATTGGTGAGCAGAGCCATGGAAATGAAGTATCTGAAGGAGCGGAATGCCGTGAAGAGGGTGTGGAGGGAGACGGAGGTGATGAGCAACATAATGTGGAAATGCCTGCCATGCTTACTCTGAAAGTTACTCTTCGAAAACCTAAGCAGAAGGGACGATCAGTTCAGGATGGATTTCGTGCAGGATATGGTGGTACTTTTGGAACGGCATATTATTGGCGACCAACTGGCCGTGCTTATGTACGAAGCGAATCAAGGAGGAATTATAGAGAAGATGACGCTTATCTTGATAGGCGAGCTCGACCTTCAGCCAAATCTTTTACTAGGGATTATTATGGATATCATGAGAGCATGCCTCCACGCAAGCCTCCATACAGTCATCGCATTAAAGGAATGTCAGTCAATTCTGGGTCCAAGCGCCCATATTCAGCCGTGGATGATGATCTTCCATACCCAGGTAGGCATTCCAGGAGTCGTTTAGATTATTATGATGCAGGGGCTGCCGATTCACGTTATGGAGGGGTGTCCAGGCTAGGTCAAGATCCACAGCTAGGTTATGGTGCAGGTAGCAGAGCTAGGCTAGGTTATGTTGCAGGTAGCAGAGGTGGTGGAATTTATTCAAGTGAGTACCTGCCTAGTGGCAATGATGTTGAAGGTGGACCATATCCATCTGTTTTAACTCAGAAAGCAACTGGGGTTTATGGACGTGGCAGTGGCTCAGCATCATATTATTGAAAAATTTGGGTACAGACTGAGATACAATAAAGCAGAACAGATTTAGTTCACTGGTGGCTTGTCACTCTGAATAATCTGGTACTGAGGGAAGTATACAAACCAGTGTTAATGATGGCTATATGACGTTCAAATGGAATTTCGTTGTTGTCAAGATGTCAAACTGACATTACATGATGCCTCAGCAGGATAAGCTTCTTTGTTCTCCTGTGGGAGGTTAGCAGACTAGGTGAGTGGGTTACAACTTGTAGTAATACTGTCCCGGTTGAAGTAATAGGTTTTTATCATTAATTGCGGATTTGGGATTTATGTCTTCATATGAATGAAATCAACTTATTTGTTTCAATGATTAAGTGTCTGCCCCTTTAATTGCATAATTTGCATACTCAGCGTTGAGATTATTATAAAGTTGCATGTATGTTTTGAAATTGATGGTTATGTTTAAGTAGTAGTTGATTTCTATAACTAGTTTATATAATTTAGAAATTAGTATGAATTTGGTGGTTTTAAGAAATATCTAATATTTTTAAAGTACATAAAGAATATTGTTGGGCATGTTAGTGATTAGAATATTAATATAAAATAAAATTTTAATCATAAAATAATTTAAGTTTGAAATTGATGATTAAAAGTTGTTGTAGCTTTACTGCAGCTGTTAAATTCTATAACTAATATTTAAAAATTATCTAAAATTTTCAAATTACACAAATTATTAATATGGAGCATGTTACAAAAGTTGATTAGAATATTGTCCCTCAAACGTGGGTGCCGAATTTTAAATTCTTTTTATTAAAAATGTAATGTGTATGTGATTGAATAACACAGAATATTTTTCGGCTCTGTGCCAAATTTTAAATTATTTTTCAAATTGAATAATACAGAGTATTCTTCATCATCACTTTTCAAATAGATGGCTGTGATTGAATTTATTAACTTGCTTGCATTTTATAAATGGGGTGTTTTTTAATTAATGGTCTGATTAATAGGTCTGTTGCCACTTAATCTGTTAGCAAAGGTGGTTTCCTATTAGATTAGTTGGAGTATGAGATAGACCGAGAATATCGATTGAGACTGTCATTTTGTAACGCTTGCAAATCTCCTTTTTCTATTCACAAGTATTACAAAATGAATGCACAGATTGTTCAGAATGTTTTTAAAATAGTGAAGAATAAAAATTACATGTAATATATTATACATATGATGTGTATAAGAAGAATTGTTGAGAATATTTTTAAAATAATGAAGAACAAAAATTACATGTAATATATTATAATATATTATACATATAATGTGTATAAGAAAGAAAATTTATTTTTATTATTTAAAATGGATAATTATCTGTTGAAAGATGAAGAATTCTTATTATCAATAAAAACTAATGGTTATCTTTTGAGGGAGTGTGTGTTAGGTATTTAGGAATTTGCAGCTGTTCAACTTCGAAAGGTATTCCAAGTCTTGAAAGTTCAGTCCTCAGTCCTCATTATGGGTTCTTTATGAGTTTTCAATTTTGTATTATTTGTATGGAATTGGATTGCTAGTTACTTTATTTGCGTGTCGAATTTTAAGACTTGTCTTTATTTTCCATGTCAGAAAAATATATGTATATATAATTTCAGCCTTCATGTCGTTATGGCGGTTGCCAGTAGTCGATCTAAAACCAAAAGCACTAGTTTAAGCAGTCTGAGTCACAATGCCTACAAAGGGAGAGCCTACAAAAGTTCGTGATTCCCTTGAGTCAAAGGAGCCATTGATGTATATGAAGCAGAAGTAGAATTTTACCCTCGCCTTGGGTTTGCAGCTCGTTAATATTTACTAAGTATTTATTTTTGTCAATTTTATTTTAATCATTGTACATAAATAAATTATTAAAGATAGTAGATATAAGAAAATTGATTTATTAATTTGAAGTAGAAAATGACATTTTTTATAAACTAATATTAATGATTTTAATAATGTGATTGTGTTAGTATAAAATATAATCTCGATCATTAAATATTTCAATATAGTAGTAAAATTTATGATTAATATAAGCATTGCTTAAATGATAATTATAATTAAAAAAAAAAAAAATTCACATTATATGACATCAACATCAAAATTATGAACAATAATTTACAAATCTAATTTAATAACAATAATAACAAATACACATGAAAGCTAATACATGAATATATTAATATAAACCAACCCAAAACTTCTTATTGCTTTGCACTTTAATTATAACTTCTTAAAGTGCTTTATCTACTTATACAATTTAGTTATGATTTGTATTGTTTTATAATTTTTACATTTATTAATCCTTGCCTTATAGAGTAGCTTTCCATAAAAGTTAAAATAGTTTGATTTTTTTGTTTCTTAATTAAATTTTTAGTTTTTTTTTTAAAATTACATAATTTTATTTATCAATTTTAATATTTTGAAAATAGTAACTTTCCATAAAAGTTAAAATAGTTTGACTTTTTTGTTTTTTAATTAAATTTCTAAATTTCTTAAAAAATTACATAATTTTATTTATCAATTTTAATGTTTTAAAAATAGAAAAAGTTATATTTCTTTTAGTTATGATTTATATTGTTTTATAATTTTTACAATCCTTCCTTTACAGAGTAGCTTTTTATGAAAAGTTAAGATAATTTAATTTTTTGTTTTTTATTTAAATTTTTAGATTTCTTCAAAAAAAATTCCATACTTTTATTTATCAATTTTAATATAATTTTATTTATCAATTTTAATATTTTTAAAATAGAAAAACTTATATTTCCTTTCGTTATGATTTATATTGTTTTATAATTTTTACATTTATTAATCTTTGTCTTAATATTTTGAAAATAGAAAAACTTATATTTCCTTAGTTATGATTTTTATTGTTTTATAATTTTTACATTTATTAATCCTTGTCTTATAGAGTAACTTTTCATGAAATGTTAAGATAGTTTGACTTTTTGTTTTTTAATTAAATTTTTAGATTTCTTAAAAAATTACATAATTTTATTTATTAATTTTAACATTTTGAAAATAGAAAGACTTATATTTCCTTTAATTAATATAAATAGTAAATAATATGGTGTTTGATAAGACATTTATTATGAAGAAGTTTTTGTTGACAAAATGTCAAGGACAACAAAATAGTGTAATTTTCCATTTCATTAAGAATAAAAATTACAATTGTCCATTGGAGGGATCTGTTACATCACTCTCTACTTATTCCATCGATTGTTGCCTCGAGAACACTTTCGCGAATTGTATCCAAGCCAACAAGAGAACTCATTGTTACTGTGATGTGCTTACTGTGACTTCACTACCTGTTCTATTGTACCGAGCATTTGCTCATCGACCTGAGTTATCTAATCTCGAGCATGCATGTTGGATGAACTCAGCACCGTAGAAAAGTCTTTCGAAGAATTTCTCATCGAACTTATGGCTGAGAAGGTGATGTCCATCAGAATTCAAGCTTCATCGACGAGAGGAGTGCAAGCATCTCCTTTGACTACCCATGGATCCAGACCATCCCAAGTTGCGATCGAGAAATTAACCAAGCATCGAGATGACTTGGTGAACACAAAGTTAATCCCATCCATCCTTCCCAACTACATCCCCCCTCTGGCCAGTGCAGTGAATCGTGACAGTGTCCCCAGGGACTTCGAATACACGTTGGTTACTACATACATACTGAAGGGGATATGCACATGAAAGCCTCAACCAGATAAGATCTTGACACTAAAGATCAATGAATTTAAACTAGGGGATCACAAGAACTTCAACATGCTCTCTCCTCATAGGTATTTGACTAGGAAGAAGGGGAAGAAGTCGAGCATAATCCCCCAACCATGGACTATGGACCTCACGTAGTCCACTATTCTGAATGTAATGAAAATACCCCACTTTGGAAGGCACCAGGAGGTTAATGCATGCATTAATTTCCTGCTATCGAGCTTCCATGGCGGTTACTTGTGGCTAGACAGAGGCATCATGATCGACCTGACGATGATCCATCAGATCATCGTATTGAGCATGCAGGGACCAGACTCGCAAGACTTTTACCCAGGGAAGGCTGCAGACTGCGCCCTGGCATAGAAGATTAAAGATACTTACGACAATGTGGAGAAGGGGAAGTGAGGCTACAAGGTAGCCTCCATCCAGAATGGTGTAGTGCACCTTGCTTTCCAATTGATTGTTGGTAAGCTAGTCCGGAAGAATAGACCCACGCAGGTCACAGGATTTGTTGTTGACCTCAAAGGAAAATATGTGGAGGGGCTACAGATGAAATGGGAAAAGTACTTAGTGAACCGATTACACCAAGAACGTCAT
Organism: Picea glauca; assembly: GCA_000966675.3. Classification (NCBI taxonomy): domain Eukaryota; kingdom Viridiplantae; phylum Streptophyta; class Pinopsida; order Pinales; family Pinaceae; genus Picea; species Picea glauca. The sequence continues at coordinate 857,113 of JZKD02S1708620.1, forward strand.
GAACCTTAGGATCAGGTCTACGAGTTTCATTTTAGCTAGCTGTTGATTCTCATCGCATTCATAGCTTGGGAGATGCCGAAAGGTGTGACCCTCCCTGAACTAGAGCCATCTAAAACCTTAGCCGTGAATTTCACTTTTCTTTGGTATTCAAGTGATATGGGAAAATAATGGAAATCAAATGCGGTGTTCCACACCTACTACCTGCAGTTAAAGAGGGGTATTTAGGTTGTCCCTCGTATAACGTCAAACACCCTACATGGGTTCAGGGCATTTTTCAAATTGCACTTAGATAGACATTTTATCTACATCAAAACGTGTGGAGATGAACACAAAGATGTACTACAGAGTTATTACAAACTCAGAGAGGAGGACCTAGAAGAAATAACTATGGAATGTCCTGAATAGCTCCTTATCCCTATTGACCTCGCAAAACTATCCGATCCTAAACTAATAGGAAGCCCAATGATCACTCATGAAGGGCATGATACACTTGGAACTAGCAGAAGGAGGAAGACAAAATAAGTCCAACAGTTGAGCAGTGCACTAGAAGAAACTGCTTCAGAATCACCTAGAGAAGGAGGTGATGATGAAGTAGATAAAGAAGAGAATAATGGAAAAGAAGATCATCAGAAGAAGGGAAAAGTAACACCACTACATAATCCCCCTGATGACGCAAAGCCATCTCACAAAATAAAGGTTTCTCCCATGAAACCCACATCGTGAAAGAAGTCAAAAGCTAGTAATACATAGCTATAGATTGTGCTCATGCTCGATGACTTTGAATTCATCATCGCAGTTGTATCAGACGCCTCAGAAGATCTTTTGTAGAGAAATGAAGCTAAGAAAGAGACTATGTATGAGAAAATTGAAGAAAAACTATGAGGGGTACAACAAGCCCTTCACTCCAGCCGCGCAGTTTCCACTGTGCCCCCGCCACCAAAAGAAACAGAGTCAGGATATGAGCCTACCCAAATCCATAGACTAGTTGATGTGACTGAAGCTCGCCTTTGTTGTGCATAGGAAGAAATACAACAAGCCATAGTGGCCTTGAAAAAATCCCAAGAGGAAATGATAGATCAACACCGAGTTGCACAACAAAAGAAGGATGTCCTACAAGCAAATTTTGAAGAGGAGAATGTGCAGATCCAACATGAGAAAGAAAAACTACTCACAGAGCAGGTTGGAGTAAAAGAAGTAGTCAGCAGAGCACTTCGCTCTCTAACAGGCTTAGATCAAAAGGAGGAAGACTCAATGGAGCATCAAGTAGCGCAACTTGCTGAAGCCATCCAGAAGCTTCAATAGAGAATAAAAGACCTAGATCTACAAACAATACTAAGTACTCTGCAGGATGTGCTAGACCAAAAAGAATCCACTGCCCAGAGCGTAGTTGAGAATATCAGAGCGTTAGCCTTGGAATGTAAAAAACTTAGTAGTAGAAGCGCATAGACTTTTGAGTGACTTACTGAGGACCCTGAACTGAAGACACATGAGTCACATCTCAAGGAGGCAAAGGAGAAGGCGAAAGCAATACAAGTGCATTTGAAGCTCATGTTAGTAGTTGAAAGAATGAAAATATCCTAGGAACAATGCATTGCTCAATAGTAGGTCCATACCATATAGAGAAAATTCATGGAAGTGATTGAGAGGCTCCAACCAATCTAGGACGAAGCTTGCCAATTGTTTGAGGAGATTGAAGGTCAAGGAGTAGATCTGGAACAAGTATTCACTTTAGTAGAAAAATGATTAGAGGGACCTGTGAATGAGGTATTTATTCAAGAGTTCGTCGAGCAAGAGGACTTGGCGAAGAAGCAGGTCAAATCATCTCGAGCTAGGCTCGAGAATTTTGAGGCAGAGATACCCATATCAGAGTGACTCGGGACAAGTCACAGGTGAGTGTTGGGGGCCTGTTGGCCCTTGACCATGTTTTGGAGATCCTTGGTCAGGTTTGACCTATTTTGGGACTTCGACAGGCTATCGAAGGAAGAGTGCAAGTCAAAGTGGAGATCGCAGGATCTCAGCTCCTTTTTAGGGATTTTTTGGTTTTGGGCTTATGTAACAGGTATGGGGATGTCATCCCATGGGTTTACCCATGTTTAGGCCCTTTTGTAATGTATAAATAGAAATCTAGGTGATGTAAGTAGGGGGTGTGATGCTAAGTGCTAAGGACAAGTGAAGGCCAATGTTCTAGGTGCAAGTGATAGTTGTAAATTCTTTGTGCATACTATATGAGACTTGCAAGGCTAAGTGTAAGTGACTGTGTAAAGGATTTGTGCTGTAACCTAGCTCAGGGAAGGAGGATCTGGCGAGGTGAGAGCAAATCTCCTGTCATAAGGGGAGTCAGTTTTGATGCTCTGTGCATGTAAAGGATTGACATAAGACAATAAAGAAGAATAAGAGTTGGTGGACATAGCCCCAAGCTGGGGGTGAACCATGTATATCTTGTGTTGTGGTTGCTTTGTGAATTATGGTTTTTTTATGGCTCATATGATTAATGCTTAGTGTAATGTTGTATGTTTAGATGTATCTGATATGATAACTTAGTGCTTGGTGATGTGAATAAGATGCTAGATCTGATCTATGTTAATGTGCTTAGTGCTTGAATGTTTTGAATCTTGTTGAATACTACGTTGTGTTGTAATTAGTGTTTATCTTCATTGTAGGCAAAGGCTAAGTACTAATGAATGACAACCGCTAAGTTCTCTATTAAGGTGTTGTAATCATAGATCTGTGTCCCAGCTAAGGTTGCAGACACTGGAGTCATGCAACTATCCATGCCTCTACCTCGGGTGAGACTTCATATGCTTTGTAGGTGTTGTTTAAAGTGCTGGTAGTTAGGGTTTTGTTGGTGCGTTGTTGAAGCGTTGAACCTTGGGTCTGCCCTGTGCTAACAAGATGATATATCTATCAAGATGTTGTTTTTGTTCCCAAAAGAATATGTCTGGTAGATATATATGTTTAACAAGATTCTTTTAGTTAAGCAAATGCATAAAATCATTTGGTGAACTATTGATTGTGAAGTGCAAGAGCATGGGAGCATGAGTAGTATCAATTGTCCACAAAAGGCTTCAAATTAGACTTAGTCTTCATTGTGCGAACGATATGCATGTGTAGAAGTCCAGACGATGTGCCTTTCTTTCCGCAATTCTAATGTGCACATAATTTTCATTGGTTCTTATTGATCCTAATCTACAAACACTTTACATTGTTTAAAACATATGCTATTCTCCCTATTGAAAATTTCCTTGATTATTTCTTGTCATAAGAATCCAACTATAGCAATTAGTTTTGTGTTCACCGCAATTTTATACTTACATTGATAAAAATTTCTGTTTTTTTTACATACTAAACTGGATTATTTCTTTTGTTCCTAGCTTCTAATTAGTCCATCAAAAAAAATTCTTATGGTCGGATGAGTTGTGGCAATTTAGTAGGAAATTTAATTGTTTAACAGATGGTTCAAACTTGTGCATGTACGGGTCCAGAACTAGTACATGTACGGGTGTGGAACCGATGCATGTAAGAGTCACAAAGTGGTTCATATACAAGTCCAAACTATATATATATATATATAGTCCGAATAGATATAACTTGTGCACCTCTACACAGATCTAGTTTCTACACCTACACATAGACATATAGTCTACACACATATAGCTTCTGACACTTCTGCATAGATATATCCCTACACAACAAACAATTAGTAAATAAAATATTTAAAAATATTGTAATTATTTATTACAACTAGTGCATATGGTTTTGTTGATTTCATTGTCCTTTCAAATTCAAATTATATATTTATTGTCCTGTCTTATCGTTCTCTTCTTGCATAAACAATAATATTATTGTTCTTTATTTTATGTATTGTTTAATTATCACCTCTTGATTAAAACTATTAATTGTCTATGCATTTAATTATATTAAGCTTCATTGTTTAACATATATTTCTGAACTACCTTGGTAGGGACTGAGTTGCCACACAACCCTTGTTTCATAAATAATTATTTATTTATTTATTTATAAAACAACAATAAACTGTTTATTTATAATTTTGAAGTATGTTAAAATTAATTAAAATAATTAAAATTTACCAAAAATATTAAGTTTAAAAATATCAAAACAATAGATTAAAAATAAAAATAAAGTGAGGCAATGCACAAGAATTTTACTATTGATAAAAAATGCAACTCATTGAAAGGTTATAGCATAAGTGTGGGTAACTCATTGGGTTCTTCTCCATAGGTGAAAAGTAGGACGTGTCTTTATCTTTAAAACAGTTAGAGAATGTAATAAAGACAAATTTTAGGGTTGAAGTGTATTTTCATTGCAATATAATTGAAATTTTATTATAAAGTTTCAGCTATAGTATGTAATTTTAAATCTTGGTGAAATAAATGTTTTTGTATTGTTTATATTTTAATATAGCAGTTTGTATTATGTTTAGAATATGTTTGTCGATTGTAATCTAGTGGTTGAGACATGGCATCAGAGGTTTAAACCTCTCACATGCATAGAGCCCTAGAATATTTCATATGCAACATTCCTTAAAAAATAAATTAGAACGATGTATTTTCTTTATAATGAGAAGTGATTTGCACCATTAAATTATCGGAATAGAAATTGGTAGTTTTTTACACTTTTATGTGTATAGCGAAATTGTTAAAATTTTATATTAATAATTTAGTGTTATTTTAAAATTTTGTAAAGACTAACTAATTTTTATTTGTTTTATTTTTGACACAAATTGATATATTTTGTATGGAAATTTGGCTTCATTCAAACCATCCAACAAGTTAATACAAGTAAAAATGAGGTTTTCATAGGTGGAAGACATAGCTGTAGAAATTAATATAGAAACATGTGTGTATTTTTGTACTCGACATATGTTTTGAACTATGCAGCTAAATCCATAATCGGAAAAAAACATCTTAATTGAATATGAGTAAATGTTGACCCATAAATACAGTTAATGCTGCATTAGTACCGTTCAAGCTGGATTTGGCTAGCTCTTACTTCATTAATACTGATTTAATAATAATTACTAATCAAAGAGACAGTGAACAAGTAGTGATGGCTATGACCAATTGTGGTTATTTATGGCCATTTCATTCTTAAGGATGTGAATAAGAAGTTTTCAATATTAACTTAGGACTAATCCACCCTCCCTGTTGAAATGTTGAGGATGGTTTTCAATCTATATTGTTTCACATATATGTCTCTTGTTGTAATGTTTTTCCATAGTGATCACTTTCACATCTTCCACATATATATGGTGGTTTGGTTTATGAGAATACTCATCCACTGTCGATTTTTTTGGTTCTATCATATATGATGTCTTTGTAATTCTCCTTCAGTCTAACCTTTACTGAATGACCAATATTTCCAATGTACACTTCACCATATGAGCAAGGAATTGAATAGGCGTCCTTTCTCATCTTAGGATCAATTGGACTTTTAGCTTTATTGAGCATGTTCCTTAAGGAGTTTGGGGTGGGAGAAAGCAATCCTGATATTTTTCTTCCTAGAGCCTTAACTATTCTATCAATTGTCTCCTAAATGTAGGGGAGAATCACCTTCCTTTTTCCCTCCCTTTCTTTATCATGGATCCTTTTCTCCAAGATTTGCACTCTTTTAAAATTCTTTCTAATATCTCTCATTTTATAACCATTTATTTGAAGGACTTCCAAGAGATGTTTAAATTCATCATCAAGATTCTCTACATCAATGATTTTGACTGCTCTAATGGAACAGTGTTTAAAATATTGAGCTTTTGAGATGGGTGATGATGAGAGTCAGTATAAAAATATTTATTTGTGTGGGGATTTTTCCGATATACATGGTGTACAAGAGAGCTATCTACATTTTTTTTGATGAGAATGTCATGGAATTGAAGATGGTTATTTTCTTAAATCTCTAGGGTGAACTTGATGTGATCAAACTAGTTATTTAAATGTGTAAGGAACTTATCTAAATTATCTTTACCACGCGACCAAATAATGTTGGTATTGTCAACAAATATTTTTCATTCTCTTTATTTCAAGGGAAATGAATTGAAGGCCTTGCTCTCAAAATACTCTGTATAAGTATTGGCAACCACAGGAGAGAGTGGATATCTCATTACAACATCATATTTCTACACATATATATCACCATGAAAGATAAAATAAGTATATATCAAGCATATTTTCACCACTCTAGCTATTTCTTGATTTATGATTTCTCTTACGACCCTAATAGCATCTTCAACTAGAACTTTTATGTAAAGAGAAACCACATCAAATTTGACCAACATATCATTTACAGCCAGTTGGAAATTTTTGATGCCATTGAAAAAATGAGAAGAATCCTTGATGTAATAAAAGGTGTGGCCTATCAATGGTTTTAGAATTTTTACTAGAAATTTCTCTAGTTGGTAAGTTGGCGATCCAATTGTGTTTACAATCAGTCTCAAGGGGACTCCCTCTTTATGAATTTTGAATATTCCATTTATCCTTGGGATGATAGGGTTCTTGGGAATGAGTTAATATAAGTTGAGGTCCCTATGGGAGCTCAACTCCCCATTAGTGAAATCCTTTAGAAAGAGCATATTTTCTTCCAAATTAATTAATTCTTTAGACAAGCAATCAAAAAAGGTATTATATTCCTTGATTATATGAAAAAAACTAATTTCCTGGAAGGAAGCATACACAACTTTTGGAGTCATCCCAATACTTTGTAGCTCCATATTATCAAGAAAATTATCATCATCCATCCAATCGATAACCAATTTAGAGTCCCCAAAGACTTGAAGAGAATGAAAATTATATCTCACTTAACATTGAAAAAGTACCAAAAGCACATGGTATTCAATTCAATTTCTTGTTCCAGAGCCCATATTCCCTCGACCTCATACATAATGACAATAAAAAAAATAGAGAAGATAGTCGATACCATAAACACAAGATTTTCCTTGGAAATCTCTGTTAAAAAAACCCTAGGGCATGTTTCTATTGATCTCCATAGGGAATAAATTCTAGATCCTCTGCTCCTGGGACTTCACCTTGGAAAAATCAAGCAAATTGTTGAAAAAATTTGAATGGAGGCCAAACTTTAGCTTTGAGTAGGCTAGCATTCCTGGCCAACCATAATCCCCATGACATAAAATGGGAAATATACAAAATAAATTTAGAGAGGGATTGGTGAAAAATACATTGAAGTGGTCCACCACTATATCCTTTTACCAAAGAAATCTTAGTCCTAGTTGCATACTAATATCAGAACAAAATTGGCATGTGTCAGAAAAAAATTTAAAAAAATGAACATTGGTTTCCTCAACCCATTTACACAAAAAAAATATGATCGGACCCTATTTACATCGATGTTGCATCCTATCCCTAGTTAATACTCTGTAATGTTCCCAAACATATTTTCTTGGAACATTTTAGGTTTTAGTGTTTTCTGGTTGTGGTATTTTGTCAAAAAATTTGCAGATTTGTCTTCTTGAGTTGCACTAGGATTTACTATTGTCATTTTTATTGTGTTTGCAACAAGTAAATGATATAGATATATCCAAACAAAAATACACAACAAGATGCAATATAAGTAACACAAGAAATAGCCACAAATACCTCAGATATGATTTTATTTAGTTATATAGCTGACATCATACAAAATGGAGCAGATCTGGACTACATGGAGAAAAATAATGCATGTGGTTGATAGTGTCTCCAAAGTACGATATACTGGTGGATATATGAAATCTCAAGAGTCCCCAATTGTGAATACATAATATATCCAAGAACCCAAGGTGTATGTGCTTCCCTCTCTAGCAAAGTGCGCCCTTCCTGGTTGTATGAACCATTGCAAATTCAGCCTCCTTGAAGATGACCACCAAATCACTGAAAGACACTAAAAAAATGTAGATTGGGGGATAGAAAACCCCTATGGTGAATCTCCAAGATGTTGGGAGTGATATCCCACTCCAAATCGCTAGATCTACTGAGATCAATGTGCCCTCCTAAAGAGAAAACTCACCCAACTCCACAAATAAATAAATGTAAGCTCCAAACTCCCAAGAGAAGATACAAACCTCTAGATATGAAGACATATGATCAAGGGAAGTTATATCTGGGAATATCTATGCAGATACGAACCCTCCAACTGTAGATGTCCAAATATAGATGCACCCTCCTCAAGAGAAATGCACCCCACTCAAAGATAGAATGGATAGGCTGAAGAATCCACTCAAACCTTGATGAAAAAATATGCTTTGGTGATAGATATCACCTATGAAGTGATATCTCTCTCAGATCCATGGTATACAATCCTCCACAAACCTATCTCTCAAGAACACTGCACCCTAGATCTGCATAAAACTCCAAAACTATGCCATGCTTGCTCAACTTCTTCTGTGACTGAATAGTAACTGATGTAGAATGGTGAGGGAGGAATATTTCACCTCCTTGGCCAAGCTTGGATCAGTAAAGGTGGTATATTTCACCATCGAGTTGATTGTTGGGTATGTGTTATATTCTTCTCATGTGTGTGTGTGGGCGCGTCACATTAAGGGATTAGGGTTTTGGTATCTACGGAATACCTAAAAACATTGTATATATATTGTATGGTGAATGGTGAAATTCAATATAATGAATATAAGAAAGGTTTTCCCAGTTGAGGGTTTCCGGTATACAATATTTCTGTACTTTGTGTATGATCCATTGATTCAATTATGTTTTTCTTAAGAATCTATATGCATTGATTTACTTCACAGGTTTAAAACTTACATGTGGTATTAGAGCTCATTTTTGGCTTCAAAGGGACGCCTTTGTTGTTGAGGGTTTGGCTTAGTCTTGATAGATCAAGTTTATCTTGGGTCTGTGATAAGCCTAGGTTTAGTGGGAGATTTTGCAGTGAAGATTCAAGTATAGAAAGAGGAATGGCAAGCTCATCTAGAATTGGGATAGAGAAGTTCAACGGTAAAAAATTTGAGCTATGGAAGCTCAAGACGGAGGAACTTCTTGTAGACAAAGAAAAATGGATCGTTTTGGATCCTGGTACACAGCCTACTGGTACACCATCTACTAGCACACAGGCTACTAGTACACAACCTACTAGTACAGAATCTACTAGTACACAAAGTACTAGTACACCAACTACTGGTATGTCGAAGGAAGATTGGGAGAAGTTGGATAGAAGAGGAAGGAGTACTATTCGACTCTACCTAGAAGATTCATTTTTGTTTAATTTCTTGGGAGAATCTACAACCAAGGAACTATGCGATAAGTTGGGGACTCTGTATCAATCGAAGTCCCTGGTAAACAAGTTGTTTCTTCGAAAGAAGTTGTATCATCTATGGATGGAATATGGAGATTCTGTGATAGAGCATCTAAATGCCTTTAATACTCTGGTAAGTCAACTTGGCTCTATTAATATTACAATTGCATAAGAAGACAATTGTATTACTTTGTTATGTTCTTTGCCATACTCTTGGGATAATCTAGTTGTAGAAATAGGTAGTACTACTCAATCTACATTGAAGTATGAGGATCTAGTTGCATCCTTGTTATCTAAAGAGATGAGGAGAAAAAACATGGATGGTCACAACACAGATGCTTTATTTGTAAGAGGGCGTACCTAGGAAAGGAACCCTAGTAAGCCTCCGGGGTGGATATCTAAATCTATAGGTAGATCTAAGTCTCCAGGAAAATATTTGAGGAAATGTTGTAAGTGTGGTAAAACAGGGCATTATAAGAAATATTGCAATTCTAAGAAGGTTGAAAAACCAAAGGGATCTGATAGTACCTCTTCCACAAAGGCGAAAACCTCCACTGAAGAAGGAGGTGATGTTTACCTGGCATCTACAGGTACACATGAAGACCATGATGTATGGTTGATTGACTCAGGTGCATCATACCGTATGAGTCCTTACAGAGAGTGGTTCTCTGAATATGAAAAATATGATGGTGGTGATGTATTCCTAGGAGATGACTCGACAAAAAAAATCATGGGACGTGGAAGGGTTAAGTTATTGTTAAAATATGGAAGGATTAGAACTCTCCCTAGGGTTCTGGACATTCCAAAACTTGCCAGGAGCCTAATATTTGTAAGCAAGTTGGATGATTCAAGAGTGGATACTATGTTTGGAAAGAATACTTGGAAGATGGTACGAGGAGCAATGGTGTTGATGAGGGGAGTTCGGTGTGGAACTCTATACAAGTTGTTGGGAAGCACTTATACTAATGGGTGTAACAGTTTTGTTGTCCATGAACAGAGAAATAAAGAAGACAAGACCAATATTGTTCTTGGAAAGAAGACCATGTTGTGGCATCAAAGACTGGGACATATTGGAGAAAAGGGCCTTTGAACACTACATGGTAAAGTTATGGTTGAAGGTATGTCTAATTGCACTCCGGATTTTGATTTCTGTGAACATTTCATATATGGTAAACACAATCGAGTAAGATTCCCATTTGCTACTACAAGAGAAAAGGGGATCTTAGAGGTGATACATATTGATGTGTTTGGACCTATTCATGTTCCATCCCTAGATAAATCTATGTATTACGTTTCATTCATAGATTATTTTTCTAGGAACACGTGGATTTATTTTCTTAGAAATAAATTTTAGGTTTTTGATAAATTTAAAGAGTTTAAGGCTCTGATAGAAAATCAGACAAAGAAGAAAATAAAGGTATTGAGAGCGATAATGGTGGAAAATTTTGCAGAAATGAATTCGAAGAATTCTGTAAAGAGTGTGGTATAGCAAGGCAGAAGAATAATCCATAAACTCCTCAACAAAATAGAGTTGCAGAAAGGATGAACAAGACACTAATGGAAAAAACAAGGAGCATGCTCAATAGTGCGAGGTTAGGACAAGAATTCCGGGCAAAGGTAGTGGGTACAACATGTTACCTGGTCAATCGATTGCCTTCATAAGTGTTGGATGATAAAACTCCACATGAGGTATGGTCTGGAAGAAACCCTCTCTTCAACATCTTAGAGTGTTTGGTTATGATGCTTATGTACATGTTACAAAGGAAAATATGAGTAAGATGGATAAAAAGGCTGAAAAGTGTATCTTTATTGGTGATAAAGATGGTGTGAAAGTTTATAAACTTTGGAACCCAGAAACCAAGAAGACTGTTTACAGTCGAAATGTTGTGTTCAAAGAGGTAAAAGATGTGTCCAAACAAGAATTCCTACCAACACAAGATGAACCTAAGAAAATAGAGCTTGATTTGGATGATGTAAAATCTGAATCATCTGAAGAAGAGGAAGTTGAAGAAGAAGAAGAAGAAGAAGAACCTGATACCCCAGTATTGAGGAGATCAGTGAGATAAAAGACAACCATAAAGGTATAGTCCACCTAATTTCCATTCAAATTTTTCTTTATTTATTACTGATGATGATCCCAGAACTGTCAGGGAAGCAGTGAATTCAGAGGATAGTAAACTATGGAAGAAGGCCATGGTTGAAGAAATGGATGCCTTGGATAAGAATGAGGCATGGGATATAGTTGAGTTTCCAGCTGGAAGAAAATCTCTTGGTAGAAAATGGTTGTTTAAGAAGAAGCTTAATGCACAAGGTAAAGTGGAGAAATACAAAGCTCAGTTAGTAGCAAAAGGTTATCCCCAGGTAGAGGGAATTGACTTTCGTGAGATTTTTTCTCTTGTTGCTAAGTTAACTTCTATTAGATTTCTTTTATCTATTGCTGCTGCTTTTGATATTGAAGTGGAACAGATGGATGTGAAGACAACATTCCTACATGGGGATCTAGAAGAAGAAATCTACATGAAGCAACCAGAGGCTTTGTAGTGAAGGGAAAGAAAGAGTTGGTCTGTAAGCTAAAGAAGTCACTATATGGTTTGAAGCAATCACCTAGGATGTGGGACCAAAATTTTGACACATACATCCTTGGATTGGGATTTGTAAGAAGTAGGGTTGATCACTGTGTATATTCCAAGCAAGTTGGTAATCACTTCATTTATTTAGTGTTGTATGTTAATGACGTGTTGTTGGTAGGAAATAACATGGATGTTATCAAGGAGGTGAAATTGCATCTATCCTCCAAATTTGACATGATGGATCTCGGTGTTGCTAACTTCATTATGGGAATGAACATTAAAAGAGATCGTGCAAACAAGAAACTCTAGTTGAATTAGAGAAAATATGTTGAGACAATATTGTAGAGGTTTAATATGCATGGAAGTAAACCGGTCAAGGTTCATATTCCTATAGGTGTAAAGTTATCTGCAGATTAGTGTCCCAGGACACATGAAGAAGAAGAGGACATGTCCCATGTTCTGTATGCTAGTGCAGTTGGCAGCTTGATGTATGCAATGGTCTGTACTAGACTGGACATTCCACATGCAGTGGGAGTTTTGAGCAGGTATATGTCAAAACTAGGGAAGGAGCATTGGACAACAATAAAGAGGGTCTTCAAGTATCTTCATGGCACTACCATTTATGGATTGTACTACCAAGGAAGACTAGGATTGGACAGAGTGCTATACATACATGGTTTTGTTGATGCAAACTGGGTTCGATATTTGGATCATAGAAGATCTACAAGTGGGTATGTGTTTAACCTATTTGGAGGAGCAATCAGTTGGATGAAAAAAAGACAGGCGGTAGTGGCACTCTCAAATATAGAAGTTGAATACATGACAGCCACTCATGCAAGCAAGGAAGCAGTAAGGTTATAAAGATTGTGTTCAGGTATTGGGTTGGTACAACAAGCAGTGAGATTAGATTGTGACAGTTAGAGTGCAATATTCCTGGCAAAGAACCCAACTTATCATTTTAAGACAAAGCATATCAATGTTCAATATCACTTTGTGAGAGACATGGTTGAGGAAAAGAAGGTGTTGCTGGAAAAGGTTGACACCTTGAAGAATGTTGTATATTCATTGACAAAGTCTGTGAGCACAGAAATGTTCTCCTGGTGTAGAGTAACAATGGGCATTGTTGCCCTCGATTGTTGACTATATAATCCCCTGGACCCCTAGATACAAATAAAACAACAAGTGGGATAATTTTGGGTATGTGTTATATTCTTTGCATGTGTGTGTGTGGGCACATCAGATATGACAACTGAGTGTGGGCAAATTTTGCTATTTTTAGTGGTTTTGTAAATTAATCCTGGATTAAGGGATTAAGTTTTTGGTATCTATGGAATACCTAAAAACATTGTATATATATTGTATGGTGAATGGTGAAATTCGATATAATGAATATAAGAAAGGTTTTCCTGGTTGAGGGTTTCCGGTATAAAATCTTTGTGTACCCTATGTATGAGCCATTGATTCAATTCTATTTTTCTTGAGAATATATATGCATTGCTTTACTTCACAGGTTTAAAACTTACATTGATATCTAGGGTTTGCTCAGTCAAAACCCTCAAAACCCCCAAGTATCATGGTCTCTCTAGCAAGAAGCCAGACATAAAAATGATAATCAACATAATGAGTGAATAAAGGCCAATATATCTCTTTTATCCCCCCTGTTCACCTTTTCTCTCCAACTGGATTTTAATTTATTTTTATTATTCCTTAATTAAATCACTTTATTAATTAATTAACCTTTTTACCTTTAAAAGGTGATTTATTCTTCCCTATGGCTTCTCCGGCCACTAAAATTCACTTCTCACCATCGAATCCTATAGTTATATTCCTCCCGATTTCGATGAGCTATTACACTAAGAGTTTTCTCCAAGTATTATTCCCAAAATGACCTTATTAGTGAAATTAATTAAAATATGACCCATAATAACTCAAAATTACAGAAATCATTGGAATGCAACAAAACCAAGGGAAAGTTGTGTGGAATGGATCATGATGATGAAATATGATGAACAATGCAAGTCGAGCCCAATAAAACCCCTCAATAACTCCTGAACTCGATGTCACCCCCATCTAGCTACTATGGTAGGAATTGCACTTTGTAACATAATAATGTCAAAAAATGGGGACATTACAGTCCTCCCTGCTAGAGTATTGCTTGTCATCAAGCAATAAATGAATCAATATGTATATGATACCAGGATCCCATATCCATGTGTGTGATATGTAGTAAGCTCTCCTCAAGACATGTCCCCTCCAAGTGCTCACTATACATGATACCCAAATTCTCTTGATGAGTAGAATGATCATGTGCACCCAATCCTTGGTCAAATCCCCAAGCAACCACTCTACTCAGATCTTAACCCCATCAAACTATGGACTACAAAGCACTGCAATCCCTAGATCCCATCTCAAGATGTGAACTATAGTGCCCTGCAAAATATATTCCTCTAAAATACAAACATCATGAATCTCTTGAAGATCCCCAACTAATGGAACAAATAAATGCAATATCCATCCATCAAGGAGTCTCTCATGTAAACCCATCTCCCAACTATCGTCTCTAGCAGAAGCCATACCCCTTGCTAACCAAGAAGATAATCTGCTACTATATATGATCCTCAACCAAGGAAATGCATCCTTCCACAAGGCATACTCATCTTGATGTTCTCTCAAATTCCCCCAACAATGGAAGGAATCCATCATGCAATTATCTGAAACTCTCATGCACTCTAGAAGAGCACCAAATCCTGCATCACATAAATCTAAAAGTGTCATACCAAGTATCTCGGTGCCCCCAAAACTATAAACCTTTGGCCGAAGTATGTTGATAGTCATGTTGTCCTACCCATAATTACTAAACTTGACCTCCATGCCAATCCAAACTGCTACCTACAGAGGCGCATTCTCCAACAATATCCCTATGATGTTATCCCTAATATATATCTCTAGTGCCTTAGAGTCAAGAGAAATTAGCATACTCTCCCAACTCAACATTGAAAAAAGGGTAATTATGGAGTCATGCCCTAACTCATGATGTTGACATACCAAACATGCCCCCATGTGTCTCATGATGTCTTCATCGAGATCCCCCAAGGAGAATATCTCTCTATCCTGTTGACGAGTCCTGAAATGGCCAAGCTATCCAACCATTTGTACATCATGTATGGTCCTCAAGATCCTTGACGCTGCCTACTGTAACCATACCTCCTACCAACTGAACTCATAGACTTCATTAGAAGCATCTGTCCATCTCTACTCCCAATCCTCATCCTGATAAAACTTTGAACCTATATCCATCACTAGAACATACTATGTCCCATGGATGAGGATTCTCTCCATCACGTCCCAAGCCTCATATGACTATCTCAGATGAACCACACATATCCTGATTTATATAGTCAAGTCACTCTCATATGATGGTCTCATCCTACCAACTCTCCATGTCCCATGCAATTGTATGCAGGACTAAGGAGTGTCATATCCATTGGTCAATCCCAAAGGCTTGACCAAGAACTCATCCACTGGCACTGCAGGTGAATAATCATTTGTGCTCATCACTAAGCTGCAATCATTGTGTACACTAGTAGGTAACTCCACAAACAACTAGAAATCACTCTCTCTCCATCATCACTCATATAACTATTTATATTGTGAAGGTGATCTCCCATAACTATGTACTACTGCAATGGAGAAGAATCTCCATGATCCACTAAATATGTCTCCTACCCTCAATCCAATGCATCTCCCCGAATGTCATTGTATACTACTGTGAACTATCTATCATCATCATATTCCCCCTTATAGTCATGCAAGCTCCTATATCCTCTTTCCTCATCACGTATCCAAGGTGTAGTATTGGATCAACCTATACATGGATGTCAGCCAATCTTGGAACACGAATCGAAGTGTCCTCATAAATGCCCCTAACTCTGGAATCCCCATGTGTATGTGTATGACCAACTTTCTCAGAACTACCCATGAAAGGTGGTCCTTGGACCTTGTGACAACTGGACATCCTCCATCGTCTCTTGTTCATATCCCTCCATAACCATTAGCAATACGGGGTATCCCTCACACACCTCCATCATCTAGAGCTCCTCTACCAAACCACCAACTACCTCTGGAGAAATGGATAAAGTAAACATCTCACTCTCTATTGAGATAGATGTAATAGATCCTTGACTAGTATTCTCAAGGAGATCCTCTAATTTGGACCCTGATTCTTGAAGGGTTGTCTGTGCACCTTCCAATAATCCTCATGTTCTCACAAACTCATAAGTGATTTGATCCACCTCAATATCCTTATCCCTCAGTGCCCTGTGATACATCTCACCAACCTCCAATAGGTAATTCCTATCCATCAATAACTATTGGTAGTCATCCCTCATCACAGTCACTCTCTCCATGAGTGCATTGAATTCATTAATGGAAATTCCACCATCTTAACTATCATGTGCCATCGAGGCCCTCCAACAATATACTTCCACCAATGTGTGTGTACCATCAATGCATATAGTGGTTGTCGTGGTCATGTCTTCACTGACTCAAAAATTATCTTGTCAAGTGTTGTGACTCTTGATCACAATCCTATTGAGGTGCTACCTCATGCATCTCACTGCTAGTGTTAACAGTGGAATCCCCAACAACACACTCCTCTAAAGATAAGGCACTGAACTTCCCTCTTTCCACTGTGCTATTGATTCCTCCTGTATGACACTTAACACCATCACCAACTACTACCCCCATCTGAATCACATTGAACCTTGTATGGGAAGTTGTATCCTTCTGTTCGCTTACTATGATAATTTCATCTACACCTGGATCCCATATAGATGTGTCCATACATGATATATGGTCATCCTAACCAATAAGGAGTGTATTCTCATCATTGTAGACCGGTTCTGGAAGTGAGTATCCCAACAAGTTGTTGGTCTCCACAAACTTATCTAACAATAGACTCCCAAAAATAGGTGACTCACTCTCCTCATACTGATAGGTATGTATATAGTCAACTGTCTCCAAGCCATGACTCTCCTCCTTGGTTTGTAGATCCATATGTCCTTGTGTTCAAATGCTACAGAAGGATCCTCTACCAACTTTGAAATGCTACTAATATCCTCATTTGTCATCTCTATCATAATTGTCTAAGTTAAGGACTGTGTCAGGTTTAGTTCCATGGGAGGATAATTATCCCCAAATCATGACCTCATACCATGTGTTAACTCAGATGAATCCTCAGAAGTGTCACCACTATGTTGAAGTGTTTAATCCTCAACATTGTCTGATAGGGAAGCTAAAGAACATGCATTATCATCCTGTCCATCCAAATGTCCATCAAATGCACAAGAGTCCTGTGACTACTCTAATGGGTCATCTAAAGCCTCATCCTCACACTCATCCCCCTCATCACTGTCATAGTGCACCTCAATGTAAAGAACTCTCCCTTTACCCCTACATCTATGATCTGGCTCCCAAGGCACTTTGCAACTGTAGAAAAGTTCCTTGCTCCTAATGGGTGTAGGTTCAATATGTGCTTCCTTCCATATACTAGTTGGTAGTGATGTATCTACCTCCTTGACTGTTGTGGCTCTTCTTTCCTTTGCTAAACTACTCCAATAATTTATTTCTTCCATCCTTTTGACCCAATGTGTAACCTCATCTTTTCTCCACCTAGGATTTTTGATGGATACAATCTTTTGGAATGTCACTTGAGCCCTTAATGTCTCACTAAGGGATTGATATTCCTCATTATAATATATGATATCTTCTAAAAAATCCACAAAATCCATCTCTCCTCTAGATCATCAATGTATATCATAGGATGGAAAAGGAAATTCACTATGATACCACTATAATGTTCCTAAACATATTTGCTTGGAACATTTTAGGTTTTAGTGTTTTCTGGTTGTGGTATTTTGTCAAACACTTTGCAGATTTGTCTTCTTGAGTTGCATTAGGGTTTACTGTTGTGATTTTGATTGTGTTTGCAAGAAGTAAATGATATAGATATAGCCAAATACAATTACACAACAAGATACAATAGAAGTAACACAATAAATAGCTACAAATAACTTAGATATGATTTTATTTAGTTATATAGATGACCTCATACAAAATGGAGCAGACCTGGACTACACAGAGAAGAATGATGGATGTGGCTGATAGTGCCTTCAAAGTACAATAGAATGGTGGAGATGTGAATTCTCCTCAATATTTAAATCCACCATCGATTTCCATTCTTGAAGCCAAAATGAGGTGTCATATCTATCAAATAACCAATTTAAAGTATATAGGTCATTCTCTTGAAGAAAAGAGGACCAGTTCCCCTAGAAGTAAAATTTCTTATTACAACCAACAATCACATCTCTACCATTTTGAATGATGCAGGAGCATCGCTCCACCTCAACAATGCACTATCATGTCAGCAAGAAAACACATCCACGCACTTGGAGGGAACAAATTACAAGGGAAGAGAGGTGCCCACCCTCTCATTCTGAACCTGAATTAAATTTTTTAATGCCAATTCAATGCAATTTATTGTTTAAAGTCTCAAGGAAATTTGAGCCATTGTCTTTGTATAGGCCGAGTTATTGGAACAGGTAGAGTTTCCTTTAATGGCTGACAATTAGGTGGATCTAGATCCGATTTGGACTAGATGGCGATTTATTGTAAATTAATGCGAGTAGGTAGTTGGAGGGAAGGCTCGAGGATCCCCTCTTTTGTAAAGATATTTGTATCAAATTTCATTAGGGAATTAGTCAGTGAGATTAAGTTGGTGGAAGAGTTGTAGAGAATAGAGGACATGAGAAAGGTAGAAGACTTTGTTGTAGTCTGAGCTTTGTAACCATTGTAAAGGCATTTAGATATTAATGAAAAGATAATTTTTTCCTCGATGAGAGGTTTCTATGTATTTATCTATGTGATGAATGTTCACTTTCTGAATGTGTTAGTTTTGTTTTAGAATGCATGTTGTGGATGTATGCAAATATGTTTCATTTGTAGGATTAGATAGACTTGTCTATCTCTCTATGAGTTTGTTGGTTGTTCTGGGCCTTTAGATTTGTGCAAGGAGTGCACTTGAACTCTATTTCGAGTTCACAAAAGAGTGTTCTAGGTGGGCACACCAGAACCATTCTCAAATTCAGGAGGAGAAACCTGTGCAAGGAGCACACAGTTCATAGTTTTTGAACACTCTGATAGCTCTACAAGGAGTGCATTGAGAAGGTGCCAGGAGGGCATAAGAATTCCTTTAAAGGAGAAAAGGGTTGATACCCTTTAGGATTTCGAGCTACAACAAAGATTAGGAGATATAGTGCTAGTGTGCATAATGCCATGCAAAGAGTGCATATGCATAGTCATTTTTAGAATCATTTGTTCAAGAGAAACAGTTTGAGTTGTTCAAGAACTGGAGAAAAAAGTGCACAATTGCTCAGAGAAGGGGGAATTTGAAGAATTTTTGTGCAAGGTGTGCATCGGGCCAACACTAAGCTAAGTGTTGAGTATTTGAGTTGGTAAAGCACAAGGAGTGTGTGAAAGGACCTCACAGACCTTCAGAGTCTCAAGGAGATCAAGTGTTAGAGTTGTGCAGGAGTGACTTAGAAAAATTTCTAAGTCTTAATCCATTTAGAGTTTCAAAGAATTTCCAAGGATGCAAGGATTGCGTTAGAGGTCTGAAATACATCAAGGAAAAAAGCTCATGTAGGATAGCAGTCAAAATCCTTCAGGGGAAGAATCGTCTTTGTCTTAAGCGTCGAATGAACAATATTCATTTTGGGAGGATCTAGGATCTCTCATCACCATCAGATTGGTATAAGTAGCATGAGGTTTAACTTTGCAAGTCGCCAAGACTTTGCGTATTCAATAGAAGTCATGTGTGGAGCACAGAAGAGGAATTATCGAGGATTGAATATCAATGGATGAGACCCATTCGAGAAATAGTAGGAGATATTCCAGCTGTTAGATTCAAAGAGAGTTGCACAAGGGTTAACCTTCGAAGTCCTTCAGACTTCATGCATTCGAGAGATTTGGAGTGTTGAAGAATCATGATCCCCAAAATCCTGAAGGCTGGAGCTAATTGCAACCACCCAATCCCAAAGACACATGTCAACAAATCATTACATCCGGAAGACCAGGAGTGCGGGAGAATATAGTGAAGAAGATTTTTATCTCTCCAGAGTCCCAAATTCTGGAGTTGATTTTAAACATTGATCAGAGGAGGACACATGGAAGAATATCCAAAGAGCTAGTTCTCTGGAGGAAGAGAGTGAAAGATTTCTTGGATTTAGGGTTTCTAAAGCCCCAAACCACAAGATTCATCCTAGCCATTGATATAGAGGAGGACACATGGAGGAAGGAGAGGTCCTTTGACGTTTCATGTATTCGGGAGATATAAGATTTTTCACAATGTATATGCCCAGACACCCAAAGCGTAAAATAGATCTAGGCAATATGTTTGATAGAGTGTGGTGGCCAGAGATTTGGGTCCTTCACAAGTTCACTAATTTTATGCTTCGGAGGATTGCAAGTGTTAGACTTCCGAAACTCCTAAACCCTAGAGTCCTGAAGTGGATCATAGCCATTGGTCAATGGAAGGGTATGAGCCATTAATTTCTCATGGTGTGTATTCGTTATACTGACACTCCGAGATAAATATGAAGAGGTGTCCTGGAAAACTGCTGAATCCCGGAGCCAGGAGGTGAATTTTCAACCATTTATTTAAAGGGAGATGCAAAGCTGTATGATCTACTTCAGAGTTCAAAACTCTAAGAGTGTTGTGAGTTGGAGTGGTTGGACTTTTCAAAGCCCAAACTCTCGAAATCAATCCCAATCGCAGATTTGTGCAGATGTTGTGAGTCGTCGATCCTTGCTATGGTTCAACACTTCACTTCATTGTTCATAAGGATTGAATATTTGTTTTGTTGAGATTCCCAAAGAGGGATAGTTATAAAGTCCCAAATTCTGTGGAGAATAGAGGTTTGGCCCACGGTTTTGGCCCACAATTCCTAGGGAAGCTTTTCTAGTGCTCGAGGACCCCCAAAAAGTGGATTTTGAATTCATGAAAGGGGATTTCAAGGCATTTGTAGTGAGTTTGAGGGCTTAGAAGGAGCCTATGAGATGTTTCAACTACCGAAGTTGATTTATCCTAGACCGGGAGGTCACACAGGCCCCAAGAGTGGGTGGGGGTCTACATCAAGTGGTATCGGAGCCATAAAAAGGTTATAGTTTGATACCATCAGGTGGTATCATAGCTGATCTTTGTGTGTATATAGTAGGAAAAGGAGGAGAATATAGAGTGTTCATGCTCTATTAAGATTGTTTGCAAGTGTGTATCACTCAGTAGACAACCAAGAGGGTTGTAGGAGAAATCCAATGGTGTTCTCAGTTGCAGAGCATGCAAAGAAGACAACCAGGTGGGCTAAAGGGAAAGAACCAATTGTGTTCTTAAGGAAGAGAAGGAAATGGCTATTGAAAGACATAAGCAAGGTCTAATAGGAGGCCATCAACAAGTAAGAAAATAATATATGGATAAATATCTCAAGGAGATCTAAGAGGAGCTCGACAAGCTGATGTTGAAGATGTTGTTGATTAAGGTTGGTTGTCATTGATGTCAACCCTTGAAGAAAGACCCATAGCACAAAGGTTTGGGTAATGGACCCAATAGTGTTTGATGTAAATATGACTCATTATTGTTTTGTCATGGGTGATAAGAAGTAAATATGGATGAACTCTAAAGTGATCCCCGTATGGTGAAAGCCCTCACGGGAAGACACTTTGTGGAGTAAGAGAACCCATTCTTAATTATGGAATAATGACATAAATGAAAGTGAATTTGTTGGGGAAAATATACTATATGGATATTTCTTTTCATTTCATTTCCGGTGGTATGTGGAACGTCACATAATTCCTCACAGTTAGAGAGTTATGGCCATGAGAAGTTGGAGACCCCAGGTTTAGGTAATGGACCCAAGTTTGTTTGATG
>JZKD02S1708620.1:901668-934605 GCA_000966675.3 Picea glauca
GTTAAGTGACCTAGAGGATGAAAGTATAAATAATATAGCAATGGTCTCTTGTAGATCATCCTTTTTGTGGATCAATGGAGAGCTTCTTGTGAGAATATCTTTTGGAGTATTGGTGCAGAGCTTCTTGAGAATTTTTGGTGTGGAACACTTGAGCATATTGAAGATATATAGGTGACTAAGGTAACCAAAGGATATATAAGCCGAATTTTAGAGGGAAGGTGAAGAAAAGAGGGCCGGAATTTAAGGGAGGATAAATTCTTTTCATGATGTTTTCTATGGTATGTTATTTACAGGTCATATCACCATTTTCGTAATAAAATTTTTTCTATAATGATTCACAGTGTGATATTGATATTCCATTGAGGAAACATATGCAATTATCTGTGGTAAAAATTCATCTTGTGATTCATTTTATTTTTGGAGATACACTCCGTGGAAAATAAGGTTTGTGGCTAGTCCTGAAACTAGTCTAAAACAAGTGTTTCGGGTAAAAACATCATAACTTCTTCATAACAGATCCAAATTTAGTGAGACCAATTTTTTTGGTTAGATTACATTTTTTATCATGCTGTGTAATAGTTTTAGATCAATTCAAAAAATATTACATGCATGGCATGATCTACAAAATCTCTATTTAGAATAAGATGAAATTCAACAAGGTATGCCATTTTTTCTATAACTCATTTTCTGAGTGGTTCCAAGTAGTGACACTTGAAGAAATTTCATAAAACACACTGAAGAACATCATGTATAATTTTCAAATATTTATTCATTACAGGTACAAAGTTATGATTATTTAAAGTTAGGGTTGTTGACTAATCCAAAACTAGTCATGGTTGAGACAAGTAGTTGATGAGTTGGCACATACATGAGGTGTATAGTTGATGATGTTGGTACATATTGATGAGTAGTTTACACATGATTGGTATATACTTGGTACATGGTTGGATGCACTTGTTTATGCTACAAGTTGATTACATGTTGTTTGGCACAGGTTGGTGCATGGTTGATGCACTTGTTTATGGTACATATTGATATCTGTTGAGAATTGTTGCCTCATCTTAGTTGGTGTTGAGAATGTAAGATGAGTCTTGCATATAGAATTGGTGCTCTTGTAGATTTTTACTCTATTCAGTTATTGCTGAAAAACCCTTGGATTGAAGTCCATAATAAAAAGAAAAATTGTACATACATCTTGTGTTCCTTGTGGAGATGATTTGTTGATGATATATTGTTGATATATGTTACTGATATGTATTCACATCTAAATGATTATTAATGACAACAATGAGTAATGAGTAAATGGCAAATGCTAACTAATGAGTTTTGTGTAAGAGGGAAGTTTTTGGAAAAATATACCCACACTCATTCACCCCCCCCTCCTCTAAGTGTTGTAGGTGTGTCCAATAGGAAATACATTACTCAAAAAAGCGTAGACACAACAACTTTCATGGCATAAACATAGACTCACCTCAAGAGAAAATTAAAATCCAAGGGGCCTTGGACTACCATCACATCAATATAGAAATTTTTCCCTCCTAAGGTGATGGGTAACCAAGGAAGGATCCCTAAAGGTTCACTGGATCTTCTATTAAAAGCCAAGAACTTTTGAGTAATAGACACAAGTTGAGGAGAACCCATATTTTTTCAAGTAGTTGAATATAAAATGATGACATAAGCACCTTCATCAACTATAGTTCTCTATACCGTGATCCTAAAGCTAACCCCCACAATAATTTGGAAAGGCCTGTAGGAAGGAAGATGAGGTGACTTTAGTCTATTCCAATCAAATGAAATTACCTCATTGCTTGGAGGGGGTTCTGTTGGAACAGGCGAAGTGCCCCCTCATCTGAAAGTATATGAAGAGAAAAGAAAAAACTTAGCGATGTCTATTTCACTCTTCAAGGGGAGAGTGTGATCGACCGATGATGGAATTGAATCAATCACTTGATCAATTATATCGACAAATGATAGAGCCAGATCGATCACTTGATCAACAAGATTAACTAATGATGGAAATAAATTGACCAATTCATTAACCAATGGTGGGTTGGGAGAAAGTTTATGGTAAGTTGTTGAAAGTTGTTGTTGGACATCAACAATATTTTCCAACAAATGTGAAGTCTCATCCATACGAGGGAAAAGGTAAGTTTGATGACTTCCTTCACATAACATACAAGGAAATTTGGCTCTACATTTCTGACTTCCAATCTTACTATCACTAGTTGATGGGTTGTCACCAGCAGAACTTGTGGCAGCTGGCGACATGGATTGTTGGAAACTCGTAGACCACACTTCTAATATCTTTGGAATACCATGGAAATATTTCAAAAGGTGGTCACCCTTACATAGCCTATAAGGGAATTTGGGTTTTCGAGTTGTCTTGGTAGGCTTGTTAATATCATCAACACTCCCAGCATGATTAATAGTAACTAGATGATTGCCTCCAACATGACCTGGAGTGGTTGGAAGCTTGGACCCTTGCTTATTTTTCTTCTTCTTAATATTCCTTTTCTTTGTTTCCATATCCTCCTAGTTACTGGCATTAAGACTTTAACCAGGTGAGGAGGAAGAAAAGGAAGAAGACTGATCCAGATTTTATGAGTAGAATGAAATGACTACATATTATTAATAGATGATTAACACAAAATAATAGAGATACAATAAAACTGGTTTTCTATTCAGTAAGGAAATAAGATGAAACTGTAAAATACAATGGAAAACAAGCTTGTTGGAATGGTTGCGACTTATCTCTAAGAAGAGATGTGACGACTATGCTCATTCTTAAGAAGATGATTACAATGAGGCTTTGAAGGAATTTTTACAATAAACAAGATTTTCAAAAACCCTAGACATCCAAAAAACTAACCCTAGGAGATGAAGCACCAAAATTCATGTGGGCCCTATTTGGGTAAGTCAGTACATCGAATTTCTGGAATCATAACTTTTGCATACGATCTCTGTTTGACGTGCTCAATACCTCGTTAGAAAGATCTATCCAAGGAATACGACTTTTATGTGAGAAACAAAGAAGTAACTTCCATGTTCCTCCCCATTTTCCCAAAAAACATCATTTAGGGCCTCAAAACGACTCTGAAAGTTTCAGGACCCAAAAAACTACTAAAAATAATAAATTACCAAAATTGCTAGAAAACTATTTTGAGCTAGTTGGAAAAGGTGGGTGGCCACTGATATCCACCTGGATCAATCCTCCCTCCTTAGGAAGCAATGGTCTCCATTGTGTTGAGTTCCCCCATAAGATGAGGAAATTTTTGTTGAATTTGGTCCTAGGTGAGCCACTTGCCTTGGTGCAAGAGCTACCCTGCTTTGACAACTCTATAAAACTGGATCCTTTGTTGTTGAGTGCCCTTGATCAATGTGTCAACAATATGATCACAAGATGCCTATTGTATACAGTCAGGGTTGAGCTCTGTTGGTGTTAGTTGTTCTGCTACTTCTAAGGTGTCAAATAATGGTGGGAAATAAAGGCGAAGGAGATCCACGTTGAACATTGGGTGCAAGCCAAGGAAAGGGGGAATGTTGAGCTCAAAAGAATTATCCTCCATGGCCTTGGTGATGGTGTATGATTGATAACAAAGTGGGTGAAGCTTTCGATGGGGTCCTGTAAGGCGTTCTTTCTGCAAGTGCAACAAAACTTTGTCACCCACCTGAAACTTATGTGGCACCTGATGTTGATCATGGTGCTTCTTGTACTTGTCATTGGACTTATGTAGGATATCCTGAACTTGTTGGAAGATGTGTTGGATATTCTCAATGAACTGGGTGGATTTGTCAGCTTCAATTGGAGCAGTAGATGATTCAGTTGAGGTGACCGCAAGAGGAAGTGCAACATCTATGGGACCCAATGATTCAAATCCCAACCCCACCTAAAAGGGGCTATGGCTAGTTCAACTATGTAGGGCTCAGTTGTAGCTATGCTAGACATAGGGAAGGCTCTCATCCCATGTGTGAGGGTGCTTGGATTTATACATCCAAAGGATATGAACAATCATTCGATTTACGACCTCAGTTTGGCTATCTGTCTAGGGGTGGAAGGTCATGGATATGGTGAGCTTGGTGTCCAACAGTGACTAGAGGCTCAACCAGAATGTGTTAAGAAATCGACTGCCTTGATTTGAGACAATGGTTTGTGGGATTCAAAAATGTACCCAAACTCGTTCGAGGAAGAGCTTGGTAGTGACCTCTGTTGTGATGCTCTTCTTACAGAAACCAGAATCGCCATCTTAGAAAAGCGATCAACAACCAGAAAGAAACAATCATTTCCTTGCTTGGTGGATGGGAGGGTCAACATGTAGTCCATTGATATGGATTCCCATGGCCTGTCGAGAGTAGGAAGAGGGGTGTATATGCCCTATTTCTTAGTGGTCAGTTTGGCAATAACACAAGCAGTGCAGGATCTAATATAGTTGCTGCCCTCCTGTCGAAGTTTCGGCTAGTAGAAATGTTTCTATAGCATAGCCACTGTCTTTTCAACGTCAAAGTGTCCTGCCATCTGACTCTAGTGGGCTTCCTAGATCATCTTTGCTCGCTCGCATGATGGAACACAAATATGGCCTAGATGACACAACAACCCATCCTGAAGATGGAAATTATTGACAACTACATTTTCACCCAACATTTGGTAGGTGGTGGTGAATTTTGGGTCTGTCTCATAGAGTTGGGGCCATATAGAGGTCTCATGGCTGCAAGAGTCTAGCACCGTGGTGAGTGCCACGACTGGTGGTTTACTGAGGCAATCAGTGATGCGGTTGGTGCTTCCTATTTTATACTTTATGTTGAGGTGTAATTGTTGCAAGTATGTGGACCACTTTTGATGGCGGTCATTCTATAATTTTCCTTATGTCTACATGAACCGCTGTGGCTTATGATCAATGTGAATGATTGTCTCCTTCCCAAGAATGTAATGTCTCCACTAGAGAAAGGCTTGCACAATGGAGTACATTTATTTGTCGTAAGTAGAGTACTTACAAAAAACATCTGATAGTATCTCACTATGATAGGCCATGGGGTGGTCGTGATGAGTGAGAACGATGCCTAGATCATAGTTTGAAGCATCTATCTTGATCTCAAAGGGATGTTGTAGGTCTGGTAGTGAAAGTACTGGGGCTGAGCACAAGAATTGCCTCAAATCATTGAACACTTGTTGTTGGGACCATCCCCATGCAAATTTTGCCTTACCACCACCCCTGGTTATTTGGCTGAGGGCCCATGCAATATGGGAGAATCCCAACATGAACTTGTGGTAGAAATTGGCAAGGCCCAAGAAGCTCTGAAAATCAATGAGTGTGATTGGGGCTAGCCAGTCATGAATGACTTGGATCTTGGTTGGATCCACATGTACGCCATGCTGATCAATGATGTGTCTCAGGTAATGGACCCTGTCCATGCCGAAGGAGAATTTTTCCAAGTTGGCATATAGCTTGTGCTGTCGCAGGGTGTGCAGAACCCGTTGAATATGCTGCAAATGTTTCGCCCAAGTCTTTTTGTAAATGGTAATTTCATCCAGATACACCACTACAAAAGTATTGGTGAATGGTTGCAGGATATCATCCATCATCCTCATGAAAGTGGTTGGATCATTTGTCAAACCAAAGGGAATGAAAAACCATTTAAAAAGGCCTTCCTTTGACTTGAAGGCGGTCTTTCATACATCTATTTGTTCTATCGGGATCTAGTGGTGGAAAAAAATCAAATCAATCTTACTGAATTATTTGGCCCCCATGAGTTGATCAAGGAGGTATTCAATCTACGAAATCCATTACTAATTTATGTTTGTGATTTTATTCAGAGATTGGTATTATATGCAGATTCGTCAGGTTCAATCTTTCTTTTGTACCAGCATGATTGGGCTCCTGCAAGGTGATGAGGTGGGATGGATGTGCCCCTTATGGAGAAGTTCTTGGATGTATCGCTTGATATCCTCATTCTCTATCAGAGAGTGGTGATAGACTGGACCATTGGGCAGCGATGCATCGATGGTCATATCAATGGGGTGCTTGACCTGGAAATGTAGAGGTACCTCGGTAGGTGAGGAGAAGGTATTCGAGTATTCTTCCATGATCTTATCTACTTGCTTCTGTTGTGTGGAGAGGTTGACAACAGAGACCCTAGATTTGGTTGTGATCTTTCACTCATTCTGAGAGAGAATCATGAAGAAGACAAACTTCCCCATCTAAGAGATGACCTTCCTGCATTACTTAACAAAGATCAAGGGAATAACACTAGGTGGGACTACCTTGGGTATCATGTACAATTTCCTGTTCAAAGTAATAATAACACTACGAGGCCTAGACTCATATACAACATGATGTTTCTATAAATAAGGTTGGCCCAAAAGAACATCACAAACTTTGAGAGGAGAAACATCACACAATACCTCATCTTTAAAGGGCTTGATGTCGTATAAAAATCGACACTGTTGGCTGACATGGAGATTAGTTCAATGGTGAAGCCATCTAATGGTGTAGGGTTGTGGGTGCGGCATTATCGGCAGGGCCAACCACTTAAAGACCTTTGTTGAGATGAGATTATTATGGATACTGCTATCAATGATGAAGTGCAATGGGGTGCCTTTTACCCACATCTATGAATGGAAGAGGTGCTCTCCTTCTTCTGGCTCGTCTGGTTCACCAGGCTGGAGCTTGGTTATAGCAATGGTGGCACTGGGTTCCGTGTCAATGATCCATATTCCCCTTTTTGGTTCTGAAACAAATTCAGAACCCGCATTTGATTCAGAGGCTTTCACTTCAGCCACCAATGACTGCTTTGAGCGGCAGTCAATAGTTTTATGCCAAGGGCTCTTATGGAAGTTGCACCACTTCCTAGTATCTTTATTTGTCTTTTCGGTGTTCTTATTTGCTTGCATCTTGGACTGGTTTTCCTGATACTGTTCATATTTTCTTTGTCCTTTGTTCTATGGGTTGAGACCACCCTTTCCTAGATTTTTGTTTTGAGTGGTTCCTAGGCCCAAATTGCCACGTCTTTTGTTTGAGCTTCTGATCAATTGTGATGACATATCAGTAGGCCACGCCCAAGGATGAGATGTCCAAAAATTTCATTTCGATCTAGATGTATTAATGCAGAGCACCACAATACTTGAGCACCATATGTTGCTCTGAATCTTTGATACCCATTCTGGTGCTCAAGGTATGGAAGATATTTGTGAAATTTGGCACTGCTTGGTCTCTTTCTTGCCGCAGTGTGGTCCATTTGGTATACATGTTGTTATAACTTCTGACAAGGTAGTATTGTTCCTTAATAACATATATGAAGGATTCCTACGTGGTTGCGAATGTAAATAATGGGGGTTCCTCTATTTCCTTTTGCACACAAAAAGTTTCCCACTAATCTTTGACACGGGGAACGAATTTGAGGAGAACAAAAGTAATATTTTCTCTATTTGAAAAGTTATGGACAGAAAAATACCCTTGTAGTAGATTCAACCACTTGTCTACAACATATTCTTTAATATGACCTTCAAATATAGGAATATTGAATTTTATTTGTACCTTGAAGGGGATAGGTCCTCTGCTCGATGAAGATGAGTCACCTATTGGTAGCTACTGAAGGATTTGAAAGAAAATATCCATGTTCTCGTTCTTCTGTTGCGTGAGGGATTCCTCAATTAACAATTTGAAAGGATCTCTTGTCCCATTATGTCTATTTTCTCCTGCGATGAGAGGTCACTTGGGTGTGTGAGAGATTTTGTCCTCAAGAGAAACAAGCTTGAGACCCAATTTTTTGTACTCTGACCTCATTGGGGACATGCATGAAGATGATAAGGAGAAGACCGCTCTGATACCATTGATTTGGATTTTATGAGAAAAATGAAATGACTACAAATTATTAATAGGTGCTTAACACAAAATAACAGAGATACAATAAAACTGGTTTTCTATTCAATAAGGAAATAAGTTGAAACTATAAAATGCAGTGGAACACAAGCTTGCTGGAATGGTGGCGGATTATCTTTGGGAAGAGATGTGGTGGCTGTGCTCATTCGCAATAATATAATTATAATGAGGCTCTAAATTCCTTTTTACAATAAACAGGAGTGTCAAAAACCCTAGACATCCAAAAACCTAACCCTAGGAGATGAAGTGCCAAAAGTCATGTGGGCCCTGTTTGGGTAAGTCAGCACATCAACTTCCTAGGGTTGTAACTTTTGCATATGATCCCCGTTTGACATGCTCAATACCTCGTTAGAAAGATATATCAAAGGAATATAAATTTTTTGTGAGCAACATGAAGGAATAAACATGTTGCTCCTCGTTTTCCCAAAAAACATCGTTTAGGGCCTCAAAACAGCTCTGGAAGTTTTAGGACCCGAAAAGATGCTAAAAATAGTAAATTACGAAAATTGCCAAAAAACTGTTTTGATCCAATTGGAAAAGGTGGGTGGCCACCAATATCCACCTGGATTAAAGACCTGATGGGTGAAGAAGGAAAATGGTCGACATGAGGTTGATGTTCTTCAGGTGGAGGGATTGCATATGAACCACTAGGAGCATTTGGGATCACTGGACCAAAGTCCCTATAAGATAAGACCAAAAAAACAAAGGAATTAGGGATCTTCTGGACATGTGAGAGGAGGTCGTCAAAGAGTATATGAGAAGTAGTTACCCCGACCTCTACATATCATCCAATTTCAGTGCAAGTAACCCTTGCTTAGCAGAGACACTCTCAATGGGTACTAAAAGTGTAATGCGATGTTTTCTTTAGGTACCACAAGGAACCTTCTGAATAATGAATCCTCCTTGTATTCACCCATGTATAATCCTAGGAAAGGAAACTATGTTTACCAATTTCACAACAAACGATCGGGCGGGTAACGGGTCGGCATTCAGTACTATGAAAATGGAACTAGGAATGGTGCAAACAAATCCATGACCCAAATACTAAGAGTAAGTGGTGTCACCCTAAGGACCTTCCACCCTTAAAAGCTCTAGACTTGTTGTAGTCCCACTAGGCAAATGAAAGAGGGTAGATCTCAAACCGTCACTTCACTTGACATCATGCTTAACTCTCGTGTAAGAGGAGCTCTCCCAAAAAATACCAGTTGTTACTACCTGGATTTCAACACTCTCTATTATTCTACAATCTCGTTTAAGTGGCCTTGGAGATTTTACTCTCCACCCTACAACCAAGGCTCTAAACTCCTATACTTTTGATCGTTTTCTAATAAAGAAAAGGTCTAGTTGATTTTATATTATGTGCTTGTTGTTATGGTTTTTTGTTACTCAAAAGGGATCGCAGATGAAAATTAATGATACTGTGTGACACTTGACTCCAAGAAGACTTCAAAATAAAATGTGAATGCAATGCAATCTTTAACTTTTGATTAAGGCTATCTATAAAAATGAGCAAGATGTTTCAAGTAAAGAAAAAATTACAACTTTCAAAGAAAGAAACATAAAATACTCTTTGAATGCAAAAGATGTCCAATATACGATTCAAGGAAATTGCATGATACACGATTCATGCCTCCCCCCCAAGAATGAAAGCTCAAAAATGCCAAAAACCATGCAATTTTTTTCTTTAAAATGCAAGCTAAAAAATACACCACCCAAAAACTAGAATGCAAAATTTATTTTTGTTTGATGATAAATGCAATGAACTCAAATCAAATGCAAGTGCTTTCTACTTCCTTACTTTCAATAAAATAATCCAATGCATATACAAAGGAATATGAACAAAAAAGATCAGATAAAATGTGCACTCAAAATGTTGACAAGTACTCAATGAATGCTTCAAACAAGAACCCAAATAATGTAAAAGAGAAACAAGACAATCACTCTTTGAAACCCTAAAAAATGAGCAGTGAAAAACAAAGATCAATGTTGGGTTGTAAAAAACAATAGAGTATCAATCATTCATGAGAGAAAATATTTCTAAATAAGGCAACAAAGAAACTCAAAACAAAGCAACCTTTACAATTTCAAGTTGATGAAAACTTCAAAATCATTCAAGTTAATCAAAAGTTTGAAGACTTTCAGGATGAAGATCAGATTACTAGAAGACAGGTTGGACCAAGGGATCTTGTTAACCCAAGGTAGTCATACAATTTTGTAACCTAAAGAATTCTCAAACTCAAGGGAGGTAAAATAAGTGATAAATTCCAATCTCTTAGACAAACAAAGTAAAAAACAAACCCTAAGGACTCTGGGACAAAGCCTCCAATCAGAGGACTGAGAAAAGTAGGGAAAAAAATATTGAAACCAAGCAAAAAAAGAGATCAACCCTCCTTTAAAAAGGGAGACATGGCATTGATACGGGGGTAACACTCCCCAAAATCCTAGGATGGATCATTAGTAACACTCTGTAAACCACTAGGGAGGAGTTTCAATGCTCTGTAAACCATTATGGGGGAGCGTTGATGCCTGGAAGTGTTGAAAAATACACCAAAAAATTCCCAGAATCAGTAGAGACCAGGTCAATGAATCTCTACATTTTTTAATTAAGAAAAGGTAATAAGAATAGTCCAAAATCAAGCATCAAACATGATCAAATAAAAAACAAGAATCAACAAGGACTAGACGAACAAGGGAAGACTAGTCAAAGTTCATCCCTAGTGGAGTTGCCAATTTTTTGTTGTGAGAAATTTCACCCTACAGACATGTTGAACACCCCTTTGGACCAAGACCCATTCTTTGGTCCAAATATATAATTAAACAAGTGGTTACTACTTCCTTTCAGATCTAATTCCTTAACCTATATATAAGAAGGGAGACTCACTTTTTTCCCAAAGTTTGTCCTCGTTGCTCCGTCCTTTTACCTCACCTCTCCAATTCCTTCAACAATCAAAGAGACCTGCAAAACAAGAGGCAACCAAACCTTTCTACTTCTACTAGATATTTTTAGGTAAGAAATTAATCTATCTACATTTTATTTTACTTAAGCATAGACATTATCATAAACAACATAATGAAAAGAATAGGACAAGTTGATATTAATGGAAAGCCAATAAATAAGGCACTTACAAAGCACCTTTGATGCTTCAACAATATTCTCCAATTTCTCTAGTCCATCCCTTACATGAATGTCTTGAGATCAAAATGATGATGCTTCAATGTATTTCTTCCCCCTTTACCCATGGATGACCTTGTTTATATAGCACTTGAGAGGCTTAACCACCATAACAATTCAAAGGAATGGTTGAGATATTTTCTCCTTAGGTTAGAATTTAGTACCCAAAATGGAGGGAATCTCTATGACTATAGTGTTTGAGTCATCCTTTCACGATAACCATACAATGAAGACGATGAATACGATGAATGCTCCTGATGAAGACGATGAATCCAATCCAAATAAAAACCATGATGGAATAAGTTTATTAATCTCAATAATAATAGTATCACACATCCCCATGGTCTCCTAGATAAAAAAAAATATCGAGATGTTTCTGAGTAATGAACCTCCAAAGGGAAATTTTCTTGAGCCTCCCCCACAAACCCCTAATTTTTACCAACACAATATTCATAAGGGAGGAATTTTGGGGGTTGCACCTACTCTAATAACTCATGAGATAAGTCATTTTCATCCCTGAGTCACCTCATGAAAATCATTTTCCTTGGCATGTTTTAGTGCCGACTTCCTACCCACTTTGGAAGGCCAGGGGTCTTTGTCACTTACAAATCCCAATCCCCCATAATAATGAATACCCTAACTTGAGGAACTAGGATGAATAATATATGGGTAATATCTTGAGGTGGCTGGAAAGGAACTAGAAGAACCCTCCCTCTGAGATTCCTAAGAGTGTGAATATTTTGTTTCTAAATCGTTAGTAATATCAATAGTGAGATCCTTCAGGTTACTACCTTTTAGGGAAATATGCTTCAAGCCCACCATAGAAGAAGGAAATGGACCACTTGTAGATAATGAATGCCCAAATGAGAGGGGGGATAAACCTTACAAGAGGAAGGAGAGGAATTAAACTTACCCAGATCAAGTTGATTTACTCTACCATCCATCCACATGGCTTCTATGTTGCTCTATTATGAAGAAAATAGGTCCAGTTCTTCATCCAGAATATCCTTTGATAGAAAATTCATCCATGACCTTGGCCAACCTCACATAGAGGAATTGTCATGTCACCCAAAAGAATCCTAGATTTCTATTGACATAATTGATTAGCTTGAGGTACAATACCCTAAAGAGAAAGAGTAAAAAGAATGCATGACAATATTTAAAACCAATTTTAGTATTGGAGATAAGTGTTATCCACTTATTGTATATGGTAGTAACATTGAGAATGTGATATATAAGGAAGTGATTGATAAGATGAAGTTCATATGCACCATATATCTAAATGATTATCAAGTTGGTTAATCACATAAGGGACACTATTTCATTGTTTCAGAATAATGCTTGGTAAATTTCATCTTGGGAATTATCAAGACTAAGTATTAATGGATGAGTTCCAATGGATGCCTTCCATTTGTTGTTGGGGAGGCCCTAGCAATTGGACTAAACATTTGTTTTTGATAGAGTAACAAATTTATTTTGACTAGTGTATGCAAAAAAATGTTTATATTGTGTCCCATGAAGGAGGAAAAAAGAGACAATAACAACAATAGTTATTACAATAGTGGTAGTAGAGTGATTCTATGAAAAACAAAGAAGTTTTTTAAATAAAAAAGGAAGGTAATATGTTTCTTTTCCATTTTTTCAAAGAATTTAAGTTCAAAAGAGAAAACAATGACATAATACTAAAGGTTAATGAGATATTAACAAATTTTATTGAGGTTATTTTTTATAATATGCCAATTGAATTTTCAAATATGAGGAGCATTTCCCATCAAATTTATTTCATGGAAAGTTTTATTCTATGAAACAAAGCCTCACATAGATTAACTCCTTCCAAGAGTGAGGATATCAATAGGCAAATCCATCATCTTGACCCATGTCTAGTAGTTGTTGTAGTAGCCCCGAAGAAAGGAGGATAATGACAAATGTGTTCTAGTTCAAGGCCCATACACAATATTACCATCAAGTATCAATTTGTATTAAAAATAATCGATCATTTAATGGAATATTTGAGTGGGACAAAGTACTTCACAAAGATTGATCTTAAGGGTGGATATCATCAAATTTGAATCCATGAATCAAATGAGTGGAAGATAGCCTTTAAGACTGAGTAGGACAATGGTTAGTCATGCCATTTTGGGTGACAAACGTGCCTAGAAATTTCATGACACTAATGAATGAAGTACTAAAACATATTTATATAAGTTTATGGTTGTTTATCGAGATGGGAAGGATACAATTAAGATGTGGGATATGGTGGTTGTAAAGATAACGTGAAAGTTTCTACAATGGATTATTGGTTGCACCAATTTATAATGTTGTAGAACCTAAGACAAAAGTAGATGATATTAATTGATGAATCTACAAGAATGTGTCTAAAAACGTAGGTTTTAGAGAGTGTTAGCATTAACCTAAAGAGAAAGAACCAAAACAATGGATGGCAATTTTTAAACCCAAATGTAGTATTGGAGATAAGTGTTCTTCACTTATTTCACTTATTGTATCTAATGGTGATAACATTGAGAACTTGGTATCTAAGGATTAAATGAAGACTTGGGGATATGGTGGTTTCCAAGCTAAAGTGATAGTGGATTACTCACTGAACCCATTTAGGATGTTGTAGAACCTAAGACAAAAGTAGATCATAGTAATTGATGATGTGTTGCAAGAACGTGGCAAAGAGAACACATTCTAAAGAGTGTTAGAATTCTTGTAATTCTATACAATTGTGGTAAAACATAGGCCCGTGAGTTCAAATAGGGTTGATTATGCATTGAGTGAAAGGAAATCATTGATGAGTACTATGGAAATGGATATTGTATCCCTCGAAGAAATAAATAAATTTATGAAATAGAAGCCAATTTTGTTGAAGCTAGCCAAGAGAAACATAATGGTGACTAAACTCTATTATAACCCCTACCTAAGCGAGAAATATATCACATGCTATGAGACTAATCGATTAGTGTATTCCTTGTTAGTAGTTGATTCTTGTCAAATTGTTATTATTACACAGGAGATCATAGTGACAAGAGGTATCAATCATGAAGGATTGTTATTTCCTTTTCATGCTTTAAGAGTATTTATGTGGTTAGGTGAAGTTTATTAGAGAAAAGGAACTTTGACTATACATAAATATTTGGTCAAAGGATGATTGATTATTCCTCTTACCAAAGAGAATTATGGAAAAGAGGATAACAATTAAAAATAGGATAAGGGAATTATGTAAAAGAGAAGAATAGAAAAAAGGGTAATAGTATCTTAATTAAATTTAATTATTGTTTTGTATTCTCCTTAAGTTATTGTAATTTTGGTTGAGGATTACATTAGCAAGCATTTGTATATGGGATTTGAATGAAGGGTTTTAAATGTAGTTGTTGTTCTTGGAAATAGATTCCCATAAAAGCATCTGTATGCAATTTTATAATTTGCAGATATATTTAAAGTGTTGGTTGTGCTAATTTTAAATTCTTCATTGCATGTACTTGAGTTTTAATTCTTTTTTTTTTTCATAATATTGGGGCCTCAATAACAAGAGCTTGTTATAGAATCATTTAAGGGCACAACATGTCACTCACAACGAATTGAACCTGGGTGGGGAGGGTAACAATCATTCCTCCCAACTACCTAGGCTACATCCAATGGACACTTGAGTTTTAATTCTATGTGTGTTTATGATTTAAAAATATTGTGTGTGTGATTTTTTATTATCCTTGTGTGCTCTGAGTTTAATGTTGGTATTCGTAGAGAATACTGTTGTTTTTGTTCCAACATAGGGATTCATTATATTACTATGGAAAAATATATTGTGAGTGTGGCACATACAATGGGAGCAAGAATACTAGCATGGGGTAAGGGGAAACACAAAGGAGGTGAACATGAAATCAGATATATGTTCAGAGCCATATTAGAAAAAAAGGATGCTATGGTGGAAGATCATAGAAGAGGGGTTGCAACAAATGTTCATGGAATTTTTTGATAAGGATCAAAAGAAGAGTCTCCATAGGGGGAAGTTGAGGAAGTTCAAGCCCCAATAGAAATAATTATCCAATCATTTTCAAGATACAAGGCTAAGACAAATATGGAAACCTATACTTATAGAGGGAGCTTAAATCCCTAACAGATATTGATTAGATTTGAGACATGATGAAATTATTCAAATTTGAGCAAATTGAAAACCATAAGAGAGTTAAAATTGCATGCACAAAGATAAAAGGGAATGCATCCCTATGGTGGGATAAAGTGTAGTTGGACAAGTGGAGAAGTGGGAATGATAAAATTGTTAACAATAAAAGTAGAGGAAAGGCAAAACATTAAGCATTAACTATGGAGCATCTCTCTTTCTCTTCTCTATATTGGGCTTTGAAATCTCCACTATCTCCACTAACTAATGAATTCATAACTAACTTTCTGTATTTTTACCATCCCTAAATGTCTACAACTACATTGTTAAAGACCTAATTGTCTAAAATTGCATCATTAAAGACATAATAGTGGGAGTAATTATGATATTCCAACACTCCCCCTTAATTACGACCATTACAAATATCAACACAAACAATGCCTAAGTGTTATCTATGAAATTCAAACTTATTGCTTGCCAATTGCTTGGTCCAATTAATCTTTAGATTGACAAAAATATAAGATAATGTGGCCATTGTTTACAATCTAACAAACGAAATGATAGTGAATGCCAATGTATTTACTTTTGTGGTGAAACACATGATTTTTAGATAAGGAAATGACTAATATATTGTCACAAAATATAGTAGTTGTCTCCTTCACTTTATGTGTAACATCACTTAAAATTATTCTCAACCAAATTGCATGACATGATGCTAAAGTTGTTGCCACATACTCTACTTCTACTAGAGATATTTTGACAATGGGTTGTTTCTTGGAATCCCATGAGATTAAACATGTACCTAATTTAAATTCATACTTGAAAGTACTTTTCCTATCATCAATGATTCCTACAAAACCATTCTCTGTGTACCCAACAAGTGAATTATATTTTGAAGTGGAATACCAAATTCCATAATCTATGTACCTTCAATGTATCTCAAAATTATTTTTCCAACTTTCCAATGAGAATCTTTGGGAGACTCCATAAATTTACAAATTAAGATTATTGCATACATAATATCTAGTCGGGTAGATATAAGATATATGAGACTACCTACAAGCCTTCTCTACAATGTGGAATCAACTGTTGATCCTTTATATTGTTTGTTTAACTTTGTAACTCTCGTAACTGGTTTATTTGTTGGTTTGTATTTAACTATTTTGAATATTTTCAAAATATTTGTGGCATACTTCATGGCATACTTCATTTGACAAATACAAATTCCATTTTCAAATTGATCAAATTCAATGCTAAGAAAATACTTCATAATACCAAGATCAATCATTTCAAATTCTTACTTCATGGCTATTTGGAACTCATTCAATAAAAAATTAACCATGTATATCATATAATCAACATAAAGACAAACTATTAAAACGTTATCTTGTTGAACTCTTTTACTTCGAATGCATGTACCCCTACAGATAAAATGGTCCTTGTTCATTTGATCTGGTAGATGTAGCATACCTCAGAGTTTTCAACTAATCACTTGTTAAGGTGGAAGAAGTCTTCTCCTGGGGTGAGTTCCTATAATACCTGACGATTGTAATCTTACAATGCTCTCTATGAGATCTATGATCCTCAAACTCCCTATCATCGGAATCCCCATTCTAAACTCCTCTCTCGAACCTCGAACAACCTTAGGACAATATATTAATGGTTATATCCAATGATCCAAAATGTTCCATAGCCTTGTCTGCTGAATTTTCAATTTTTCAGATATGATAATTATTTCCTTATGATTTCAAATAGTGTTTTATGCCATTGTTACCATAGAATAATTACACACTAAAAATCTCAACAAAAATAAATTGCAGCAGAAACAACAAAATCATATAAAGATAGCCATGCACAATAGACATAAGATTTTTTCTTGGGAAACCCAAACTTGGGATAAAACCCATCAAATTTTCTTAAGAAGAATTCAAGCCAATAAGTACATCACCATTCAATGAAGAAACCCTAGCACAAGTTTTCCCTAACATGAGGAATAACACTCAAGAAATAGAAAATGACCAAAAGATAGTGAACCCTCCAAAAATAGCGAACCACAAACAATTGCCAACTGAAAACTGCAACTGGATAATGCACACTTGATGAGAAGAGTCATTTGATCAAGCCTCTTATTTATAGTAATCAAGTCACCTTTAATTTCTTTGTTTGGCCGACTTGTCCTTTTGTCTTCAATATTTCATTTAATACTTTCTAGGGTTTGTTCAATAGTTTAATGGGATTTGGCATGTCTTCATGGCATTTCTTCTTTAATAGAAAATTTTTTCATGAGCCTTGTTGATGTGTCATATCCTCACATGCACACATAGTTAATATAGGGTTCTATTGTTGAGTAGATTCATAGAGAATCCCCTCATCACAAGGGGTCTCTTGAGCCTGCATATTCAACATTAGACTAGACTTGTAAACAAGTCAAACATGCCCTACAAAAAATAGATCACTCCATCCTGGAGCAGGAAATGTGAGAGCATCTCAATTCCATATCACTCTTTGTCAAATCAACATGACTACTAGGAGAAAGAATATTGTTGGGCCATTCACCACTAGCCAAATCAACATGGCCTCATGAGTGAATGTATCATTCTCTCTTGGTCAAATCAGAATGACCAATTTGGGAGAATGTCTACTCGATGTTGCTAACTAGAGAAACATAAACATCATGGGACATTCACCACTAGCAAAATTAGCATGGCCTTGTGAGTGAATTTATCATCTTCCCTTGTCAAATCAACATAACCAATATAGGAGAATGTTTTCCTGATGCTAAAACATTAACACTCCCTCTTAGCAAGGGAGAAATTCTGCATCACACCAAGATTTTCTCTGAAGTATACAAACTTCTCCCTAGATAGAGGCTTGGTGAGGATATCCACAATCTGCTCATCTGTGGATATGTATTGGAGATTTATTACTCCCTTCTACACCATGTATAATATGAAGTGATATTTGATCTCAATGTGCTTCAACCTATCATGAAGTATTTGATTTTCCAAAAGATTGACACAACTTTGATTATCGCAATGTATCAAGGTTGTCTCTAGCTTCTGATCAAATAGTCCTATAAGAAGCTTCTGAATCCACATTGCTTCGTGAATTGCAACACTGGATGCTATATACTTTGCTTATGTCATATTGATTGCTATAGAAGACTACTTCTCACTAATCTAGGATATCATAGCTGATCCTAAGATGAAGTAGCACCCCGATGTTCTCTTTCTATCCACTGCACTCCCTGCTTAGTTACAATCAATATATCCTTGCAGCCTCATGTCACCACCTAAGATATATCTCAGACCATATCCAACTATACCATGCATGTACCTCAATACATGATTTGTTGCAACCCTATGGAAGTGCCTCGACTCAACCATAAACTTATTCAGGGTGCTTGCAAAGAAAATATCTGGCCTAGTGTTAACCAAGTACATCAAGAATCCAATCAGCTTCTTGTAAATAGTGGGATCCACCAAATATGAATCTAAAGTGGAATCACTTATCTTCTTCAGATTTTTCATCATAGGTGTATCCATGGACTTGCAGTCCATCATACCGAATCTACTCAAGATCTCAACTGTGTACTTCCCTTGTCCAAGGAAGATCTCACTTGGTTTCTACCACACCTCCAATCCCAAGAAATAATGCATCAAGACAAGATCCTTCATTTCGAACTCTAAGGCTAACTCCATCTTGCACCCAACAATGAGTCTCTCTGCCCCTATAAGGAATATATCATCAACATATAACACCAAGATAAACAAATCACCATCAACAAACTTTTAGTAAATGCTGGGATCTACATCAGTCTTGGTGAAGCCCAAAATCATCAAGTATCCATCAATACTAGAGTACCATGGCTTGGGGGCCTTCTTTAGCCCACACAAATCCTTCTTTAATATGAAAACATGAGACTCCTTCTCATGTATAAAAAATACCTAAGGTTTCTCTATATACATTTGTCTTGAATCACATTGTTGAGGGATGTGGTCTTCACATCCATATGATGTAATATCCAACTCATAAATGAAGCAAGATAAATAATAGTATTGATGGAAGTGTACCTAGCGACTGGATAAAAAGTCTCCTCATAGACCACTCCCTCTTTCTGAGACAATCCTCTCACCACAAACCTCTCTTTGTACTTCTTAATGCTTCCATCTGCTGCATTCTTGGTCTTATAGATCCACTTGGAAGTCACCAATGACTTTCCCTCTAGTCTTGGAATTATCTCCCAGACATCATTCTTCATGATGGATTGATACTCTTCCATCATGGAATCCTTCCAAACCTATTGACCTACTGCCTCCTCATAACTGGAAAGTTCAGAATCAATGATGTGACTCATCAATGCCATATAACTCGAGAACCTTTGAGGTCATTTTCTCTCCCTAAAAGTACAACTGGGAGTTGCATACTTTTTTGCATCCTGAAAAGTGTCATGAATCCATGTTGGATATTCTTGATCACTACGACATCTCTAGGTAGATACACTAGCTTTTCTTGCTCCACTGACTCCTCTTGATATTTTAAAGGATGAACAGTTCGACTAGAGGGATCTGTAGCCCCATCCTTCAGAGCCTCCTGCTCCTCACTATCAATCTGCATATGAGACTCTCTAGATCTTCTAAAGCATACCTCTTCATGAAAAGTAACATCATCCTGCTTAGGGTTGTAAGGAACTGTAAAGTCCCTCTTGATCCTTGCTTCTTGCAGAAATCACTGAAGTCAAAATAAATACCCTTTCTGAAGTTCATCTACAATCTGATCGAGCTTAGATTCCTTTGTCTTTTTTTCTAGTGGATTCTCATCAACATCAACTGTTAATGCATGCTTATTTCCCTTCCTTTTATTCTGAGGACACTGAGAAGCATAGTGGCCAAATTATTACAATTGAATCACTTGATCTTTGAAAGACCCTTCTTCTTTTGTTCTTGAACTGGGGTTGATCCTCCACATGTAATTTTCTTTCCAAAATTTATTTTTCTTTTTCCTTTTCTTTCATGAGTTGCAAGAACTTGAGTTCCTTCATCCCAGGGTCTTTGAAAGCTATTCTTGGACAATAATTTGGCCTCCTCTTGGACACAATCATACCATATCCAATCAAATTTGGGAAACTTCTCTTGCCCACAAATGTTCTAAGAAAATGACTCCCATGAAGAATGTAATCCATTAAGAGTTAGTGTAACAAGTTTTTCATCATCAATGGTGTCTCCAATGGCCTTGAGTTGATCTATCAATTGGAATAATTTAATAAAATAAGTGGCAATTGAATTTGACTTGGCCATCATGATACAACAGAGCTAATTCCTCAAAACCAGTTTCTTGCTAGTGTTCTTACTCTCGAATAATCCCACCAAGGATTCAAACATTCCTTTAGAGTTATTCAAATCAACAATGTGTGGAATGAAATGATGTTTTACAGAATCTATCAACATCCTCTTATCCTTTACATCATTATTCTTGTGCATGGATTTTTCTTCATCATTGTCTGGTTTTGAGAAATTTTCTTTTACATAATTTTGAATCTCATTTTCATCCAAGATGAAGAGTATCCCAGTCTTCCAGGATCTTAAATTTGTAGCACCATCCAACCTATCTTCTACTCTGAGACTAGTCACCATATCGACTATTGGTCCTAAAGTCTGCACCTGATTGCTAAAGGGAAAATCTAGGCCACCTCAAGTTATGAATGGTTTGTTTTTTGATTAGTTGAGTTGGTGGGTCAGCTGAATGATAGGTTTTTCAAAGGTGAAAATTGGATTGGACTGGACAAACAATATGGATGTAGGTTCTCCTTAGCTAATGGTATGAACTTTGATGAACAATTGGGGATATGAAAAGATAAACATAGGAAACAACAAGAATAAATGCAATGAATTACTTGCTGTGTGAGAATTAAGACTTAAAATGATATTTTAAGGCCTAGAAAAATATATGGATACAAATCATCCAATAGGTTATCAAATAACTTATCTTTTTACTAAAACAATAATTGTTTAATAGGTTGCATAATAATAAAAATATAAATTAGAACAATAGTTGAAAGAAGAAGGAAATGTACATTGCACACCTCACAATTTGCATTCAAGATGAAATTAAAACACATGAAGACTTGAGAAAGAAAACATGACTGTCATCAATATATATTTACCAGGTAGAGAGATTTACAATCATACTAGTAGGTCCAATAAATTTTGATGCTTGAATATATTCACTAAAAAATGAACCCTCAAAACATACAAAAACTGCATATTTATCAGAGTTGCAGAGGCTCTCGTCCATCCAGGACTAAGGCTTAAATCTATACTACCAATTGTAAAACAACTAATTAACTTAACTAAACACACTGCTGGAGCATATTAAGAAATACTCCGAGCTCAACTTAATAAAAAAGAGTGGTTCTTATCACACATAAAATACCATTTATTTTCTGTATCTAAAAGAGTTTTGCAATTAAACAACTAAAAAATACTACTTAGCAATAAAATTAGACTGATGTGTATGATGGAGTGAACCAAGATTTGATATAAAATGACTAGGAGTGACATAACTGAGTTATGTACTGAGAACTGGCATGCATGCGCGTTGTTGGAGGCCACTGGAGATAACTGAATGTGTTGGCAACATTTTTTCTTCAACTTATCTCCTCGAGGAAAGAAGCAAGTCATCTGGAATTTTCCTAGAGTCTATGATATTCTTTCTGTAGTCTAGATTATAGCCTCTCGAGTTCTTGGTTTTGGAGCTGCAGGGTTTGGATCCCAAAACTTTTGTTCTTTATTGTTGGCTATCACCAAAGTAATGCTATATGATAACATGGAATGGCTCGACGTTGCCTAGTTTGGTGCCCTTTTCAAAATTTAAAATATGCCATTAACGGAGATACGCCACTCTAGGAATTTGAAGTTTGGGAGTTTGGAGTGCAGAATATTCATATATCCTGGAGGCCTAGACTCCCAGACTCATTAACCACCACTTATTGCTAATTAACCAAGGATTTATCCTTAAACATTTGGTTTTTAGACACTTTGGAAATTCGAGGGTTCGAGAGCTATGAATGTTGAGTTTGAGAATCTCCTAGAGTGATAATGTTGCAGAGTGATGTGGAAGTTTGGGACCCACTTCAGCTATTCAGGGCTCTGACACTTTGAAGGTTCGGAGAACTGTGCTCGCTTTAGGTTGAAATCCCCCAGAGTGCTAAAATCTCAGAGTCACTAACCATGTTTATGTTAATTAACCTGTTGGTGCGTAAATATATTCACTATATATCTCACACTCATTTAAATGTCAATCCAGGATTCGTAATCAAAAGAGTCATTACACCATATGTGCCGAGAACAAGTAACTTATTTAAGTCTGTTGCATATAGGAGATAATTAATAACATAAAAATAAGATCTCTAAATTCTTCGAAATATCCTCTCGACCTAAAACTGATAAAAAAATTTAGACAAATAGTCAATCAAAGAAATGCTGTCTCAGAGAAACAAGTCTGTTCATGTTAGGCACTTGTATTGAAAAGACGAACTTTTAAGAATTTTGTTTTCTATAACAATTAAAGCAATCAATTTCAACCACTTTGTAAATAGAATCCGACTTCAATGTCATGTAACTCAATCAAACCAACACAGGGGAGATTCAGTATGATTGAAATACTTTATTACAACACATGTAGACAAAAGATAAAGTCTCTCGGTCCTCTGCGATACTACAATCATGAAATTAAAATATCAGTCCACACTTCCCAATCGTGAGATAACTACCTGCAATACTGAACAATCAAATGTATATTCGATATAACTCTTGCTGTTATACACCAACAAAAAATGATGAACTCAGTGTTTAATCCTCAGAATGAAATAAAGACAAATCACACACACATGCTATTGTGAACTACAAATCTAAATACACAGAACATAT
The DNA here is from genome assembly GCA_000966675.3 of Picea glauca. Lineage (NCBI taxonomy): Eukaryota > Viridiplantae > Streptophyta > Pinopsida > Pinales > Pinaceae > Picea > Picea glauca. The sequence continues at coordinate 924,763 of JZKD02S1708620.1, forward strand.
ACAATGAGGTTTACCTTAGTTGGGGCGGTGGACCCTTGCCGAACCAACAAGGAACCTCTTAAGGAGTTAACAGACTAAAATTTTCACTCACATCCAAGAATTGGCATTAAAGATCTTCTGTATTAATTCAATTGGTAAATTGGATCAACAATCTTTTACTTCATACATCATGACAACAAGTATTGTCTGATTCTTAACGTAGATTTCTCTTACATTCCTTATATAATGTAAGCCGATACTACCAATATCTATGGATAAACATTAAACAATTCAAGAAATTCCAGAATTAAAATTTACATAGAATATTAAGGAGTTGACTCCATCCTCATGACACGAAGTGCATGAGCAATGGAGTCTCTTGCAACTGTAGAACTAACTAGGATGCTTCTATCCAACCATCTTCTCGAAATCTGCACCATTATCCAAGTCCAACTGGTACATCCTGAAACATAGGTTTTAGTATCGGATTGCACACAGCCGCAAGTCTTGTACTGGAACAGAACAAAGCAAGGAGGACTGGAATAGCGCACATCTTGGTACCGGATCAAAACTACCTTGGGTACCAGAATGGATTTAGTACCAGATTACATGGTGTCTGATAGTGCCGGATAGACTGCTCATAAATCAAATTATTAGAACTATACAAAATAAAACACTTTTAATCGAATTAATTAAAGAAAGTTAAACAAACATGCTTTAAATCACCAATTACCTCCTATAGACATGACATAGCTATTAGGCATGTATTTTGGGAGGGAATAATCTAGTATAGGTTTATATCAGAGGCAAAAAGACTTGGATAGAGGGTAAGATAGGGTATTATTTTATGGGAAAATGGAGACTCAACATTTCCCCCATGCTGAAGATGTTGCATGTCCTCATGCAATGTTATCAAAAACTGATACCCAAAAACTTTCTGCACAATTGGACTCTCCTCTGTCATTCCTCAGATTGCAAAATGTTAACACCAGAAGCTTCATTCTTCAATTCCTTCTTAATCACCCTAGTGTAATGGATCAATTGCAAGACTTTGTTAAGTTTGGCAAAGACCTTCACATGTTGTTCCTTCAATTCTGCATTCTCTGCCTTGATATGCCTGTCCAATATTTTGTATTCTTCAATTTCTTGTTTCAGTTTCACAATTTCTATTAATAATGTTGGTTCATTCAAGGGTTGGTCTAGACTTGTTGTGAGTACTTCCTTGGCCACCATCTCTCAAGCCTCTTTTTCTTTCCTCAGACTCCTCAGAACCTTTATCATCATCTTTCTCCTACTCAAAGATTTTCCTAGACTCGATGTAAATACTTCCTGAGTGACCACCATTTGAGCTTCTTCCCCCTTCCTCAAATCCATCAAAGTATCTATTACCAACCCTTCCATCTCACTTATTGTTATCAGTCCTTTTGTTTCACTTGTGGCAGCTCCCCAGCCACTCTCTTTGTCTGGAGAACTTGGAATATCCATAGGTTCTCTTTGAGGAGAAGGTATATTTGGAATTGTCTCTTGTTTAGCCATACTTCTGGTGGTCCTACGTATGGGTGGTGAGGATTTCTTAGACTTTCTGATAGGGGTAGGAGTTTCTTCAAACAACTTCCTTTTCTTTGATTTATTAATAGGGACAGGCCTGGACACTTGTACTTCCTGTGTTGACTGGACCTTTATCTTATGGGCTTGAACTATAACTTCTGGGGTTTGCTTCTGCTGACAAACTTGTATTCCTAACTGAGAAGATTGAGGTGTGGGTTCTGAAACTTGTACTTCTTTTCCTTCTGGTTTCTTTCTATTTTTACTTGTCACATTTGGAGTCCCCTTCAAGCCACCAACTGAACTCTAGGAAGGTAGAGTAACTTCAGAAATACTTTTCAATTCTTTAGGGGATTTTGGAGGGGGTTTTATAGTTGGCTCTAGTAAAATCCTTTGTTGATCCATCTCCTTCTTTTGTTTCTTATTCTGTGACTATTGTTTCTTAGGGCATAGGACTGAGCTAGACGCTTCAGCCGATGCAGACTTTTTCTTTCTTTTTAACTGGAAGTCAGGGGTCTCTTCTATTTAACTGACAGGTTCTGATGGCATTTCCATAATTGTTTTGGGAACATTATCCAATTCATCACATGGTCTTGATCCCTTCTTTCATTTTTTACCCCTTTGAGCCGAGGTAGAGCTTAATCTCTGGAATGGAGTGTTTGTCTTCTTTCTTGATATAAGAGGCTCTCCCACGATAGAATTTTCTGTCATTGATTTCTCAATGAAATGAGAGTAGTTGGGTGCAGCAGTGTCTTCTTTGCCTTCTAATGCCATATATTTCTTTTCTTTTCTTCTTGAGCTTTCACCGTGTGTCCCTACCTCTTGTGTCTCGACCGAATTGTATTTCTCTTGAGCAAAACCCTGTTGGAGAAACTATTTCCAGCTACCCCCTTGTGTTTTTAGAGCATGAACAACCAGAAGTTTTATTAAACCATGATGATGAAGATTGGTATCGGTCTTCTTAGAAACTGACCTCACCCCTCTTATCATTTTCATTAGACTCATCCATAAAAAATGGGGGAAATTTACCTGTGGTCCTCCCTCAAAATGTGACAAAAGCTTTAAATGATAAATGAAGGTCACGAAATACCTTCCCTCACAGATGAGGAATTTCTGTAGACTTATAAGAATTGTCTAGTACTTTTCTTTGATATAGCTTTGAGGGACGCCCTTGGTCCAATCAATGTAGTGATGTTCTGGTTTGAGGAATTGTTGATAGAGATTTTTGTCCACGATTACTCTTTTGAAGTATCTCAGACAAATTTTAAACAAATAGTCAATCAAAGAAATGTTGTCTTAGAGAAACAAGAATGTTCATGTTAGGCACTTGTATTGAAAAGATGAACTTTTAAGAAGATTTCTTTCTATAACAATTAAAGCAATCAATTTCAACCACTTTGTAAACAGAAGCCGACTTCAATATCATGTAACTCAATCAAGCCAACACAATTCCTTCAAAAGAGTAATCGTGGACAAAAAGCTCTGTCCGCAATTCCTCAAACCAGAACATCACTACGTTGATATACAATGAGGTTTACCTTAGTTGGGGCAGTGGACCCTTGCCAAACCAACAAGGAACCTCTTAAGGAGTTAACAGACTAAAACTTTCACTCACATCCAAGAATTGGCATAAAAGATCTTTTGTATTAATTCAACTGGTAAATTGGATCGACAATCTTTTACTTCATACATCATGACAACAAGTACTGTCTGATTCTTAATGTAGATTTCTCTTACATTCCTTTCTACACAACATTCCTTATATAAGGTAAGCCGATACTACGAATATCTATAGATAAACATTAAACAGTTCGAGAAATTTCAGAATTAAAATTTACATCGAATATTAAGGAGTCGAATCCATCCTCATGACATGAAGTGCATGAGCGATGGAGACTCTTTCAACTGTAGAACTAACTCAGATGCTTCTATCCAACCATATTATTGAAATCTCCACCATTATCCAGGTCCAACTAGCACATCCTGAAACAGAGGTTTTAGAACTGGATTGCACAAAATCGCAAGTCTGGTACCGAAACAGAACAATGCAAGGAGTACTGGAATAGCACACATCTTGGTACTGGATCAAAATTGCCTTGGATACCGGAATGGATTCGGTACCATATTACATGGTGTCTGATAGTGCTGGATAGACTACTTATAAATCAAATTATTAGAACTATACAAAATAAAACACTTTTAATCGAATTAATTAAAGAAAGTTAAGCAAACATGCTTTAAATCACTAGTTACCTCTTGTAGACATGACATAGCTATTAGGCATGTATTTTGGGAGGGAATACTCCAGTATAGGTTTATATCAGAGGAAAAAAGACTTGGATAGAGGGTAAGATAGGGTATTATTTTATGGAAAAATGGAGACTCAACATAACCCAAGATAAATAATTTAATCATTTGGCATTTTGGGAGTTTCTACACTCCAACTCTTCGAGGTTCAGGAGTTTTTATTTGCAAAGTATGGATACCTCCCATATGGTTGATCTCCCAGATCTAACGTCTCTACAAGAAGTCACTATCAATGATGTGTCCGCATGAAGAGAGTGACACATGTCACCTGAAAAAGAGAAGATGACATAACTCAAATGGATTGAAATGAGTGCCACGTGTCGGTGATCGATGGATGCCACATGTCACCACGGATGAATGCTATGTGTCAGCACATATGAACGCTATGTGGCTCGTCCGTTTCGGCATTCGAGTGTGTTTGTTTCCTAAGTGTGGAGATTTATTGGATGGTTGATCTTGTGAAGCGATGTAGCAGTTCGACATTCAAGAGTTTTTGACAAAGATGAGCTCAAACATTTCTACATTCGAGATTTTTCGACAAAGATGAGCTCGAAAGTGTCGACGCCAAAGTCACAGAGTGAAGTTTGTGTTGTTGGTTGTGGAGCCTGATTATCTTCCTGATTTAGAGGTCTTTTACTTTCAGCCGTGTTTATACCCCATGAAGTATTTACACCCCAGAAGTATGTACAATCTTCCACGCAGGGGAGTGTAGAGGGGGGGTACCCCCTCTGCGGGGTCTGGGGGGGCTATCCCCTTGGCTGGGGGATTTGGGGGCAAGCGGGGGTTCGAGGGTGAAGCCCCCAAAGAAAAAATTGCCTTGTAAAAGTATATTGTAATTTCATTGTAAATCTGTACCGTTCATTATAAGGTCGCAGATCTAACGATAGAGATTATGTTAGGGTTTTTTCCCTAGAAGGCAACCCTCTTTTATGAGGGAAATGTATTACGTCTATGTATGTTGGAGAGTATTGTATTCTGAGAGAGGAGACTGTGAGAGAAAGAAGAGGAAGTTATAGTGGGTTTTGTTGTAGGTTGTATCCCTTCATTTTGCTAGATAATAACAAAGAAAGGACCTGGAAATTTCTCTGGTGGACATAGCCCACATTGGGTGAACCACGTAAAACTGTGTCTCTCTTGCATTGTGTATCTTCTGTGTTTTTGTTTCCGCATTTGTTTTATTTTATTGCTCCATGGTCCTGTTTTTCTAACATGTGTAACTCTATGATTAAACCTTGTGCCTTTATGGAACTACAAATGTATGAGAGCCATTGATCTAAGTGGCCTGTTGGATCTCCACCATTGAAGATTTAACCTATCTGTTCTCACAATCTTAGCCCAAAATTGATTTCTCTGAATTGTTTGATTTTTTCCATGGATGTTCCCTATGCATACAAAATACTTGGTTGATTTGTTGCATGCTCAATTAGTGATAAATATGATGACAAGTATTTTCAAACTCAAACCAGAACACGTAATCACCTTTCAAGGAAGCAAAAGATGGTGAAAAATAAGTAAAAAATGGGTAAGGTCCATTGAAGATGAGTGATTAAATCATGGAGAATAATCTTAGCAAACACAAAACAAAAATCATAATTTATGGATGTATAGGGTAAAGCAGGGAAAGGGGAGGGGTGTAGAACTAGATTACAACATTGGCTCCAACTGGGGATAACACTTTTTTGTGAGGTTCTAAGAGCACTAGATCAGGTTCCTTACCTCCCAAAACCTTGCTCCCACTTGTTGTAACTTACCTCTATTTTTGTCTTCTAGCCATGTATATATGCTTCTAACCATATTTAGAGATGGTGCCAATTTTTCATGTCTTCGAAAAGGAGATCAAACCAACAACACTAACACACCCGAGTGCCTTTATTGGGATATGGACTCTTATTCACACACAAACTAACTAGTCAAATGAAAATGGAAAATAGGAAAGAAACTATGGTACAAGAGGGACCTTCCCCTCAGTCTTTCAAGAAAAATTATGCTTTAGGAGGCACCCATTTATTGGGCCCCTAAAAATTTCAGTGTCATCCAGATTGTGTAAAACAAATGTATTATTTTCCATAACCTCAATCACCTTAAAAGGACCAAACCATAGGTTATTGAACTTACCATGCTTATAATTTTCCTCCCTTTAGGCATCCCACCTCAATAATGTTGGATTACTGAGAGGGGAGGTGAATCACTAATAGAGAAATATAATCCTTTTTAACCATATAATCCAAGTGTTATATCAATGTAACATTATCATCCAATAATTGCAGAGTAAATAAGGAATAAGCAAATGAACAATCATACACATACATAGTATTCCAGTGTCTTACGTGGAAACCCAAAGTGGGAGAAAACCACATAATGATTTTTCTTATATGTCTTGAAGAATTACATTCATTGGAATCACAAACTTCCTTTGTTTTCTAGCTTCAACTGGAAGGAGGCTCCAACCCTCTAGTTTCTCAGCATACAAACTGAGGGAAACTCCAACTCCCTAATTCTATGGCTACAACAAGAAGGAGGCTACAACCCCCTATGTTCTCCGGCTACAACCAGAAGGTGGCTACAACAACATGCCCTTGCCTCATCCAACTGCCCTGGTGTATAAGTAGAATGATGGAACCACTTTCACACTATCACTTTGAGATATACTGTTGTAAACTTGTACCAATAAGCCTACACCAAAAAAAATGTACCAATAAACCTGAATCATGCATCAACCATGCATCAACCTGTACTTCAACCTGTAATCAACCTGTACCATAAACAAGTGCATCAACCATGCACCAACCTGCACCAAACAACCTGGAATCAACCTGGACCATAAACAAGTGCATCCAACCATGTACCAAGTATATACTAATCATGCATCAACTACTCATCAACTATGACTCATCAATATGTATGAACATCATCAACTATACGCCTCATGTATGTGCCAACTCATCAACTACTTGTCTCAACCATGTACCCAACTTGTACCTCAACCAAAAGACCTCATACATTTCATCATCCAAATATGATTTGTAATTCTATAATAGACCTGTTTTATATGATCACATACCTGCAAACCTTCCTTAACTTTAACAGCAAGAGACTAGCATTTTCATCAAACTTTTCTTTAGTCTCACATGACTAGTTTTGGATTAGTCAACAACCCTAACTTGAAATAATCATAACTATGTACCTGTAATGAATAAATATCCAAAAATAGTACACACTGTTATTCAGTGTGTTTTGTAAAATTCCTCTAGGTGTCACAACTTGGACCCTCTCAAAAAAAGAGTTATATAAAAAATGTCATACCTTGTTGAATTTTGGCTTATTCTAGAGAGCGAACTTGTAGAGCGTGCCCCGCATGAAATATTTGCTCTATGTATCTGAAAATTTTACAAAAAATAACAAAGGATGTACTCTAACCAAAAATTCTCATATTACTTAACTTGGATATGTTATGAAGAAGTTATGACGTTTTTACCTAAAACACTTGTTTTAGACTAGTTTCAGGACTAGCCGCAAACCCTATTTTCCACGGAGTGTAACTCCAAAACTACAACAACCCACAAGATGAAATGTGTACCAAGGATACTTGGATATGCTTTCTCAATGGGTTATCAATTTCATGTTCTGAATCATACTAGAAAAATGGTTATTGCAAAAATGGTGAGATGACATGTATATAACATACCTTAGAAAGCATCATCAAAAGAATTTTTCATCCCTTGAATTTTGACCTTCTTTACTTCACCTTTTCTTTGAAATTTGGCTTAGATATCCTTTGGTTACCTCAGTCACCTACAGATATTCAATATTCTCAAGTGTGATATCAAATGAGAAAATAAGATAAAGAAGAATTTGAATTTTTAAAATTTGATGTTTTTATTTTTTATTGGTGAAGAATAACGATTTAACTAAATACTTTGACTTTCAAGGAAAATTGTCAAAGAAATTATTTTATGGTTAAAACATTTCAATGGTGGGCTTAGTATGAGGGAGAAATTCCATCCGTGTTGAACATGGAACTCACAAGTAACATGTAAATTAGTTGGCCTTTGGTTTTGGGATAAAAAATAACTCTTCTTTCACACTCTAGTCATTACTTATCTTATATGGATGTGAAGTTTGGGGTTGTAGTATATCTAGAGAATCCTGGAGAAAGATAGAACAAATCCAAAACAAATCCAAAATAATTTTTTAACTTAAAATCTCAAAATTATAAGTTTCGGCTGAAAAAATATAGAAAATGTTTCTACCAAAAAAATATAGAAAATGCTTCGGTCGAAAAAATTCCTAGCAACAATTTTTAGGCCGAAAAAATGCTACTAGGAATTTTGGACACCCGATTCTCACAAAAGTGTTACCCAACTTCATGATTTTACCCATTTATAAAACAAAACAATTGTGGGAAGTTTTTATCAAAACTATCAACAAATTTATAAGTTTTTTATTTAAACATTGAACAATTTTTGGTGCAATTTATTGGACCTTTTGCATAGATGTCATTCATTCCAATAATCTTTTAAAAATTCTTGATAGCTTATGAGGAGTTTGATAAACATGATCTTTGGAAAAATCCTAATAACGTGTTTAGGGTATCATAAATATGATCTATAGGAATCTCTCGATTGTTTATCAAGGATATTACAAACTTGATAGTTGAAATAATCTTGATAACTTATCAGGAGTTTTCTAAAGATACCCATTCAAACAATATTTTTAAGAACTCGACAACTAAGTTCTCAAGAAAATTTAATTTGACTATCAATAATTATTGATGCCATTTTAAAATTCTCCATTCAAATAACACTTTAGTATGGCTATTGGGATATTTTAGATTATTTTCATTTGGATAATATTAAAAATGTCATCATTGGATTTATAAAAGTGTTCTCTTGGATATTTTATCGAAGATATTGGGGAAATTTTAAATTTGTTATTTTGTAACATCCCACTCTTGTGCACTGAGCGAACTTATTCTTTGAGGACACTTGCTCGCAAGTGATTCCGATTATTATGCTATTAAAAAATTGATTTTGATTATGAGGTGTTATGGGTTGATGAGATGTTGTTTTACTACATTGACATAGATAGGTGCTATTGATTCGGTTTTACAGAGTGTGCAGGATTTTGGACCTCGAGGATGCAGAGGCATCAATGGAACCCCTTGGACTCTGGATCGAGTCGGGGAGTGAACCATTGGGGTTTGATTGTTTAATAAGTGATATTACTGCATTTGATTAGATGATATGATTATGGATATATTGCTCACATGATTTGTTGATGATGCAGGCCGACGATAGCTTGTCGACCAAACTCACATGTGGAGTAGAGGGGTCATGCACGACTACTAGAGATGTTGAGGGAGAGGTGTAGATAGTATCCCTGCCACAACCCACTAGTACTCTCGTCGTGGCTCGAACTGTAGGTTAACGTTTACCTAGTTCGAGAGGACCCACAATGCCATGAAGGTAGACTGCGACAGTCGCTCACGATGATTCTAAGGGGCACACAATAAGTTGGGGGCCTTATTCCTTAGAGGCCTTTAGTCTCCCACAATTTTCCCTAGCTGAGTATTGACCCCAAGGGTTTTTGATGTCTACCAAGTCACAAAGAGGTGAGTAGCACCCTTGGAGCACGTGGTGCATCCTAAATGACACGTCGCGCGAAGGAAACAAATGAGGTGAGTGGCATCCTTGGAGCACGTGGTGCGTCTTGAAGGGCACATCGCGCAAGGGAAACAAATGAGGCAAGTGGCACCCTTGGAGAACGTGGTGCGTCCTGAAGAGCATGTCGCACAAGGGAAATAGATGAGGGGAGTGGCACCCTTGGAGCACCTAGTGCATATTGAAGGGAACGTCATTTTATCAATGATAAATAAACGAACCCAGATGGCCTTAGGACTAATAACGTGATAAGAATTTTTAAAACAAGTTCCCTAATAAAATTTCTCCCACGAAATTTAAAGTCTAGGTCTAAATTATATTAGTGGCAAATTTTTCTCTATCCTTTTAACAA
>JZKD02S1708620.1:934755-952907 GCA_000966675.3 Picea glauca
TAAATAAAAAGGGGAAAGAAGAAATCTAAAATAATTAGGAAACTAGGAAAAGAGGGAAACATAAAAAGAAAAGGGAAACACAAGGGAAAAAATATAAAGTCAAACTTAGTAAGGTATCTACAATTTAAAAAATTTCTAATTTTAAACTAAGCTAGCAAATTAAGAGTGGGGAAAGTCATTAAAAACTGTAACAGAATTTGGGGACACCTAGGAGCGAATCTAGGAGTGACTCTAGGTGGGTGAGGGAAATAAGGGTAATTAATTAATTAAAGAAATTAATTTATGGAAGAATGAAGGTGATGGGTGACACTTGTACAGGGATAAATTTTTAGGAATTAATTTTTAAACATTAATTTAAATGGGATTTTGGGATGGTAAAGGGGTTTGAAACTCTATATAATGGAGGGAGGAGAAGGATGGAAGGGTCTTCTGTTTTGCTTAACATTACACTAAAAAAATATCTACTTGACTGACTTAGCTTGTGGGGAGTTGGGATACCCATCTCAATGAGGAGTGGTAGCTTGGCCTTACGAGGTGAGCTGCGAGCTACCTGATTCTTTGGTTAGCGTGTGTGGCCCCTTTGCAGTTTGGGGGGCTAAGGGGGAAGAAAAGTACCCGTAGTGTTGGTTGGGAGGTACTGGTGAAGTCTTGTCAGTCGGGAAGCAAGAGTTGCACGAAGCGCACAGGACTTCAACTTAGAGAAGGCGATCCAATGACAGTATGTTTTCTTCATTTTGTATGATAGATTGTTGTAGGATTTATGTACTGGGATCTGCTTATTTAATTGGGTAAGTATATTGATTGTCTGTATTGTTGACTAAAATTTTTATAGCCTAGCTCGATGATTGATTGACTCCCATGGCCTTCGTTTCCCCGCATGTCTTGACCGCCTTGTGGTGTATTGATTGTGACCATTGTGGTTGTTTTCCCTTCGTCCCTAGCTCATCAATCCTCGCCTGAGCAGTCTGCATTTTGTATTGGTATTCTGGCAATGAAAAAAATGAATTGACTCATGTCTGCATTTTTTCTTGGTATGATGGCAATGGAAAAACGAATTGATTCATGTTTGCATTTTGTATTGGTATTCTGGCAATGGAAAAATGAATTGATTCATGTCTTCATTTTGTATTAGTATTCTGGAAATGAAAAACCGAATTGATTCATGTCTGTATTTTGTATTGGTATTCTAGAAATGTAAAAACGAATTGATTCATGTTTGCATTTTGTATGAGTATCTTGGAAATGGAAAAATGATTTTTCTTTTAGTGGGATAGATTTTGCTGTTTAAAATGCCCACGTTTTGTCTTTCAAATGAGACCAAGATTTGCTGTTTAAAATGCCCATGTTTTTTCTTTCAAATGGGACTGAGTTTGTCATTTAAAATGCCCAAGTTTTTTCTTTCAAATGAGATAGATATTGCCATTTAAAATGCCCACGTTTTGTCTTGCAAATGAGAATGAGTTTGTTGTTTTAAATGCCCACATTTTTGCTCCCAAATGAGACTGAGATTGTCATTTTAAATGACCACATTTTTGCTTTCAAACGATGGAATGAGTTGCTCTTAAATACCCACTATTTTCCATTAATTGGTAGCCTATGCTTGCTGAGGTATGGCACAATGATTCGCTATTAACTGGGACTTCATTTTTCTGCTAGTGTGACCACGTTTTTCCCCTTTAAATGGTTGACTGTGGTTGCTGGATTGGACACCATTTTGCCTGTGTTTTACTATTAATTACCATCTTAATTGCAATGATAAAAACTATATTATTGACCTATTAATTGCAACGTTGTTTGCTACCGTGAGTTAATGATCAACATATTCCTTCTTTTTGATTAATTGCCACAACGAGTTAAATGGTTAAATTGTATGAAATCGCCTTGTTATTGAGCTATTAATTGTTATGTTAACAGTCATGTAATTGCCTTGTTAATGTTATATTAATTGTCATGTTAATAAACATGTTAATCGCCTTGTTATTTCTTTATTACTTGTTATGATAACAATCATGTAAATGACCATGTTATTGATAACTTAATCGTTAGGTAACTGCTATGTTAATTGTCTTCTTATATTGTGACATCGATGTTAGTAGTTAGCAGTTTCCTTCTCAATGATAATAGACATCTAGTATTATTGGTTCAATCAGTATAGATAGACTACATGTTGAGATTAAATTGTTCATAGGTTTTATAATAGTAGCATCCTACATTAAGCTTGTAAATATTGTTATTCAAGTTAATGGATAGTTGGATGGAGATTCTGGATTAATGTATAATTGCCCAATTAGGTTGTATTAATGATTAAAATTAGGTTGGTGAGTAAATACTAGATTGCCAATTTTAGACTTGCTAAACTGATTATAATGGAGGTTAGATGGTATTTATAATCATAGTTTAAATATTGCTTACTTAGAGTTGCAAGATTGATTGTATTAATGTTAAATTTGTGGGTGCATTATTGACTAACTGTAACTTTGATGTGCCTCATTTAGAATGGAACCCATGTTAAAATAAATTGTATTCATTGACTGGTTTAGACTGGGTGATTGGTTGGGTCAGGGACGATGTCATGTATTGGCTTGCATCATCCCTTGTCTTCTTCCTCTAGCGTTCCGTCGACCTGTTGTTGGGGTATGGGTATGGTTTTTCTTATCAGTATTTGGTTCCTAGTGCATCAGTTTGTCTAGAGTCCTCGGTACGAATAGCTTATGTTGTGCCAAGGTTATTAACGCAACTATCACCTGGGAACAACATGATTCTTGATGACAGAATCATGGCACACACTATGGGATAGCAGTGAGAGAGAACTTGGCTGGAGTCAATGTGTTCTGTGTGAGTGTTGTCAAGCATTTCCAATTTCTTTATTTCTCATGGGTTGAATTCCTTCAGGCATTGGGTTCGTGCACCTAGAGGTTCTACTCCTTGTTATGCTATGCTTGATTCACCAAGTTTCCCTTGTGTTAGTGAGTGGAGTCATAGTTTCTCGTTTGCCTGGAATGCATGCTTGTGTTCATCATTAGTGGTGTGGTTAATTGTCGTTCGTAAGTGCACAACAACATTAATGGTGTGGTTAAACAATTGCACTATTGTTTTCTTCTGGTCATAACGAAGAGGGGTCGTTACATATGGTATGAGAGTAGGTTCAACCCTGTGACTGTGGATTGTTGGTCTTTCCATTGTAGTAAATCCGTGAGTATTAACCTTTGTGTTAACTAAAAACCTTAACGTGTCCTTATGGAGATCGCATTTAGAGGGCGCCCCTGAGGGTCCACAACTCGCAATAGCTACTACTGTTAGCATCCTCTGATATCTTGAAAGAGATGAGTTCTAGCGTCCACGAGTGTCACGGACGGTGGTGTCATCAAATCATAGTTGTAGAGCAAGGCATGTGCTTCACACTTCACATTTATGACCTCTAGCATGAAGGTCTACATGGTGGTATTTCGAATGAATGGGAGCGTTCTTTTATGGTAGAAGATGCTCCTGCCCCTTTTAAACATGGCCGTCAGCGACGTCTCCTGGGAACTATTCGAGGGATGGTTCCAGGAGAGGTATGTTTCTAAGGAATTCATTGAGCATCAGCTCAATGATTTCCATGCCTTATGATGAGGTAGTCGCATGGTGCCCGAGTTTGAGGCCCATTTTGGAGCTGCTTTGATATGCTCCGCACCAAGTTACCCAAAAAATTAAGGTCAAGAAGTTCGATTTTGGCCTTATTGTTAGAATTCATCTTCTATTTTGGGTACCAGGAGTACTGGACTGAAGAAGGGTTTTTGGACGTGTGGGGAGCCACACTACTAGCGCGATTGCCCAGTGGAGAGGACTAGAGTGTCTAGATTAGTTGGACCCCCTACCGTGGGAGATATGGGCAAGGCCCATCGGATTTATGCAGCGGTGAATAAACATCAGGTAGAGCACCAGTCGAGTATGCTCGAGACATCAGGTACCGTCCCTGACCAGACCCTTAGTATTTTGATAGATCCTGATGCTATCGAGAGTTTCATTTCGGGTGCAGTACTAAAATGGATTAAGGTAAAGGCAGTCAAACAGGATGATTTTAGCTTCGTAGAGATGGCTTCATGAGCCAAACAAGAGGTTGGAGGAAAGGTTACAGGTTGTACCCTTAACCTGGGAGAGTTTGTCACCAGGTCCAACCTGTACGTCATGATCTTACGATCTTATGACCTCATGATTGGTATGGACTAGTTGGAATCACATGAGGCAATACTCAACTGTAAGATGAAATGGTTGAGCTTGGTCAATGATGAGGGACAAAGACGAGTGATTGTAGGTCGAAAACAAGGATTTTCCCTGAGGTTCATCTCTTCCTTGCAGTTATGGAAGAGCATGTCCAAGGGGTGTAAGCTTTATGAGATCCTTGCGTTAAACGAGAAGGGAGTAGCAGAAGGTCTATAACACCTTCTGGTGGTGAGAGAGTTTGTAGACGTCTTTCCGGGGGAGTTACCTAGGATTTCGCTAGAGAGGGAATTGGAGTTTACTATAGACCTAAAACCAAGGACTGAACCGATAGCTAGAACGCCTTATCGGATGTCAACCCAGAGTTACAAGAGTTGAGAATGAAGTTGAAGGAATCGTTGGACCTGGGATTGATACGTCCAAGTGTGTCATCATGGGGTGTGTATGCTATTTTCATATGAAAGAAGGATGGGTCGTGGAGGCTCTGCATTGACTACCATCAATCGAACAAGGCCATGATCAAGAATCAATATCCGTTGCCAAGGATTGATGATCTGTTAGATCAGATGAAGGGTGCGACGGTGTTCTCAAAGATCATTTTACTATCATGGTATCACCAGTTATGGATCGAGGAGGATGATGTCCCTAAAACCGCCTTCAATACAAGGTTTTGACATTATGAGTTTACTGCTTTATCATTTTCACTGACAAATGCCCCAGGGGTATTTATGAGTTTGTTGAATGGGGTGTTCCATGAGTACTTGGACAAGTTCCTCCAAGTATTGATTGACGATATTTTGATTTACTCTTAGATGAAGGAGGATCATGACGAGCACTTACACTTGGTACTACAGTGTTTGCGAGAGCACAAATTGTATGGGAAGTTGTCCAAATGCTCATTTTATCAATCGAAGATTCACTACTTAGGGCATTTCATCTACAACGAAGGTATCGTCATAGATCCAGCCAAGGTTGAGGTTATTATCGAATGTCCTGTGCTGACGAATGTCTTAGAAGTATGTAACTTCATGGGTTTAGCAGGATACTATCGACAGTTCATTGAGGGATTTTCAAAGATAGAAAATCTGATCACAGAATTGCAGAAGAAAAATAACAAGTTTGTCTGGACCGAGAAATGCGCGGAAGCATATCAGAGGCTCAAGGAGTCATTAACAACAACACCGATACTAAAGGTTCCTGACATGGATACGCACTTCTTGGCATGCACTGACGCATCCAAGGAAGGCTTAGGCAGAGTCTTGATGCAAGATGGACAAGTGATTGCCTACATCTCGAGGAAACTGAGAAGGCATGAGGCCAACTATGCGACGCACGATTTGGAGTTGTTAGCCATTGAACATGCCTTAAAGGTTTTGAGACAATACCTTGTTGGACGAAAATTTAAACTAAAGACGGACCACTGTGGACTACCACACATCTGTACACAAGTGACCTGAACGTGCGACAACGACATTGGTTAGAAATTCCTAGTGAGCATGACTTCAAGATTACTTACATAAAAGGAGCAGTGAACCGAGTGGAAGATGCATTGAGTCGGAGACCACACATATTTTTGGTGTTTCCTCTTCAGACGAATCTATGTGAAAATATTCTAACTTTACAGCGTGACGATGACTGGTACAAGAGCTTGAGGGTTTTATCGGACAAAACAAAATGATGGTACCAATATTTGAAGGATTTACGTTTGACGATGATGAATTATTGAGGTTTAAGAATCATATTTATGTACCACTAAACGACGAGTTGAGGAGCTTGATCCTAAATGAGGCTCATAGAGCAGTGTGCATGGCTCACCCAAGAGTCACGAACATGAGGGCAGACCATAAACCCTTATTCTTCTAGAAGGGAATGAAGGTATACATAGTCAACTAGGTGACCGGATGTCTAGAATGCCAGCAGGTAAAGGCTGAACATGGACACCCAACAGGATTAAGATGACCACACACTATTCCAAAATCAAAATGGGAGGTTATTTCAATGAATTTTATTGCTGGATTGCCACTGATGGCAAGGGGACATGACTCAATTTTCGTATTAGTAGACACTCTGACGAAGAGTGATCACTTTATTCCTATGCATACGACGTATCAGGCGCCTGACATAACTAGAGTTTTCATCCATGAGATTGTAAGGCTGCATGGTGTGCCTAAGAGGATTATATCTGATCGGGGATCAGTGTTTACTGGACGATTTTGGATGAGTTACCAAGAGGCCTTAGGAACCCAACTTAAGTGTATCACCCAGAGACTAAATAGCAGACCGAATGAACGAACTAGACCTTGGAGGACATGTTGCACATGTTCATGATAGACCAACAAAAGAGTTGGGAAGAATTCTTTCCATTGGTGGAATTCGCTTATAACAACAGTTACCAAATCACCATTAAGATGTCTCCCTTCGAGTTTATTTACGGGTGACTGTGTCAAATGCCTTTGAGTTGGGATCGGCTTAAGGATAGGATCTTGGTGGGACAGAAAGTGATCCAAGAATTGGTAGTTTAAATGAAAGCTATAAGACAAAGGATCCAGGAAGTGCAGGATCGACATAATATTTATGTCGATGTGCATCGTGTCGACCATAGTTATGATGTGTATATCGAGTATTCTTGTGGTTGAAACCGCATAAGATTTATATCTAGTTGGAAAAAGGGGCTAAGCTATCTCCTAGGTTCGTGGTAACCTACGATATTGTGGAAAGGAGAAGCTCATGGCCTATTGACTAGCCTTTCCTAATTCTTGAGGCATTTTGCACGATGTATTTCACGTCTCTTTTTGAGACATTTTGTTTAGTGATACTACACATGCTTTGACTTGAGCACCTGGTAGGTGTCGGATGAGGGGCCGCTCATAGCGGAGTTGATCTGCATCTTGGATCATCTCATTCGATAGCTACGATGTCGAATGGTGGAGCAGGTCAAGGTCCAGTGGGACAACTATAGTTCGCACTCGACGACCTAGGAGGATGCATACGATATGCGACAACAGTTTCCATTTTTTTTGATAGATAGAATTATGATACTCTAATACACATTATTTCGGAACTTATGCTATGAAACTTCGAGACGACATTTAGAACAAGAGGGTGTGTATGTAACATCCCTCTCTTGCACACTGAGTCAACTTGTTTTTTGAGGACACTTGATCACAAGTTATCCAGATTATTATGCTATTAAAACATTGATTTTGATTATGAGGCATTACCAGTTGATGACATGTTGTTTTACTGCATTGACATAGATAGGTTCTATTGATTCGGTCTTACTGAGTGTGCAGGATTTTGGACCTCGAGGACGTAGAAACATCGATGGAACCCCTTGGACTCCGGATCGAGTCGGGGAGTGAACCATTGGGGTTTGATTGTTTTATATGTGATATTACTGCATCTGATTAGATGATATGATTGTGTATATATTGATGACATGGTTTGTTGATGATGCAGGTTAATGATAACTTGTCGAGCAGACTCACATGTGGAGTAGAGGGGTCACACACGACTACCAGAGATGTTGAGGAAAGGTGTGGACAGTAGCCCTGCCATAGCCTACTAGCACTCTCGTCGTGTCTCAAACTATAGGTTAACGTTTACCTAGTTTGAAAGGACCCACGATGATATGAGGGAAGACCGTGACATTCTCTCATGATGATTCTAAGGGGTGCACAATAAGGCGGGGCCATTATTCCTTAGAGGCCCTTAGTCTCCCACAAGTTCACCTAGTGGAGTATTAACTCCAGGGGTTTTTGATGTCTACCAAGTCAGTAAAGAGGCAAGTGGCACCCTTGGAGCATGTGGTGTGTCCTAAAGGGCGTGTCGCTCAAGGGAAACAGATGAGGCGAGTGGCACCCTTGGAGCATGTGGTGTGTCTTAAAGGGCACATCGTGCAAGGGAAACAAATGAGGTGAGTGGAACCCTTGGAGAACGTGGTGTCTCCTAAAGGGCACGTTACACAAGGGAAACAAATAAGGTGAGTGGCACCCTTGGAGAACCTAGTGCATCCTGAAGGGCACATCATCTTATTAATGATAAATAAATGAACCCATATGGCCTTAGGACTAATAACGTGATAAGAATTTTTAAAACAAATTATCTAATAAAATGTCACCCATGATATTTAAAGTCTAGGTCTAAATTACACTAGTGGTAAAATTTTCTCTATCCTTTTAGCAAATATATATATATATATATATATATATATATATATATATATATATATATATATATATATATATATATATATATATATATATATATATATAAATAAAAATAAAATAAATAATTGTTTAAAAAGAAAAAGGGGTGGAAAAGGGAAAAAGGTAACTTCCACACCTACCATTTTAAACTCTAAATAAAAAGGGGAAAGAGGAAATCTAAAATAATTAGTAAATTAGGAAAAGAGGGAAACATAAAATGAAAAGGGAAACACAAGCAGAAAAGCAGAAATTCAAACATAGTAAGGTATCTACCATTTAAGAACTTTCTAATTTTAAACTAAGTTAGCAAATTAATAGTGGGGAAATTCATTAAAAACTATAAGATAATTTGGGGACACCTAGGAGCGAATCTGGGAGTGACTCTAGGTGGGTGAGGGAAATAAGGGTAATTAATTAATTAAATAAATCAATTTATGGAGGAATAAAGGGGATGGGTGAGACTTGTACGGGTATAAATTTTTAGGAATTAATTTTTATACATTAATTCAAATGGGATTTTGGGAAGCTAAAGGGGTTCGAAACTCTATATAATGGAGGGAGGAGAAGGATGGAGGGGTATTCTATTTTTCGTAACGTTATACTGCAGAAATATCTACATTACTGACATAGCTTGTGGGAGTTGGGATACCCAGATCAGTGAGGAGTGGTTTCTCGGCCTTGCGAGGCGAGCTGGGAGCTACCTGATTCTATGGTTAGTGTGTGTGGCCCCTTTGAGGCTTGGGGGGCTAATGGGGAAGAAGAGTACCCCTAGAATTGACTCGGAGGTATCGGTGAAGTCTCGCCGTTCGACAAGTTGGAGTTGCACGGAGCGCATAGTACTTCAAATCATGGCGGGCGATCAGGTGACGATATGCTTTCTTCATTTTGTATGGTAGATTGTTGTAGGATTTATGCTTGGGATTTTCTTGTTTAATTAGGTAAGTATATTGATTATCTAGATTGTTGATTGAAATTTGTATAGCCTAGCTTGATGATTGATTGACTCCCATGGCCTTTGTTTCCCCGCATGTCTTGACCTCCCTGTGGTGTATTGATTGTGACCATTGTGGTTGTTTTCCCTTCATCCCTAGCTCATCATTCCTCACCTGAGAAGTCCTTTTGGTGTTTGATTGTGACCATTGTAGTGGTTTTTCCTATCATTCCTAGATCATCAATCCTCTCTGAGGCAATCAGCTAGAAGCCTGATCTACAGTCGTCACTTCGGTGTTAATAGACCTATGGATCTTAACGCCCTGCTTTTCTATGCAAGGATTATGAGCGAAGGACGAACCTATCAGTCGTCTACGTCTATTGTTGTCCTTGGATTTTTGGATCCTTTCGGTTCTCTTACGGTTGTCTGCATTTTGTATTGGTATTCTGGCAATGAAAAAAATGAATTGACTCATGTCTGCATTTTTATTGGTATGCTGGCAATGGAAAAACGAATTGATTCATGTCTGCATTTTTTATTGGTATTCTGGCAATGTATTGGTAAATACCCATGATTTTCCATTAATTGGTAGAATGTGCTTGCTAAGGTATGGCACAATGATTCACCATTAACTGGGACTGCATTTTGCTACTGGTGTGACCACGTTTTGCCCCTTTAAATGGTTGACTGCGGTTGTTGGATTAGACACCATTCTGCCTTAAATTTTTCCTGTGTTTACTATTAATTACCATCTTAATTGCAATGATAAAATCTATACTATTTCCCTATTAATTTCCATGTTATTTTCTATCATGAGTTAATGATCAACAGATTCCTTCTTTTTGATTAATTGTCGTAGTGAGTTAAATGGTTAAATTGTATGAAATCACCTTGTTATTGAGGTATTAATTGTTATGTTAACAGTCATGTAATTGCCTTGTTACTTTTATATTAATTGTTATGTTAATAAACATGTTAATCGCCTTGTTATTGCTTTATTACTTGTTATGATAACGATCATATAAATGGCCTTTTTATAGCTAATTTAATCGTTAGGTGACTGCTATGCTAATTTCCTTCTTTTATTGCGACAACAATGTTAGTAGTTAGCAGTTTTCTTCTCAATGATAATAGACAGCTAGTATTATTGGTTCTATCAGTATAGCTAGATTACATGTTGAGATTAAATTGTTCATAGGTTCTATAATAGTAGCACCCTACATTAAGCTTGTTAATATTGTTTTTCAAGTTAATGGATAGTTGGATGGATATTTTGGATTAATGTAGAATTGCCCAATTAGGTTGTATTAATGATTACAATTAGGTTGGTGAGTAAAGACTAGATTCTCAATTTTAGACTTGCTAAATTGATTATAATGGATGTTAAATGGTATTTATAATCACAATTTAAATATTTCTTACTTAGACTTGCAAGATTGATTGTATTAACGTTAAATTAGCGGGTGCATTATTGACTAATTGTAACTTTGATGTGCCCCGTTTAGAATGGAACCCATGTTAAAATAGATTGTAGTCATTGATTGTTTTAGACTGGGTGATTGGTTGGGTTGGGGATGATGTCGTGCATTGGCTTGCGTCATCCCTTGTCTTCTTCCTATGACATTTCTTCAACCTGTTGTTAGGGTATGGGTGTGGTTTTTCTTATCGACATTCAGTTCCTACTACATCAGTTTGTCTAGAGTCCTCGATCTGGATAGCTTATGTTGTGCCAAGGTTATTGACGTGTCTATCACCTGGGAACAACATGATTCCTAATGACAGGATCATGGCATGCCCTATGGGATGCCGACGAGCGAGAACTTGGTTGGATTCAGTGCGTTCTGTGTGAGTGTTTTCAAGCATTTCCAGTTGCTTTATGGCGCATGGGTTGAATGCCTTCAGACATTGGGTTCGTGCACCTAGAGGTTCTAGTCCTTGTTGTTCTTCACTTGATTCACCTAGTTTCCCTTGTGTTAGTGAGTGGATTCATAGTTTCCCATTTTCCTGGAATGCATGCTTACATTCATCATCAGTGGTGTAGTTAACTGTCGTTGTCGTTGCATTTCTTCCAAAACACAAAAAAAAAATGAAAAAAAATTGTACTGTTGTTTGCTTATAGTCGTAACGAAGAGGGGTCGTTACATATTTGAACTTTGAAAACCTCCCAGTGCAAGTTATAGAGACATTTTGATTAAATATAATTCGAGTGGCATTTTTAAACTCCCTAGTTGCTTATCATGAGTTTCACAATGATGATCTTTAGAAACCTCCCAATAGCTTTATCAATGGTTTCACAAACATGACCTTTGGAAACCTCTCGATAGCTTATCAAGAGTTTTATGAAGATGCTCGTTCAAATAATCTTCTCAAGAATCCCAATAGCTAATCTATCAAACACTTTTTAAACATCACCTTTAAGGTAATCTAAAATTTTGGCATGATGACAATAACCTAAAATCACTTAACATAAATATTAAAGTATTATTTGAATGGACAAATTTAAAAATGACCCTATGACTTTTTGATAGATTCAACATATTTGGCTTATGATCTTTAAGAATTTGTCCCACGTGATGAAAGTATAGATTCAAGAATGATAGAGGGGTGATGTAATATACCTAACCACCTCAGTTGCTAGTGGGGTGGTGAGGTACTGGGAAATTTCACAATTTCCCTCTTATTTCACCAGAAGGACAATGAAACTCTAATACCATATAATAGAACCTACTCCATCATAAAACTTTACATGAATAATTATGTATAACACATTAAAAATTCAAACATGTATATATACACAAAGATTCCATCACATTACAACAATTAACACATGAATACATCATGTAACAACAACACACCACATATAATCATGACACTTATATTTTAAGAAAACAATGACTAGCTGTAGAAATCAAATGTTTCTCCCAACCATAGACTTCACTGCTCCAAATCTCTCAGTGGTAGATCACCCCCGAGCCGGGCCTTTGAATTCACCAGGGAAAAGGATTATCTAAATCTAGCTATGGTCTTCCAAACAATGTAGGTATTCTCTATCCAAGGTACCAAAATCCAACAATGATTCATTCCTATAAACTATCATTCCTCATCATTCTACACAACTGAAGTAAGTGTACCCCCTTCTTTGCATTACAGTCCCTTGGGATGTCCCACTTCCCTTCTAGGGCTCTAACACATGTCGTTGAGGAAGTCTCAGAGCATTGTGGCTCCATGAACTTGAACTACACTTAGGATTATCCAGGCAGCCTCCAGGCTTCATACCTTGGGAAACCACCCAACCAATTCACACTCCAAGGCTCCAACCTTTTTCAAGGAAACCCAGTGAGAATTGTGCATTAAAATTTCCATCAAAACTTACCTAGAATTCTAGGTATTCATAGGAAAGACAAGGTTACAAATCTTTCCTAGCTCACCCTTCACATACCCAACAATAATTGTAACTTCCCCAGTCGTTACGACTACATGCGATGCAAAGATTTTTTATTTATTTTTTGTTTAAGCAGGAAGGCAACAATGACAACAATTAATTAACACAACTTGACGACGAACACCATGCAAGTCAGTCAGACAACAAACAACATAACAACCTAACATACTAGCACACCGTGCAACTAGGTGCAACACGCGAAAATTAATTAGACTAGATAACACGACTAAGCTATGGGACAACATCAAGATCAATCAGACATAACCAACATCAAATGACACAGGTAACTTGAACCTTCACGGGGAGCGAGAAACAAGCACAACCAAGCATTACATCACAAGTACAAACATCAATTACAATGAGTACTACACCCACATTGAGAAGCAAATGACTCTGGCTAGGTTATCATTTGCTTCTATCCATTAAGGCACGCAATGATCCCCTCATCAGGAATCATGTCGTCACAAAGTAGTAGGCGTGACAATAACCAAGGTGCAACATAATGTATTTAGTCCAATAACCCAAGAAAAATACAACATGCTAGGAGACTGAATTAACTGTCAAAAATACGTGAAGACTATATCCAAGCACCCAATCAACAAGTCAAGAAGATGCAAGGTAATATTATTCAAATTTGAATTGCGCAACTAACCGAATGATTTCTGGTTCCCTGTAAGGAAATCATATGTGGTGTAATCACTATGACCAACCACCATTTACAATTCAACTTAAGGCACAAGGCACATAGTAACCAATTAGGTGTTAAACTATTTATCAACATTAAAATACTACACAAAGAAGCCATAAACCATTAGTTGTTAAATCATTATGACTAAGTGCAAGTGAGTGAACTATTACCCTTACAATTAATCGATTAATATATTAACATTGTATCAATCAATCTATTACCATTACAATTAATCAATTAATCTATTAGAATGGACAATCGTCATACAATTATTCCACAATTAAAAGATTTTATATTTCCTATTAAATGCTAAAAATCATTTCCTAATGGTAGAATGAAAGAATGACAAACCATAAATGTGGATGGATTAATAGCATACTTCTACTCATTAATTTCAATAGTTTGATAAAAATCATTTCCTAATGTTAGAATGAAAGAATGACAAACCATAAATGTGGATGGATTAATAGTATATTTCTACTCATTAATTTCAATAGTTACCTCCAAAATCAAGTGCACTAACATGTGATAATCTATTATTGGTAACTAGAATTCCATACATTATGAAATGCATTAAATTGTTTATAATATCACATGCATTCACCCTAATGGAATTCTTTCCAGCCAATTGGCGTAACCTGTTTTCCACTAGTGACGTTGCACCTAATTATCTTCTCAAGAGGGGCACTAGAAATATTTTATATTTTTCTAAGAAATCTTAATAATATATGAAAAGAATAAAAGAAATTTCACATCTTAAAACGCAGATAGGAATTAAAAAGGCAGATAGGAAATAAAACGCAGCCATACACAACAACATTACAAAACGCAGTCATCAGAGGAAGAGAAGAAGCTTGAACTTCTAAACGCAGACAACAGAGTAAGGTGGCGATATCGGAAAAAAGTCGGAACACCGTGATAAATCTATCCAAGGTAATGTTGAATGAACCAGCACGCAGTGTCTTGGAAAAAGGGTTAAACTTTGCTGTGGTCCCGAACAAAATAACTGAGGAAGAATCAATGTGCAGCATTGAATCTGTTCTCACGTTGAAAAAATAGAAAACTTGCGGTGGGTGCGGTGGTGATAAGAACCTCTAAACCACCGAGATACAACTGGTCTCGAGCGAAAAGAAAATCTGTATGGGATCTGAAAAACAATAAAGACATCAAGATACTCAGGGCTGACATTATGAACGAAGGAGACTATCATAACAAAATGATGGAGCACCTTGCTTGCTGCACTTAGAGTTATTGAAAGGACCCTGGGAACAAAATAATGTGTGTGGAAGCATAAGTTTAGCAGACTAGGTGAGTGGGTTACAACCTGTAGTAATACTGTCAACCATTTCTGAATTTTTCCCGGTTGAAGTGATAGATTTTTACCATTAATGGCGGATTTCGGATTTATGTCTTCAGATGAATGAAATCAACTTATTTGATTCAATGATTAAGTGTTGTTTCAATGATTAAGTGTTTCCCGCAGTGATTGAGTGTCTGCCCCTTTATTTGCATAATTTGCATACTCAACGTTGAGATTATTGTAAAGTTGCATGTATGTTTTGAAATTGATGGTTAAAGGTTGTTTCAGTCGTTGAATTCTAGTATAACTAGTTTATATACTCAATTTTGGTATTTTAGTTTAGAAACTAGTATGAATTTGGTGGTTTTAAGAAATATCTAATATCTACAGATTACATAAAGAATATTGCGCATGGTGACTATAATATTAATATAAAATAAAATCTTAAACATAAAATAATTTAAGTTTGAAATTGATGGTTATGTAGCTTTAGTGCATCTGCATCTATCTGTTAATTTCTATAATTAATATATCAATGTTTTATTAAAAACAAGAAATTGATATGTTAGTACTAAAAGCAATAAATTGATATGAATTTGGCGATTTTAAAAAATATCTAAAATTTTCAAATTACACAAATTCATATTGAGCATGTTACAAAAGTTTATTAGAATATTGTCTCTTCAACATGACAGGTATGATGGATGAGCTTAGTGTGAGGGATGCACACCATGGACAGGTAGACCTACAGGTCCAGGAGGAGGTACAGGACGTACAGGCAGGGGACCTTGCACATACAGATCAGCCTGAGGGGATTGAGTCACAACTATTGGAGACTCCATTAGTTGAGCAGATTGCACAGGCTGACAGGTTGATGGAGCACTTATGTCCAAAATCAGTCTGCATTGATGAGGATGCACCTTTTAGCAGTCAGGATGACCATAGCACCTGTCTAGATACATCTCTATGGGATCCAGGTGCAGATGATAGAAGCAGGTTGAGTGCACAGGAGGATACGACTGCTCATACAGGATACATTGTGATTCAGGGGGAGATAACATCTAGTGATGGGATGCAATGGCATACAGGAGTACCCAGTAGCATAGTAGGTGGTGGACAGTTCAGCATGTCATCTTATGTAGATGATGTTTTTGGAGATTCTAGAGTTGACACTAGCAGTGAGGGGTCTGAGATGGCACCTCAGCATGACCATGATCAAGAGTCACACCACTTAGCAGCACAGTTGAGAGTTAGTGAGACTATGATCAGGACATCCACTAGACGTACTGATGATATGCATGCAGTGATGACAGATTATTGCTGGAGAGCATCAGTGGCACATGGTAGTTCAGATGAGGAGATTGACATTGAGGATTTTCATACTCTCAGGGAGAGAGTATCTGTGATGAGGACCGATCACCAGCAGTTGTTGACTGGCTAGGACTACCTATTGAGGATTAATGATATGTATCATGAGGCTCTGAGGGAGCAGGAGCTAGAGACGGACCAACTCACTCAGGAGTTGGAGAGCACTCGAGGATTCTTAAGAGGCACACAGACAACCCTTCAAGAATCAGAGTCTAGATCAGATGAATCGCTTGAGGATATTTGTCAGAGACCCACTTCATCTTTCTTAGTGGACCCTCGGATGTATCTTTCAGTCACATTGATAGAGGATGTTGGTGATCTAGTAGAGGAGCACCCATTGATGGAGGTCACTTCCATTGGTGTTCCGAGAGCGGTTGACCTCCATGTAGAGGTTGATCCAGCAGTATGACCAGGATCTATGATGCAGCATAAGTCTATGGGAGATGACATGAGTATGCCGGAGCATACAGTGATGAGTGATAGCACACAGGTACATGCCAAGATGTATGGTGGCATTCAGAGGAGTATAGTGCCTTGCAGGGAGGAGACACACCTAGGGGAGCATGCAGATGTCACTCCTTTGCAGCAGCACCTAGTTATGAGAGATAACCTTCACCATATTAGTAGTTGCATGGGAGATGAGAGATGGAGGTTGGTTGAGCAGCAGTTAGAGGAGTTACTTCCGGTTGTACTGGATGGTTGGGATTCAGTGGTGTCCACAGGAGAGTATTTATCATGGATACCGATGGACGAGCTTCTGGTCGAATCCTTGGGATTGACCCAAGCATGTGACGCCTTCCTGTCCTACAGTCAGCTGCAGATATGCCTGTTATCCTTCTTCGACACATTTACCATTGACAACAGCATGAAGAGGATAACAAATGAGCACAGAGGGCTTCTGGCAGTGATTAGTCTCACACATGAGCAGTTAGATGAGATTGGAAGTGGTAAAATTCCAAGTTTTCCATGGGATTTGGGAGTTCATTGGATGAGATGGATGTTTCACTTCATGTGGACCCAGGTTGCACCCGAGAGCCACACACTCCACCTTGGTTTGGTTTGGAGTGGGTCTGCAGGTAATTGTCCTATAGGGCAAGACCTTTCCTCCTGCTTGGTTATCATGATAGGGCATGGGGATGTTTGGACATGTACTTCTTCTACATTGGTGTCTATGCTGATACAACTTCTGGGCAACAGGTTCAGTGGTCACAGGTATTTCATCTTGAGGATCCAGGCGAGGAGGATCCAACATGTATGCAGGGGACAGGTAGTCGTGGTCAGAGTAGTGCAGTGTCGGCATGAGGATCTTCGACAGAGGTTAGCATGGGACCCAGGGATTGCAGGATTGAGCAGTTCATTGACCGACAGGGGAGAGTGGACCATTGCAGGGGAAAGTTATTCTAACTTTCCATTGAGCTTCAGTGTTGAGAGGAGCGCACCGCTTGCTGGTGTCTCACAGAGGTCTTGCAGTACCTCATTCTGGCATCAACATGTTCATTTAATGGAGGCCGTGTGGATCTTGGTAGAGATTTGGAGGATGGACTCATTCCGATATGAGTCCATGTGTCATGTGCAGGAGATTCACAGGGTTGATATCTTCCAGGACTGTTCTTCACAGAGTATTGCAGTTCACATCCTGATATGGAATCCAGGGGGTGGAGTGTGCTATTGTTCATCATTGGATGGGTTCTACTATGTATCCCACAGGTGGACATGGGATCTTTCTATTTTACTTTGGAGGATTTGGGTATTGCTTGAGGACAAACAATTTTTTAGCAGGGAGGACTGTAATGTCCCCACTTTGGGACATCATCACAGGGCAGAGACTTATGATGACTAGAGTAGCCAGATGGATGTTATAGCGAGTATAGGGGTACTTGAGAGTCATTGTGGGGTCCATTTGGAATTTATCATCATATTCCATCATTATGAGCCATTCCGCACAGGTTGGCTTTGGTTTCATTCCATTCCAACGATTTCCATGATTTTGACTATTTTGAGCTATAAGTTAATTA
>JZKD02S1708620.1:964267-986160 GCA_000966675.3 Picea glauca
TGCATATGGTTGAGGTATGTTCCATGGTTATCTCTTTCTGTTATTTTCTGCATACACACATATAAACACATCTAAAGGGTAGATCAACAAAGTGTTTGATGAAATACCTCACTCATAAAAAGTTTTAAAAAGACACCAAAACAGTGATGATCCTTGCATAATGGCTTGGGATCATTACAGTCAACTTGTTCAAAATTCTGTTTTGGGAATTTTCTTGATTGTTTACCAGAGTTATAAACCAAGAAAATGCAGCCAACACTTCTCGCATGATTCTTTATATCTTACATTTTATTGTCAAGGAGAAGGCCATTTTTTATTGAGTAAAGTTGATTTCCATGGAAATATCTTCCCAACTATCTTATTATAAAAAGGATAAGAAATTCTTTATGGCTTCTTATTTGGTTTTTGTGATCGTGTATTACTATCAATTTCCTAAATTGCATGTATGTAAGAAGGTGAACTATGAATTTGACCCTATGACCTTTTGGTACCAAGCGTTATGGAGGCACAAATATTCCATGCATTTCTATAAAGTCTTCAACAACTTTGTCTCGATTCTTAAAGTATTGTTGTTTGGAAAAGATACCCCAAGAATATCCACCCATGCTAGTAAATTCCTTGATAAAATGGGTACTTTCGAGCAAATGGAAAATTAGAATGTTATCAGGATTTTTGGTTCTAAGGAAAATACCTCATTTCCTCCATGCCATATATATCAAATAATGTTTGTTACAAAAGTTCCAAGGAAATATAATTTTTGGCTGTACTTTTTTCATGAAAAACAAAAAAATAAATTCATACCTTTGCCTTGGAAGATTGGGGATTTTGTATTAAGATATATGAAAAAAAGTGATGAATTTGTAAACTACTTCCACAACTTGAATCTCAAGTATGTTGAAAAGATTAGAGGGTTTGAACCTAACGAAATATTTGTGGAACATATGTTAAAAGTGGGTTTTAGCAATTCATTTATACACATTGTTCTAGGAGAAGAAGAAGATAATAACCTGGGAAATCCTACCCATACTGCTGGAGACTTAGAGAAGGTACTCCGGTCCAATGAATTTTACAAATAGAGAGGAAAGGATCCCAATGAGAAGATCTCTCAGTCCCCAACTGTTACTCCTAAGACTAGAACACCTCCGATAAGTGCTCTAGTGACCCACCCATCTAAAAAGGTAATCAATAGTAGTTCAGGCAGAGGAGACAAGAATCCCCCTCCAAGAAAAATTGAAAGCTCACATAAACTCCCTCTGAGGAAGAAGAGTAATAATATTATACAAGAGGAAGAAGAGCATCACGTTGAAAGTGACATGAATAGATTCTCCCTCAAAGATGTGGAGATCGAGGCAGATATTGAGAAAATGGTTCCTAACATTGATCAACTAAGAGGCATGACCCACCGGAATCAGTCGTTGGAAATTGTTGAGATTGAGATATTTGATGAAGAAGAATCATTTGTATTTCAGAGCGTTGTCTTTGACAACGGATCTAGGAAATCAATTATTGAGAAGAGTTATGTGAATAATAAAAAGTGGAAATATCATTTAGAGGTTAACCTAAGAAATATGTGGCCTCCCTAGATTTCTAGAATCCATAAAGCAATTGGTGATGCATTAGACGACACCATTGGTGGTCTCAAAGTGGAAAATATAAAGTTAAAGGACAAGATTAAGGAATTGGAAGAGACCTTGATGCCTCTTGCACTTCTTTCCTGCCCTTTGGAAATTGTCCGACCCAACATGCCCACAATCAAATGAAGAGCTATGTGGAGAATAATATCAAGAAAAGAATGACATTTATTACATAGGCTTGGGAAATTTCAAAGAACATGATTTATTTTGACCCAAGGGTGCATGGCTTCCATGAGTATTTACAAGTTGACCTAAAAAATGAAGAAGGTTTCTACCTTGATGCCATGGTACCCTTTGGTATTAAAGTTTACAACATGTACGAGCTAAATAGAAGAGAGGAGGAACTTCCCTCTCCAAGTCAGATCAAGCAGTTGAATGTCTGTAGAAAAGAAAAAATAAAGAACATTAACAACATCGTTCAAGCATGCATCCAAGCTATAACAAGGAGAGAAAAGCTATTCAAAAGGATCACAGAGGTGGACCTATCTGGAATCACTAACGAAGTCCAAGATCCCAAGTTGATCCTCAATTAGTTGTTCCTAACAAAACAATAGTTTGATGAGAAAGTTGATATTTTTAAAGGATTACCAATTGAAAAATTCTATGGTATGATTGAATATGATGAAGATTCCATAGATAACTGGCTAGTGGATTACTCCATAAAAAAAAGGATATTGAAGAAGAATTACATGACATTTCCTTTGATGTCCGAGACTTGGAGGGCGATATGCTCAACATTAAAATCCGGCATGAAATAAACATGGCTCCTATGAAAAGTTACATCAAGGAATGGTTCAAGAAAGTTATCGATAAACTAACAAATGAAGGAAAAGAAGAAGTTGAGACGGTTCCTGTAATTGTTGATGAAAATGATAAAAGGACATCAATGAGAAAATGAACATGAAGATAGATCATCACAGTAAGTTTATGTTGATCACATCCTTATTTTCTTTATCAAGTCCTTCATGCAGTTATTCCACCTCTTTCACTAGAAAGGGTTAACCGAAGACTGATAACTCCTTTTTTCATTTTACCGGATCTTGATGATCCTTCTACTACCCACCATCTTCCTTCTAAAATCTTATTTCTTGTATTTATTTTCTTTATGATCCGCGGGAGCCCCAATGCCAGTCTTTAACAAAAACACATTTACAATTTCAAAGAATATGTAACAGACTATATATTTTTGGAAATTTCATGAAAACTACCTCGGAAACAATCTAGAATGTGCTTTGTAACCCCATTTTCAAATTATAAAGTATTTGAGGTTGATCTATCATTATCTTTATTTGAGTTTCCCATGTGTCCACTCTGTTAATGTTCTCTTATGCACGCAGACCATCTTTTTTTTATTTTTATGTGATCAAAAATCTTTATCCTAAACTATGATGGATGTGAGGAACTTTTCATTATTTTCTTTAAATGTGTGAAATGTGTAATTCCTAGTCCTCTTTGCGGAACTTTCTTTAAAAAGAAAAGCGAAAACATTTTCCTTTTATTTTCTAGTAATTTTTCTCCTTCTTTAAATTATTACAACAATCTTATCTCAAGTCCCACATTCTGTATATTTGGAAATCTCAAGAAAATATAAAGAGGAGTACCACCTCTATAAAAAAATAGGAGGATTTACATCCTTGTAACGTTGTCATTTCGTTCCTAACAGATTCATGCGTCATCAAAACTCTTGCAATATTTTAAAAGCTTCAAGGCTTGGTCCTTTTGTCTTTTTTGGCTCCTCCACATGATCTGCATACAATTGACATCATTTTCTAAAACATTTCTTCAATTGCAAGGCTGAAATCTCCCTTATAGAAATGGGTCTTGGAATTCCTTTCACAATGCTCTATTTTCCTTCTTCATCAAGACATGTAAATGTATTGTTATGACAATATAGCATAACATGATGCTTGTCCAACTAATACATTCCAATTAGGATATCATAAGACCCTAATGGGATGATATTCATATTAACATTAGTACTCACTCCATTCATATTTATTGGACAACTTCTAACAACCTCATTGATCATTCTTTTGGTTCCAGTGGATAGTTGAAACAAACTTCATTTCTCAAACTTACTTTTCTTCAAATGTAATCTATCCACTATTTTAGGATCAATGTAACAACGAATTTCTCATGAATCAATTAAAATAACAACATGATGATTAATGATCTTACCTTCCACCTAGATCGTATTGGATTAGTACTCTTCTTGTTGATATTCTAAGGCTACATATATTCTTCTCATGTCCTTTACTATTGTAGCCTCTTGGATGTTGTCCATAGTACTCATTTTATCTCCTCTATGAGGGAAATATTTGTATAGGTTTTTTTCTTTGCACCCTCAAGATTGGATTGGTGTTCTTCCTCTTTTTCCCAAGGACTATTATTTCTTGGACTCATCTTTAGCAGACCAGTATTGTTGATTCTTATTAAGAATATTTCTATTGAAAGGAGGTTTGAATCATTTCCTTCTTTGATCATATTTCTCTTTCTTATTATCCTTCCAAGATTTATGTATGGATTCTCTACCCTTTCCTTGCTCATACATGTACTTATCCTTCCTAATAGTTTCTCTCAAATTCATAGGCTCATCATAATGAATATTATATTTATAAAAGGATGGTAGTACACTCAATAACTTTTGTATCTTCACCTTCTCATCCTTGACAAACCCCGCATACTTCAACAATCCAAAAAAATTCTTTTCATATTCTATCATAGTCATGCTTCCCAATCTTAGTTCAAACAAATATTGCATTTTCTTGTCCTAGAAGTGTTCTGAAAAGTAATCCTTATGAAAATATCTCTTGAACCTCTTTCAAGTGATATTGTTATTATTAATGTGCTCAAATTGTTTCAATTGATCCTGCCACATAGAAACTTTTCCATGCAAATGGTATGTGGAAATTATGGCTTCTAAGTTAGATGAGTAGTTATGTAACTAAAAGTACTTTCTAATTCCCCAAAACAAGGCTTCAATGTCATCTTCCCTTTTTCTTTCACCATCAAAGGATGGTGGCTTATGCTTTCTTAGTTCTCCTTGCAAACTTTCCAATAATTCATGTCTTCTACTTTGGTGCCTAACAAGAGACACTTTGGGATTGCTTATGGATTCTTCAGATGCATAAAATTTTCTTGACGAATAAGGAGGTGAGTGATGTCTATGATTTCTACTAGAACTTCTTGAATGACATAATATTCTATGGCAATCTGTCCTTTCATAATATTTTCCTTCTTCCTCATGCCTCAAGGCTAATCCATTCCTTTCTCTCATATGCAACTGATTTAGGATTTGAATCACTTGATCATTTATTTGATTTTGTTCTCTCATAGACCTCTCATTATATGCTTTGTAAATATGCACTTCTATTTTCAGTCTTATCACAAAATATATTAATGGTTATTGTTCCCCTCTACTCTTGTTCCCATTTGATTATGTCTCTGCATTACCAACACTAATATTTTTACCTTTGGCTTCTTTTTCATGATTGAAGGTTCCCTATCCTTCCTCCATGTCCCAAATATTCATTCTTATCTTGAACTGATATGTTTATATTTCCTAATTCTGTAAAATATGAAAACAAACATTTTGTTAGCATTATGTATATTATAGAGATTTTCCAATTAATTCTACATGTACTTTTTCTTCTCAATTCATGAACAAATATATCATCATTCTCCATATTATAATAATTAAATTTTATTATCCTCAGAATCAAATTTCCAATCACTATAATCATTCTGCAATCCAATATATGAGTTGAAAGTTATGGCTTCCCGAAAAACCTATTTTCGCCCCATTTGCCCATTTTCTCCACTGGTGTAATTTTATTGAAAGACCAACTTCTGTCAACTACAAAAGATAATATGTCAGGAACTAGAATAAATTTTGTAGGAGAAATAGATAGTAATAATGACAAGAAATGCATATCAACGTTGATATTTTTAACCTGATACTGAACTACAACAATTTGGAAATGACAACTTTGTTCTTTTTCACCCATTTTTACAAACTCTAATTTTTTTTAGCAAAACTGGATATTTCAAAATCTATGCACTTCTAGAAAAAATTAAATAAACCAATTTTTTTTGTATTGATGATTATACAAAAATTTTATTAAATAACATTTTCCAGTTTTGTGATCTAGGGTCACTTTTACTCCCTTGAAAGTCTCAAAAATCTCCCAAAAGTGGCCCAAAATAGTGTATTTTGGCCTATTTCAGTATCCCCATTCCAATATGCTTAGGATTTATTTAGTTCCTTCATGGGTTATTTCCATGTCTTATTTTTAGAATATCTTAAAGTGTTTCAACTTAATATGGATTCCTCTCAACGATATGGATGCATATCTTTAAAACCCACTATTTTGCAATTTATGACAAATCCAGGTAGAATTGGACAAGGGACCTGTGTGGCACTTTCAAGTATCTCCTCTCTATGGAAAAAACCTATAAGTTTCATCCTAATATGAATTAATATTCTTCATATTTGGCCAAAATAAGAAAATGGTTCTAGAATAGGAAACTGTGGAACAATTTTTCCTAACTGCAATTTGTACTGTCGATTTCAATTTAGAAGCAACATGGACCATTTATCTACACTCAATTGACCATTGATGATTGATGCTCTCCTTTTTCATGCAAAACACTTTCCCCAAATTACCGACCTGACCATCGACCATCATCCCAACTCCTCGATGATTAATTTGGACACAAATCCAAATCGGGCGACATGGACATCGACTATGGATGATATTCATTGGAAAATGGAATGTCCTACCAATTTGGACAATGTCCAACCATTGGCCCATTAGTTATTGACGATCCCTGATGACTATCAAAAATATTTCTTCAATTCGACCGACCTAACCGTGGACCATTGACTATCTCTGTTGGTTGGCATGGAAACTATGATGATGTGGCACGACACGTAGGTGTTGACATGCCATTACATGTCATATTGAGAAATCAAATGGCATGATGTGGCATGACATACCATCATCTTATTTTCTCCATCGACCATTGGTGATCAAATATTTCCTTTGGACGAATGAAAAATTCACCTAAGTTCATCTGTCTCCCTTCCATTGGTCATTGAAGATAAGAGGTTTCCTTTTGAAAAATTAAAACTTTACCCAAACTATTAGATACTCGATTCATCGGTCATTAACGAAAAAAGGTTTCCTTTGTCCGAATTAAAACTTCACGACAATTTGTTAATTTTCGATCCATCGACCATCGATGATCAAAGATTTATTTTGGCCAAACATCAACACTTCGCAAAACTCACAGATCCCCAAGCATTGGCCATCAATGACCTTTATTAGATAACTTCAACACTTAGAAAATTCTGGCCAAAACCCAGGTGAATATGGGTTGTTGATCTCCCAGCTAAGATGATCTTGACTATTGATTTTCTCCAACTTCCCAAGCGACCGAAAAAGAACACGGACCATTGATTTTCCTCATTTTTCCAACCACCAAAATGAATCTCGACCATTAATCTCATAACTTTGTCAAAGTTTGAAACTTTATAAATTTTTAAATTTATCAAGGGTGAATATAGGTTGTTGATCTCAAGATTGGACATGATATGAGACATAGTGATATGCATCCAACTTATTTCCCTACTCTAGAGTAGAAATAGTGGAGTACAGCCTATTAAATATTCTACAAAATCAATATATGGAACTCTATGTTTCCAAATTCAATAATAGATCCATATGCCACATATGTAATATAGATTGAAACTTGAGTAGAGTATTGTCTTGAAAACATGTTTATTGACAAAGTTCCATGTCAAATGTACAAGAACTATTTGGGAAAGTACTATTTTTTTTAATACTGACATGAGAGGATTGTGTGGATGCTGAATTATTAAGCTTAAAATCTAAAGTGGCTATTAATAATTGTTCAACTTGGATAACTTGTTGTTTATACTTCTGAAACAAATCAATAGAAAGTAAATAATGAAAATTTTCCAACCCATTCTTATGGAAAATTTTGTATGACACTATAAGTACATTTTTCAGTGGGGTGACTCTCCTCTGGCTTTGATTCCAAGAAAATTGCAATGATTGCTATTAAAATCAGAGTCACATATCTAGATTTTGAAGAAAAGCACAATAATACTATATAAAATAAGTTTCTTTCTACAAGTCAATTCCATATTTTCTTGAAGGAGAGAATATCTCCATCTCTTCCCTTGATAAATAATGATTTAATCCTTCATATTTTTTTTTGTATTACTAAGAGGGGGTGTGAATCAATAATAGTTCTTTTCAATACCTTTTAACCAGAATATATATAAGTTTTTTTAGCCTTATGATCATTTTACCAATATCATTCAACAAGTTCATAATAAAAACACCATGAACAATGAGTAATCAGACACATACAAAATACACCAGTATTTTGATGTGGAAGCCCAATGCAGGAGGAAACCACATAATTCTTTTTCTTATATGTCTTTAAGAAGTACATTCATTGGAAGCACCAACTTCTTTTGTTCTCCAGTTGCAACTAGAAGGAGGCTCCAATCCCTTATTTTTCAGGCTAAAACCTGAGTGAAGTTCCAACTCTCACATTCTGTGGCTCGAACCAGAAGGAGGCTACAACCCCCTATGTTATCCAACTACAAACAAAAGGTTTCTAAAACCACCTATTATTTCCCTGTCCAAAACTCCTTGAAGTATACATGTCAAATGTATACAACCTATAACTATCATTGAATCAACTCTGTCACTGTAATAACTGTCATTGAAAGTCTATCCCAACTTGTACCAAACTTCTTCAAACATTTCCTGTAGATCCATGACCTGTATATAATGCAACACACAAGTATCGATGCCTTTCCCTACTACAACTTACATAAGTTTGCTCCTATGCTTACTGCAATGCATGGACTAGCACAAAACTCTGTGAGTACACCAAAACTCTCTCTATCTCTTTTTCTGTGTCACTTTCTTAGTATCTATCACTATCTGATCAATTTGTATCTGCTCACAAACTATTTGATCTGATAGAAGCAATACTCATCCAATATCCAAGTATCTCTAACACATCCATGTACTAGGTTCATGCATGTCTTACTAAAATCATGTAATATATGAACCCCTTACATTAACCATACATCAAACCCTAACTATCATGCAACCCAACATGTTCTGACAAAACTATGTCTCAACCATGAACCCTCAACCATACTCCAAAAAACATAGGATATGTATTAGAAATATGCTCAATGAAGTATCCCAAGAACAAACAACCAATACAATATCACAATATTTCTATATATATGTCTTGTAAATAATATATCATACAATTAATAGTCTCTCAAGGATAAGATCTCAGTCTCCCATGACCATATCAAAAAATTCACCAAGGATCTCCTTTAGATAAGCATATAACATACCTTTTGTTACTGTAGATAGCTCATTTGTACCTTCTTACTATTAGATCTTCCTGTAGCTTTTGTTTTTCTCAACAGCCTGTCATTGAATATAAATTTGATCTTCCTTTTCAACTTTGACAATATATATTCTCTTCATGTTCATTAAACCCATGGGTATCTGATGCAGGAGCATCTCTCCACATCAGCCAGCCATCCACGCCAGCGAATTCAAATCGTGTGTTGAAGAGAGGCGCAGCCTCATTTAAAATTTGAATGAATGTAATTTAATTGCTTAGGTTGTTGAGCCATAGAGTTGTGCCTTTGTGCAGGCATAGAGTAGATAGGACTTAAATGTTTGTAAGGCTGAGATCTAGATCTAGATACTGGACTAGACAACCCATTCAATGTAATTGAATAGGGTATGTAGATTGGAGGGAAGAGGTCTAAGAGCCCCCTCAGGTAAAAGATCAATTTCAATCTCATTTTGAAAAGCAGGGGAGAGTTATAAGAGCTAGAGGAGAGCTAGAATATAATAGAGGAGAATCTGCGAGTAGAGAGTAGAAGAGAAGATCCGAGACCTTGTTACAGGCCGTGCTCAGGAACACCTTGTACAAATAGGCATTTTCCATTTAATATAAACAGAAGCAGTTTTTCCTGCATGTATTTCTGTGTTATGTGGATGTCTTGGTGTGTTCTACTTTATGTTCTATATGTATGTTATGTTATGCATTTGCAGGAGTTATTTGGTTTCAGACTTGAGAGGTCTTTGAGGCTTCACACCAGGAGGGTGTGATAGAACACTGCGGGTTCTAATAGTCATGCACAGAGGATGCATTTATGATCTCTGCGGAGTCAGACAGAGGCGTGCCAGGTGGGCACACAAATTGAGATCAACAATTCAGAGGAGGAAGACCTTAAGGTTTATAAATACCTTGGAGGCAAGGCTGTTATGAGAAAACATAGTTGTATACAGAATCTCTGAGTGAGTTCTGTGAAGCTCTGCCAAGAGGGAATTGAGTAGGTGCAAGGGGTGCAAAGAAAACAAGGACTCTGCTGGGAGTCTTGTGAAGCTCTGCCAAGTGGGCATTGAGCATATGCACAGTGATGCATTGGGAGGAACTCTGTTGTGAGTCCAGACAGGAGAACCAGAATCACTGAGGATTCATAGAGCTCTGCCAGGTGAGCATTGAGCAGGTGCATAGGTGCACAGGAGGGGACAAAACTGTTGAACGTTCTCTGAGAAGATACTCTGCCAGGAGAGCATTGAGTCAGTGTGCAGACAGACACATGAGAAGAGAACTCTTTCAGTTCTAGAATTGAAAGAAGAGTCCATTTAGGGATCTTCGTAGGGTTGTTGAACACCCTGAAAGACTTAGCAAGGGATTGCTTGAGTAAAGGATAGCCCGGAAGGCATCCAATCTCTCCATCTGTAGGAGAAGGGAAGAAGGATTTATTTCCTGAGAGACCTAAGTGTTTGAGAAGCTTAGGAGAGATAGCACTTTGTGTGCATATGTGATACCCTGCAGAGGTGAAAAAGTCATAGAATCCTTCAAGGATTCGAAAGGGGAAAATCTCAGGAGGAGTTAGTGCTTTTATGCGAGCGGCGAACCTAGAGCCGAAGAGTTCATAGAGGAAACATGCAAAGGTTGAGGCCTTTGAGAAACTTGGAAATCCTTCCAAGTGCAGGAAGAAAGCACCAAAGCTCAGGAGGAGGCACAGTAGCCGTCCGATAAGACTACAGATGAATCTGGACCATTGAAAGGTCATCACATCCAGAAGGCGGCACAGAAGGAGCACGCAGGAAGAAGGGATCGTGAGCGTCAGATCTTTCTCAGGATCGCCAACAGTTTCTAGATCGGCAAGAAGTTGCATGAGGGTTAAGCCTTTGTGAAAAGCTGAGGTGAAAGTCCCGATGAGAGAAACTAATCAGGATATCGGCACTCGGGATATCAGAGATCTCGAGGACGTGAGGATGAGCGCATAGACGTCGCGAGCTGCGAAGTCACGAGAAGATAGAGACCATCCATCTGAGGAGGACAGGTGGCGTGCCATTGACAAGAAGTCAATCCAGTTGACCATATCGGAGTTTTGTAGAGAGAAGTCTCGAAACATTGACATTAGGATTCGCGATCCCGCGAAGTCCGAAATCTTGATAGAGGTGACAGGACGTTGAAGGGTCAAACTCACGCGTGTGTCGGAGTTTTAGCTAATCGAGAGTTGGGAATCGATAAAGCAGGTTACTCGACATCATGAGTGTTGGATTCGCGAAAGAGGAAATCCTGATAGAAAAGGTCAGCGTTGACTGGTTCTTGGGTCTCGGGGATTCAAGAGACCTACGCTCGACCATTGGATTTGCGAAGTCGCAAATTCCGATCTCCCGAGTATAAAGAGGAGATCCTATGGAGATTGCTATGGGTGCAGAATTCTCGATAGGGAATTAGAAGAGCCTTAGAGTTCTTCAGGCCATGAAAAAAAGAAAGATCCTGTGAGCACGTGAACTGTCCAACCTGCGGGTGTGTTGGGAGGGTGTTGTGCATCAGTATCCATGCTTTTTCCCACTTTGTCCCATGTATGTATGCTCCCTTCTATTACTGGAACCTGTGGATGTCCTCAGTAAAACACTAGTTCAATACCCACAATATCGACCCTTCAAACTTGCAACTTCGTCGCTACTTCAGACTCACTGCTATATATTTGTCAATGATACCTACCCATAACATTTCAAAAAATATATATATTCAATGTGCTCAAATTAGGTGCTAATAAGAGACCCTTTCTCTCTTATTTATCCTCTCCAAGTATCTTCCTTTAGGGGTTATCTTCTAACTATTTTAGCCAACTTCCTTCTTTTAGGGATAACCCACTTTTAACTACTTTTCCCACTTGCAACCACTTTATCCACACATAGTAAACTCACCACTTATAGTTGCAACTAATTTATTTTTAATTATTTTCGTTTTACAACAACTTAAGTCATGATTAACTCCTAGTTAAAACAACTTTGACTAGTAAACTTCTTCTAGGAACTTCTAGAATAATTTGACTTCTTTGACCTTCTAGGGGCCTATAGATAGCTCATGAGGGTTCTCCAACTTTACTAAGCCATATATACTCAACCGTGAGAAACTACATGATGTACCACATATCATCATAAATGACATGCAATGTACTATCCATCTAGAATAGTCTCACCTGCAAATTCATCGATATTCATAACATTATTCCTCAACCACACATGGGTTCCTTAACAAAAATTAAGGGGATACCAAAATTTTCTACTGTACTTTCTTCAAGGATTGACATTAATAAAAACCAGCCCAATTAATCAACAGTTGCTACCAAGTTACCAATTGTACTATTAGATCCCTCTACTCTTCTTAAGACATGTTCATTATCAAAGATTGTTGAGTTACCCATGTTGTCTTCTACTTTCCTTAATAGAGTAGAATTGTTGGTAAATCCTGTTATATTACAAAATATTTCCTCTCTCTTTCCAATGAAAACTAAGTTGTTGTTAAATTCCCATGAGCTACAAGCACCATCTGCCATTGTTGAAGTTATTTTCTCTTCTTTTCTTTGACATTGGCCTATTGTCGTAGCCTCCTATAGCATGGAATTTTTCTTGAAATTTCCTTGTCAGGTTGCGAGGATTATCCTAAGAAATACCTTCATTCCCTGTCCAAACAGGAAAATTTTCATAACCAGATGAGAAAATCAATTATGAATATCATTTTGTATGGGAAACTGATGACCTCTCACATGCACCATAATTTATAACTTCTTTGAAGAATTAAATAAAATTTTTCCATCCTTTTCGAAATTGGCAAGTTCCCTTCAAAGGGTCCAATAAAATAGTCCATTCTTCTTGAATGTCCTGTAATGATTTTGGTTGCAACCTCAAGCAACATGGATGCATACAAAATGCTTAATTTTTTTTTAATGATTACATCTACCCATCCTTTTTCCATTATTTAAGTAAATTAAAAACTCTTCCAAAGAATGCCTATGGTTCCAACACAATTTCTAAGGCCTTGTCACCAAATTATTTCTAGTGTGATATCAACTCATCAAAGTTGTTAAAAAAAATCAATGTGAAATAGAAATCGTTTTGCAAATTTCTGGAACAAATATATGTATTGTACAACCATATTCAATTTCCCAACTTTCCAAACAAAAACATCTATAGCACCTTCAACTTCTTTTTATTTTTATTTTTTTAACTAACAAATTGAATATTAAAATATCCACACAATCTAGTGGGTTAATCTTTCCTATATTTAGATTATATTCGAAGTAACATCCGGGAAAATATGTAAAATTATGCCCCTTAAGGTTCCCAAAAATCATCTTTTTGATTTCTAAGGAATTTTGCTGCTCAAATTTGAAATAAATTTGAAATCAGAGCCCAAACACAAAATCCAACCTTTCACGATGGTAACAGATACTTTGTTTCCTCTAATCCTCCTCTACATCACGCAACACAAAGTTTGTATCTAGTAGATACCCTTAATGTATACTACTAGCTCAATATTTCGTGGAGTAAAATGGGAATTAAACAAAGTTTAGAATTCGAACTAGAGAACGATCAATGATTTCATCTTTCTCTTTCCTTGAAAGTTGTGGTTTGTTCCATGCTCCAAAATCCACACAAAAACTAATATGACAAGAAAAAATGCACCACAAATACACCACATATTTATTGTGAATGGTTGCAGGAAATCCCAAGTGCCATTTGAATTTCTCTCTAGCAATAGAGCCATCACAACTATGCCAACTTCTATGTAAAGTTGCACGAATTCCATGACGTTCGACTATTTTGTCACAAATCAATGTCCCCAACTACTAAATCAAATTTATTTAAGGAAACTCACACGATCATCATAATTGGGATTTGAATGGCCATTTTGAAAATATACAAACATGTAGGGAACAACATAAGGTAACAAGTTCACTACAATAAGAAATATATCAATGCAAAATCCATCGAACGCATTATATTCTACTCTCACAAACTATTGAAATCCAACCTTTCTAGGAACACCTATGACGAGGTGTTTACCACTGTTTGCAAGTGCCCACCCTCATGGCACAAATTTGTTTTCACCTGGACATATTACATCATAAAATTTTTGACCTACACAATGTATTGTGTGTGAGTTGCAACCTTTTATTTCTAGAGGGATAACATATAGCCCAATATCCAGCCTTACGATACCATGTTCCAACAGTAATGATGATCTCAAAATTAGAACTAAGAAAGTCTCCTTTTTAATCAAATTTCACTGGACCGATTAATCCTGTAAAATTAGTTTGTGATGACATCTTTAGTAGTTTTGGACATCTCCAAATACCTCTAGCTTTTCTAGCTTTGTTTTTTTTCTTCTCGCACTAGATACATGAAGATAATCTATAAAATAAACAATTCCACCTTCACTTATGAAACTATGAATAGAGTGAGAAATTGCCCAGACAACATTGTACGCATAGAATCCAAATGCATTTAAGAAAGCATCAACACTCCCAACATTGTGTAGATTGTTCCAGCTAATAGTAAAATCATGCTCCTAATATGAAACTGAAATATGTCGATGTAAAACAATAACTCCTTGGAGTGAGTTCGTTGTATCATAATCGAGTATGGTAGAATCCAAAGAAGAAGACAACCAATCTATGGCTATTCAAACATAGCCATTTTTCAACATGCCAAGGTACAATGCTTCGAAGAAAAGATTCAAACTTTCATCAAGATTCATATGTACCAAAAATATTCGTGACTCCATCAATGCCAATTTACCAAGATATTGCTGATGTCATTTTTACTGGCCCCAAGGGGCAATAATTTTTTATGATAAATTTCAGATCTTACATTTTTAACTGAATCACTCATTGCAGATATTCCATTTCTCCCACAGTCATCATCCATATACATAGAAAACAAATTCCCCCACTCGTAAGAGACAACAACGACAACAATTGTTTCCATTTCACAAAAATCATTATGTGTAATGTGAAATAAATAAGGGTATCTATGAGTGAGATTGCTGTGGGTGGGATTTTCAGTTTTGATCGGAAAAGTCACAGTGTAGTCATTAGATTGTCGATGTTTTGGATCCAGATCAGGATCCATCTTCAGGACAAAGAGCCTCAAAGGGTATTTATGTGAGGTGAGAGCTGGGTTAGTCTCTCCAAACAACAGAGTTGGTATCTAGAGTTCACGTGTTACATATGCAATGACATGAGAAAGCATAGAGCAATGTGGCCCTATTATTGCCAAAATCTTTTCATGAAACAACTTCAATAACTCATCACAATACCAATTCTACCCATAATATTTTCATGAAACAACTTCAATAACTCATCACAATACCAATTCTACCCATAACTTGCAATTACACTATTCCATGATACGACATTTTTTCAAATAGATGGCATGCTTATTCTATGTTTCCACACTTTGGGTACATGCCTACAAGGGCACTGCAAACAAAAACAACATATTTGAATATTCTTTTTGTTATCACTCCGTGGACCTTCTTTCCATAGTCTAGAGCTACCAAGTTTTCACATGCTAAGAGAATGATAGAAAGAGTCTATGAATTTGATACCATTCCTTCCAACTGCATTTCTTGAAAACGTTTCATGATTTCATATAGATTTATTCCATCAAATTTTATGATTTTTTTAAAGAACTCTAGCTACACTTAGGAGTCTCTAGGAACACTCCAAGCTTCACACCTTGGGAAACCAACCAAGAAATTTTCACTCCAGGGATCCAATGTTCTTCGAGGAAACCCAAT
The DNA here is from genome assembly GCA_000966675.3 of Picea glauca. Taxonomy (NCBI): domain Eukaryota; kingdom Viridiplantae; phylum Streptophyta; class Pinopsida; order Pinales; family Pinaceae; genus Picea; species Picea glauca. Next base: position 980,095 of record JZKD02S1708620.1, read on the forward strand.
AAAAATTGTGCACTAAATTTCCAATAGAACTCACTTAGAATTCCAAGGATTAACAAGCAACATAGGGTTACAGAACTTTCCTAGATCTCCCTCCACATACCCAACAATAGCATACATGTATATGGAAATGGCATTGGAAACATGAAGGTCATGAAAACCATGGCTCTAAAATGATATATTTGTAGTTTCCACTAATCCGCTTTGACGTTTATATGCATGGTGACCTTTTGACACATGGAACCCATGCAACCAAATTTTTTTCGGACTTAGATTATATCTCATAACGTTATGACTTTAGGCTTATCCAAGGTTATGACTTTATGATTTAGGTAATATATTCTTAGAAACCGACTTTTGGTAATATAAGGTTATGAATTTGGCTTATGAATAATTTCTTGGTTTATCCCCATACTCTTTTCATCTTATGGTCTTTTCATCCTATGGTTTGCAACCATGATGTTATTTTTATTAATATATATGCTAGTGTTTCTACATTTTACATTATTAGGTTCTTCGACCTTTCAACATATAGACTTTTTAACCTTTAATATTTATAGGCACTCTAGTCCAAAATGTATTGATTCACTTGCCTAAGTATCATATGTATATATACATTTACAAGTCAGGGATCAAGCCAAGGTATTATAGGTTAAAGCATAAAAATAACTATTATTTATGAAAATAATTATTATACTTTTAGTGGTGTTCATTTTCTTATGCATGGATTTATTTTTTATTTTTAAATACACAATCAAAATCCAAGAATAACTATATGGATGATAGCTATCGATCTCCCCATATGTAACACCCCAGTTTTGAGCCCCGTATAAAATAATGTATTTTGTTAATCTATGAAAGGAAAAAGTGCCCAAACAATTGAAAGAGGCCAGTGTGCCTAGGAAATGTAATGTTTTGATCATTATTAATAATAAATACATCATTGGCTACTAGACGAACAAAGACAAGAGTCATAGGGGACTATGATTCCACAAAAGAGGGGGTTTGAGGGGATAAGTATTTATTTTATATTTTATTGACCCATTTCTATTTTAATAGAGAATAACAGTTACATGAGCTTCTTGGGAAGGCCAAGTGGTTCCTTAATTCCAAGAATTACATAAACCCATCTTTGGTCTGTTGTGGGGGTTGCTTCTTCTTCTCTCATTCACTCACTCACTCGTTGTTCATTGTTCATTGTGCACACCTTTCACTTGATTCTCTGTCTCCACTCATTCTTTCACCCACTCGTTGTTCCTCATTCATTTTTTGGCTTGGGAAAGGAAAATGAATTATTGGAGAGGATCCATGGTTGGTTGGATGTAATGAATGTTGGTGTATTTCAGCCATGAATTAAGTCCTGCATGTCTGAGATTGTTTGGCATGTGTTCAATTTTGCTCAAAGTTGTGAATCCTGAGAGTCCCATCATGGATATTCTTGAACAGATGCACTAGAGCCCTAGAATGAGATGGACAACCTGAGGGACTACATGGAAGAGAAAGGGGTCCATTCTCTTGAGTTTTGTAGGATGTGTAGAAGAGAGATGGTTTACTTTGGATTGTTGTGGGTGATGAAAATCTTGTCAGAGCTTGTGCTGACTAATTTGGGAGGTCGACTGACACTCTAGAACTGTCCTTGTGGATTCATATCCCTGGCTTAGAGGTGAAATTGTTGTTGAGACTTTGAGCAATAATGTCTATGGTTGGGTGGAACTTCCTTGGTCTGCATCCCGTTGGTGATTCATTTTAGGAAATACAGTTGCTCTCTGTAATGGTTTTATTTACTTATGTATTTATTCCACTATGTATTTATTTATTTATGAAAATCTTATCTATAATATCCATGCTTGTTGTTTATTGTTGTGAATGCAATATGTCTCATTTACTTATGTTGTAGCATGAATCTTTAAATCTGCATGTGAATATTTCATGCATCTTCATTCATTAAAATCATAATTCGAAAGAAGTCCAGAAGTGGGCTTGAATTATCATAGCTCAACTTGTGGGTGGTTGGGTACGTTATAGATTGGTATCAGAGCTTTAGGTAGAAACACTAGACTAGTATGGGATAAAATTGTTGGACATGGTATTATGTTTAATAATGAATATCTCATTGAAATATTAAATCTCAAAAGAGAGAGTGTTGCAGAGATCATGCAAAATCCAGAGCATCGTGCAGAAAAACATCCTTTGTAAAAAATCGTAGAATCAAGATCGTTCCCTTTTGAATTTGGGAGCGATCACCACCATGAAATTAAGGATTTATGGATGATTGGATCAAAAGACAGTTGAACAAGGAAAATCAGATAAAGTTGAAACCAAAGGCTGGGAGAGATTAAGTCACAACCGCTAGATCGAACTTGTTGATCGACAGTCGTTGATAAAATTCTAGAAGGAGATGGAAAAAAAACTCTATAACTTCACTGCTTTGGTGATTATGGAAGAAATGAAGAAGCGTGAAAAGTCTGAAGTCACAAATTTATGCCAGTCGTCTAATATTATAGGAGGCTCAGGTGAAATCTCATCTCTTAGTTAGGGTCCTCCGACGTTGACCACATCGAAAAGATGAACTCTGGGAGAATCGAACCCTTTTTGAACTGCTATAACTCGGAGTCCCAGAGCATCAAATTATTGAATTTCATTCAACCGTTAGATCGAGGGAAGGATTTCAAAAGTAATTTTGACTGTTGAATCTAGCAATGGTGGAAGAATAGTGAAGCTTCATAACATTGAAACTTTGCCACTTCGACGATTACTGGAGAATGGGAAAATCCCAAAGTATTGAAACCACGAAGTGTAAAGTCGTTTTCATGAAATAACATAGGCCATCATATGTGGAGAAGATATGTGTATAATCCATTTGATGGATGATCCATCATAGGCCATGTGGCAGGAGTTCCATGTGGGGACACATGTCACCTAGATTTATTACATTTTGGGCCCCAACCTGTTCATTTTTTAGTGACACGTGGAACACATGGCATGGGTACATGTCACCATAGGTGACATCAACATGCCATGTCTTCTCTAGGCATGTTTCTAGTATAAACATGCCAAATTTTCATGCATACAGGTACATATTGAAGAAATTTCAACATTGACCCCATTCACTTCTCACTATGCGGGGTCGGTGCATGATAATTGTGGTGGGTGAATTGAATCTTCTCCAACATCAAATCGACTTGGTAATTCAATAATCAAACCCTTATTAAGTATTATGTGGGGACATAAAATATCTTTAAGTATTGTGATGGGTGTTATGAGATCCTTAAGTATTATGCGGGTTCGGTGGAAGAAATTTGCGATGGGTGTATTGGAAGTTCCATGTCAATTTTCAAGATTGTTCTGAAAATGATTGTATATAAGGGAATGATGAATGATGACAATGAGAAGTGCACCATGATGAGCATTGATGTAAATGTGGGCGATCTCAAAGATTATGTGGGAACATCATACATCCTTGAGTCTTGAGACCCTCCCATACCATTAAGGCATGTGTATAGTCTAACCATGTCCAAGATCATGAAGTAAGATGCCCACTTATATTGGATGTTTCTTACACTTATGTTTATGCTTATTATTGAGGACACAAACCTTTCTTGGAGGCTTATTGCACTTTATTTCGTTACAATTCATCATTTGGGTGCCATTGGGGGGGCCTCAACAGTGTCCAAGAAAATACAGTTACTTGTTTTGGTTCTAGACTTACTAGACTTATGTCTTATCAGTAGATATCAAACATATCAAGTAACAAAAAGGGTGCCTCGAAAGGTTCTTCGTCAGATTCCCATAATTCCACATTTGCAACGATTGTTCAGGTGTGAAAGCATAACTCATTTGTTTGATACAATGCATATGCTAAGTGTTTAGATACCCAAGAATCAATTGTTGGAACTATTATTAAATCAGGTGATCTAATTAGGTGGTGGGTGCAATAGTGAAGAGTTTTCTAAAGAGAAATACACAATAAAATATTTCACAATATGATGTTTATAGGGAAGACATTTTAGATATTTCCTTACCTCCAACTTTAAAATTTTATTACAACACATCATTTAACCACACTCTCTTTCATACATGGGTCAATGTTAAACCATTTCTTACAATTGGATAACTTTTCCCCTTTTGTGGTAACAAATATGTAATTTTCCCCTCTAAAAACTTATGAGAATATCTAGTATTTTTTATACTCATCCATGGTTGTTCAAAAAAGATGGTAGTCTTGAAGTTATTTCAATTGTTGGATTACTGAGAGGGGGCGTTAATCGGTAATAGAGAAACATAATCCCTTTTCACCATAAAATGAAAGTGTTATATCAATTTATCATTATCATTCAATAATTGCAGAGTAAATAAACAATGGACAAATGAGAAATCACACACATACACAGTACACCTGTGTTTCTATGTGGAAACCGAAAGCAGGAGAAAACCACAAAATATTTTTTCTTATATGTCTTGAAGAATCACATTCATTGGAAGCACCAAATTCCTTTGTTTTTCATCTGCAACTAGAAGGAGGCTCCGACCCCCTAGTTTCTTAAGCTACAACCTGAGGGAATCTCCAACTCCCCAATTCTTTGGATACAACCAGAAGGAGGCCACAACCCCCATGTTCTCTAACTACAACCGAATGGTGGCTACAACCACCTATCATTTCCCCATACAACCACCCTGATGTAGAAGTAGAATGATGAAACCATTGTCACACTATCACTGTGAAATATACCACTCTAACAACCTCTACCAATCAACCTGTAATCAACTTGTACCATAAACAAGTGTATCAACCATGCATCAACCTGCACCAAACAACTTGTAATCATCATGTAACATAAAAAAGTGCATCAAGCATGCACCAAATATGTACCAATCATGCATCAAATACACATAAACTATGACTCATGAAGATGTACCGACATCATCAACTATACACCTCATGTATGTGCCAAATCATCAACTACTTATCTCAACCATGTACCCAACATGTACCTCAAACAAAATCCCTCATAAATTTCATCATCCAAATCTAATTTGTAACTTTATAATAAACCTTGTGTATATGATCACATACCATCAAACATTCATTAAGTTTAACAACAAGAGACTATCATTTTCAACAAACATTACTTCAGTCTCACATGACTAATTTTGGATTAGTAAAAAACCCTAACTTGCAATAATCATAACTATATACATGTAATCAATAAAAATATGAAAATGGTACACAATGTTAGTCATTGTCTTTTATGCAATTATTCCAGATTTCACTACTTGGAACCTCTCATAAAAGGAGTTATAGAAAAAATGGCATACCTTGTTGAATTTTGGGTTATTCTAGAGAGAGAACTTGTAGAGCATGCCCCACACAAAATATTTGTTGTATAGATCTAGAAATTGTACACAAAATACTATAGATTGTACTCTAACCAATACTTTTTGTCTTACTGAATTTGGATATGTTATGAATAAGTTATGATGTTTTTACCTGAAACACTTGTTTTATACTAGTTTCAAGACTAGCCACAAACCCTATTTTCCACAGCGTGTAACTCCAAAAATAGAAAGAACCACAAGTTGAAATTTGTATCAAATCTACTTGGATATGTTTCCTCAATGGCCTCCCAGTTTGACAGTCTAAATCATTCTATAAAAAATGTTATTGCGAAAATGGTGAGATGACCATTAAATAACATACCTTAGAAATCATCATCAAAAGAATTTATCCTCCCTTGAATTTCAAACTTTTTTACTTCACCTTCCCTCTGAAACTCCGCTTATATATCCTTTGGTTACCTCAGTCACCCATAGATACTCAATATTCTCATGTTTGTTTAAAATGAGAGAGACTTGCCTCTTATTTATACTTTCATGTAGCTTGCTCAAGGGGTTACCTTTTAACCATCTTAACCCACTTTCCTTATTTTAGGGTTAACCCACTTATAACCATTTAACCACTTAGTAATTTCTCCATTAACTTTATTATTTAAATAATTTATTTTGTATTCACTTTGACTTATAGTACACTCATCACTTCACTTTATTATTTACCTTCTAAAATATCTTAAA
>JZKD02S1708620.1:986210-1007706 GCA_000966675.3 Picea glauca
TAGTACACTCATCACTTCACTTTATTATTTACCTTCTAAAATATCTTAAACCACTTTGACTACTTTGACCTTTCGGGGCTTCTAGATGACTCATGAGGGTTCTCCAACTTCACATGGCCATAACTATATAAACGTGAAGAGTTATGTAACATTTCACATACCACTAGAAATGACATGACGTGTACTATTCATATAGAATATTCTTACCTGAAAATATATCAAAACTCATACCATTATCCATCAAACAAACTTGGGTCCATTACCCAAACTTTTCTGCAACTTCACATGGCCATAACTCTCTAACCGTGAGGAGTTATGTGACGTTCCACATACCTCCAGAAATGGAATGGCATGTACTATCCATCTGGAATATTCTTACCTGCAAGTATATTAAAACGCATAACATTATCCATCAAACAAACTTCCATCCATTACCCAAACCTTTGTGCTACGAAAATTTGCTACCAGAATTTCTTCAAGGGTTGACATCAACGACAACCAACCCAAATAATCAACAATATCCCCATTTGGCATTGATGGTAACAATATGATGCAATACTTGAATTCATATCAGTCATGCTCCCCCTGTGACCATCGCTCCCCCTAGAACCATCCCTATGTGGTCATTCTCTAAGCCTGCATATGATAATTATCTCTCCCTTTGTCATCAATGGAAACAATATCTTTCCATCTAGGGCTACTCCCCCTGGATGAACTATCCATGGGGATACTCCCCCTGACTAAACTCTTCCTGAAACTAATCTCACAACCTAAATTTTCCTCTTTATGGTGCTTCCTCATGTATATCTAAGACATATAAGATAAGCATTCAAAAGCATTCATTTTGGAGTACAAATTACTCTAAGTTTCTGGTGAAGATACTCCAAGGATTCTCTTGGAAGCAATTTTGTAAAGATGTCTGCCACTTGTTCTTTTTTACCCACATATTCAATTCTGATGTTCTTCTCTACAACCTGTTCCTGTAGAAAGTGATACTTTATTGGTATGTACTTCATCTTGTAGTGCATCACCAGGTTATTTTAGATATTGTTGGCACTTTTATTATCACAATAGATTGGAATGGGATCATCATACTCAACCTGTATATCTGTTAGAGTTTGTTTCATCCATAGAACCTATGTACAACATGTTGTTGTTGTAATATACTCTACCTAGACTATAAATAAGGATATTGTTGATTGTTTCTTTCTTAACCATGATACTAAACACTCACCCAAGTAGAATGCTTCTCCACTAGTGCTTCATCATTCATCAATACAACCCGCCCAATCTACATCTGTGTAGGAAATAAGTGATATATCCTTTCCTTTTGGATACCATAATCCAAAATATTTTGTTCCTTTGAGATAACTGAAAATCCTCTTCACTTATAATACATGTGATTTCTTTGGTGCTGCTTGAAATCATGCCACATGTTCAACTACCTCCATTATATATGGTCTGGATGTTGTCACATATAGTAAGCTACCAATCATTGACTTGTATTTCCTCTGGTACGTAGACTTTGAATCATCATCTTTACTCAACTTGCAGCTGGTTTTCATAGGAGTGGTAACTAGTTTACAATCTTCTAATCCAAACTTCTGTAACATTTCTATGATATACTTAGTTTGATAAATAAAAATTCCTACGTTTATTCGACGTATTTAAAGACCCGGAAAGAAGGTTAGGTCTCCAATTAATGACATTTCAAATTTATTCTGCACATCCTTTGCAAATTTCTGGCTTAACATGTCATCATTGCTTCCAAAAATAATATCATCAACCTAAATTTCAATTAATAAAATACTATCTTGATTTACCTTGATGTAGAGGTTGTTGTTTGCACTTCCTTTTCTAAGCCCTGCCTAATGTAAATATTTATCTAGTCTAGAGTACCATGCTCTAGGAACCTTCTTTAGACCATACAAGGCCTTCTTCAATTTACACACATAATATGTGTTCTTTCACAACTGAAATCCCTCTAGTTGTTCAATGCAGACTTTTTTTTCAAGTTCCCCGTTCAGAAAAATTGATTTCTTTCCATATGATACACTTTAATATTCTTGGAGCATGCATAATCTAGGAGCAATCAGATTGCATCCATTCTAGAAAACGTAGCAAATGTCTCTTCAAAGTCAATTCCTTCAACCTGTGTGCATCCTTTACATACCAATCTAGCTTTGTTCCTTGTAACCTGTCCATCTTCATTCAATTTATTTATGAATACCCACTTTGTGTCAATCACATTCTTATTCTTTGGTTTGGAACCAATTCCAAAGTGTCATTATTTTTTATTTTGTCCAAATCTTCATCCATGGTTTTATTCCAAAATTCATCATTGCTAGCCTCTTCAAAACTGTTTGGTTTAATCGTAGGTGAAAGTGCTAGGTGTGTTTGATCTGGTGAACAAATTCTTCTTCTAGTCTCAACTCTTGCATCTTTGCTTCTGATAATATGATCTGAAGGATGATTCTTCTGTACTAATTTGCTAGGTGTCTTTGGAGGCACTTGTTTAAATTTCTCTTCTACTTATGTCTGATCCTCTTCATCTTCCCTTTCTACTTCTTCTTCATCTTCTGCTTCTTCTTCGTAAAGTTGTTCCATTGATTCATTTTTCTTTTTTCCTTTAATTTTTGTCCACCTATTTGATCAATTATTACATTGATGTTTTCCACAAATTTGTTCAACCTTAGATTGTAACACTTGTATGCTTTCCTTGTACTTGAGTAACCAATAAGTACTCCTTTGTCCACACGAGAGTCAAACTTTCTCATTCTTCCATCTTCTGTTTTGATGTAGAATTTTCTTCCAAATACTCTGAGGTGCTTCACATTTGTTGGTCTTCCTTTCCATAGCTCATAGGGAGTTTTGTTAGTGTTGTTTCTGAGCATTACTCTGTTTTGAATGTGAATTGTTGTATGCAGTTCATGTGTCCAAAATATATCTATCAATTTGGGATCCATTAACATTGTTCGATCCATTTCTTGTATTATCCCGTTCTTTCTTTTAACAACTCCATTATGTTGAGGTGTCCTAGAAACGAAGAATTGCATTTTTATTCCATGCTTGTTGCAGTAGTCCATAAATTCCTTTGAAGTGAAATATCCTCCATTATCATATCTCAAACATTTGATTTTTGAATCCATTTAATTTTCAACCAATTCTTTTTAGACCTTGAATTTTTAAAAACCTTATGACTTATTCCCAAGAAAGCAAACCATAGTCATTTTTGTATAATCATCAGCTAATAACATAAAGCATTTCTCACCTTTTAAACCCTTCATTTTAGTTGTTCCAACTAGATCAGTATGCATAATTTCCAGTGGTATTGTTGTTGAATATGATTTTGATTTAAACCTAGTCGTTGTTTACTTTCCTCGTTGACATTTCTTGCATAAAGTGTTGGTTAGTTTCGTAATCTGGGTATTTCTCTAATTGCTTCATTTTTGCTAACTTTGATAGGGTTATCAAAGTGTATGTGACCCATTCTTTTGTTCCATAGCCAACTTTCATCTTCCTTTCCTAGAAAACACTTTTTATTTCCAATTTCACTTAGTACATATATGTTGCTTGAAGTTCTTACAGTTGTTGCAATCAATTTTCCTGAATCTTCTTTTCTTATGTCACACTTTTGTGAATCGAAAGTAACTTTATGACCTTGATCACACATTTGAATCACACTTAGAAGATTATTTTTCATATCTTCTACTAATACAACATTTTCTTCATTGGTATTCTTGTTTCCAATTCTGACTATGTCTTTTCCAATGATTTTAGTTGAATCATCATTTCCGAAAACAATATCGTGTTAACAGTAAGATAGGTGGGGAATCCCTTGGGAAAGTATCGATGGAACTCAATAGATAGTTAATGATGTAAGGAAAGAGGGATTGAAATGGACTAGTATTGATCCACCACGCCAAGGATCGGGTACATGGAGCTTCCCAGTAGGATTTCAAGCAAGCAGGGGAAAGGGAAAGTACAAGGATAAAGTTCGAATCATCATGAACATACGTACCATGACAAGGAAAAATGATGGGAAGTTTCACCTATACAGATAGACCATGATTGGAAGGATGAGCGTGAAGCAAGGGAAGCTCAATAAGAGAAAAAACAGTAGGAAGAGAGGAAAACATAAGAGTGAAAGTGCAGAGGCTACCAACAGAAACAAGGGTAGGGAAAGGAGGAACGCCTAGGTAGACAAAAATAGGTTGAGAGTGCAACAAAGGAGCATCCATAGGCTAGACAGGATGGTGCGTATGAAGGAAATGAACAACAAAAGAAACCCCCAAGGGAAGGGAACTCAGAACAATCCTCGATGAGTTTCAAGGATGGAGTAGGGGACAAAAGATGTAGAAGGCACCTTTCATACTCTAGTTGGACCGAAAGGAAAGGAAACCATCACCCGACTCGAGAAGGAAATCAACGAAAAGTGCAATGGAAAAATGTGGGAGGCTCTGGTCCAAGAAGCAGACTGGGTAACCGACCCAGGAGCCACATAGCCCAGGTAAACTGTCTATCACAAAATGACAGAGATGGCATGGAAAACAAAGATGATGATTGGAAAAGTAAGCTCAGTGAGGGAGGATTCCATATGGGAGAACAACAAGGAACACATGAAATTGTTGAACGAAATCTTGAGATGCCTCAGCAGTTTGGAAACCATCACCAAACTACCAACTGAGGTCTAGATGGACCAGAAAGCCAAGATGAATCAATTGGTTACTCAATTCCACCTCTACCTACACTACGTCCATCAGATGGACATAACGCCAACCGACAGGAAAGGATCGCCATCAAATATCATAAAGACTTGTACGGTCCCCCAAAAGGAGGAGAACAAGGGCCAGATGGATGAAGGGAAGAAACATATCATCATCATGGACTAGTGTTTGGTAAGTCCATTGTCAAGTCAGTCGGGTTAGTCCTGGGTTAATCTCAACTTCTGTTATTGTTATTTTGTTTATCCTTTTCATGTTGTTTGTGCTTATGATGTCAAAAAATGGATATGGTAGGACTGGACTGATTTCTCATGGTGGCAGTCTAGTCCTACCCCCTGCCTATTTCAAAAAACACAACTTGGGAACCTCTGACCTAGTTTCCTTTTTGGAAGATGAGGGAGTTCCCCTTTTTTGTACCATTACCCCTCTTTAGTAATACAGGTTCTTAAACTCACTTACAAAAAAAAAAATTCATTAATTTTACTTTACAGTTCATTTATTAATATTAATATAAAATAATATATATAATTGTATATCAATTTTAACAATTTCTAGATACAAACCTTTATTATCATAAACAAAATCAAAATTCTAAAATTCCAAATTTACATTTAAAATCATTAAAAATAATATTGAATAAAATTTAAATAATAGTTTATACTATTCTTTAAATAAAAAATGTTATAGAATTATACAAATTACTATAAATCTTGGTACAATGTTATAATATTCTATAAATTACTAAATCTCATGTTGTGGTAGGTCTATACATAAACATGACTATAAATGTGAACTTGCTAGTCTGCTAACCCACGAGTTCAGAATTGTTTGGTGAAAAATTTATATGACATATGTGTTGGGTGCAATATGTATATCACGGAACACGGGGACATGAAAAATGAAAAATAAAAATAAAAATAAAAATGAATAATTAATTGAATGCAATTTAAAAAAATATTATCACATATTAATAATGAATACTATATTTAATATTAATATTATAGGATACAGTGGAATACACTGTGGAGCGAGTGAAGCCGAGCGAAAGAGCACGGTTCGTGGAAGACTCGTGCAAGGAGTATTTCGCTGGGGCTTCAATGGAAAGTTGAAGTTCCTCCTTGGAGAAAGTAAGGTTGAGTTCCGCTGGAACCGCCATCTCAGCACTGTGCCCCTAGTAGCAGGCCAGCGACTTCTACGTTGCACCAGAGGATCTCCCAATTGAATCCCTAACAGTGACAGTTCGAAGAGCTAGGGCTATTGGGAGCAAGCCTGCACAGGCCCACGAATGTAGAGCTCCAGCAGAGATTCTCCCATGGATTCCAGCGGGGGCTCTGCCCCTCCTCTCATCTCGCCTCCGGGGATTTCTTCTTTCAAACCATTGATAGTTGAAAATTCGAAGCACCCCCCCACGGCTAGTCAACAAAATTTTGTCAAGAAATTGGACTCGATCCCCACGGTAGAACTTCCAGAAGAAGAAACATGCAAAGTTGCTCCGAATCTCGCCAAGAGAGGGTTAATAGGCCAGTTTACGGGCCTCTGGCCATCACCAAAAATGGTATAGGACTGAACACAAAGAAACTGGACACCCTTGATAAAAGAGGGGGTCAAGAGCTATTTTGTGGGCAAGGGGTTCTTCGTATTTGTCTTTTAAAGCCCGGATGACAGAAGCCTCATCTTTAGAAACGGTCCATATTTCATGGGACCACAAGGCCTGTACCTAAGCAAATGGTCTCCCGACTTTGATCCCTCTTAGGATTTCCCCTCCGCTGTCCCGGTGTGGGTGAGACTTCCCCATTTTCCACTCCACTGCTGGAACCAAAAAACCTTCTAGATAATTGGTAATGTGCTTGGAAAATACATAGATCAAGCAGCAAGGAAAGATCAGTACTCATGCGCCCGAATCTGTGTAGAAGTCGACCTAGAAGAGGGTTTGCCTGAAGCAATTAAGCTCACCGTCGCTGGATGGACACACATTCAGGAACTGGATTACGAACAACTTCCTTTCAAATGCAGACACTGCCACGATCATGGTCATTTTGCAAAGCACTCCAAGAAAAAAGTAGAGGAGCAAGCAGACAACACAAACAAGGATCAATGGAAAGTAGTTCAAAAGAACGCCCATCAAAAAAGAAGAAATGGTAAAAGGCATACCTCTGGAGCTCCAGGCAGTTCCAAGAACAATCAATAAAAGGACGCAACCCCGAAGGAATTAAAAAAAACTCAAATCAACCCAGCTGGTTCGATAGAGGAAAACCAGGTACATACAGAAGCCCTTCCACCCAACAAAGAAGGAGGAGAAGCTATATAGATAGAGGCCTCACAAGGTATCCCTTCCAACCCATCTTATGCTGAAGTAACAAGGAAAAATCCAATGGATAGCTTGGGTTCTTCAGAGGATGAAGACTTTGAGATCCCTTCCAAAAGAGCAGGCATGAAATATCGCAAAGAATTAAGGGAAGAGGAGGCAGAGAAAATCAAAGTTCAAGGAAGTCAACCCACCATAGAAATGTCCATCGGAAGAAACACCAGATCAAGGCCTACAAAGGGAGGCCCTACTCCCCCTCTTAAGTAAATCATGAAGCTTGCCTCTTGGAACTGCAGAGGACTGAGGAACGCCTCCAAAGCTGAAGCAGTCATGGACCTCTAGAAAATAGAACCTTTAGACATCCTCTTGCTCCAAGAGACGAAGATAGAAGGTCGAGCGATTCTAGACATCAGCAAGTCAAAGTGGAAGAAAGGTGCAGGCAAAGCAGTAAGTTCAAGGGGCTCTTCTGGAGGGCTAGCAACTCTTTGGACAAAAGAATCATTTATGCTCAACAAATCTCATGAAACCCAACATTTGATCTTCACGGAATTGACACATTGGGCAAGTAAGCTGACTATCTCTCTCTTTAATCTCTATGTCCCTGTCACTTACTCTGAAAAACGAGAATGCTGGGCCTCTCTCTCAGCATTTTTAGAGCAGAATAACCCAAGTAACATTATCCTAGCAGGTGATCTTAATATAGTTCTGAAATCAAAAGAGAAAAGAGGTGGCTCCAACAGTAGAGATCCGATGCTAACCTTTGTGGAAGAACTATTGCAGCAATGGGATCTATTAAATTTTAGTCCCCTACGTGGCCTTTTCACTTGGTCCAACAACAAAACTGGATTGGAGCATATCTCTGCACGTTTGGATCGATTTTTGGTACAAGGCTCCCTTATTATGGATAAAAAGATAATCAAAACAAAAATTTTACCCAAGCTGACCTTTGATCACAAGCCAATCCAGCTTCTCCTCAAAGATGAAGAAGATCTATGACCCCTACCTTTCCACTTCATCCCCTTATGGATAGAGAGAGAAGGCTTTTTCGAAACTGTAAAAGAAGCCTGGGCCAAAACATTTTCAGGATCCTCAAGTTTTGTGTGGGAGAAAAAACTGAAGGCTACAAAACAAGCCTTGAAGGAGTGGATAAAGAAACCATCCCCTACTCCAACCAGCATAAGGAAAGAAGCAGTGGACACTTTAGAGACCCTGCAAACAGAAATGGAAAGAAAAGAGATTACAACGGATCTCTTGGAACAAGAAATAAAAGCCCAATCCTCAACATATCGATCCTTCTGAAAAGAAGAAGAATATTGGAGAATCAAATCTAGGAGTCTGTGGCTAAAGGCAGGGGATCAAAACACCTCCTTCTTCCACAGACAATATAGAGCCTGACTATCCAAGAACCACATCTCAGAAATAAAGACAACAGAGGGCCAGGTTAACAAAGGCTTCACTCAAGTCAAAGATGCAGCGGACAACCATTTTAGAAACCTTTTTAGTGAGGGAACCCAGGCCTCCGAAGGAGAAATCGCTGAATTCCTCTTGAATATTCCTCACCTAATCAGTCCTGAAGACAACATTACCCTCATCAGCAAGGTGACAGAGGAGGAAATTATCAAATTTATTTGGTCCATGGAATAAGATAAGGTACCGGGCCCAGACGGATTCACGATACATTTCTACAAAGTCTATTGGAAAATCATCAAAAAAGATCTTCAAAAAATGATAAAGGGATTTATGAGAAAATCTAAGATCGGTGGAGGAATGAACTCCACTTATCTAGCACTAATTCCCAAAGATTCCAATCCAGAAACATTCGCCAGATTCAGACCCATATCACTTTGTAATGCATCCTATAAAATACTGGCCAAATTGTTAGCAAGCAGGATCAAGCCTCTGCTCAAGAGGCTGATCTCCAGCCCCCAAGGAGGCTTCGTGGAAGGTAGACACATTCTCGACAATGTCATTCAAGTCCAGGAGACAATCCACTCCAGCAAAAAGTGAAAAGATAAACGTATGTTGATTAAATT
Organism: Picea glauca; assembly: GCA_000966675.3. Taxonomy (NCBI): domain Eukaryota; kingdom Viridiplantae; phylum Streptophyta; class Pinopsida; order Pinales; family Pinaceae; genus Picea; species Picea glauca. The sequence continues at coordinate 995,273 of JZKD02S1708620.1, forward strand.
AGATATGGCAAACGCGTTTGATAGATTCAATCGTTCTTTTCTCATCAAGGTTCTCCTTTCCTTCGGCTTCTCACCCCATTTTGTCCAGCTTATAAATGCCTGCATCGATAACCCTTGGATCGCCCCCCTTGTCAATGGTCGTCCCTCTAACTTTTTCCAAGCCTGGAGAGGCATCAAGCAGGGCTGTCCCCTCTCTCCCTTCCTGTACATCTTAATGGCAGATACCCTCAGTAGAAAACTCTCAGCTGAAAGAATTGTTGGCTCTCTCCCTAGTCTAAAATCCTCCTCAGATGTCGCTCCTTTAAACCATGCTCTCTTTGCAGATGACTCACTCCTCCTCGGAGGTGCATCCCCCAGAATTGCCAAAGTCTTTGATATGGTCCTAAAAAGATACTGTAGAGTCTCAGGTGCTCTTATCAATGAGCGAAAGAGTGAAATCTATAGTTGGAACACAGGCCAACAAGAACTCAATAGCATCACAATTATCCTGGGATTCAGAGGGCATGCCAGCTGGGATCGGATTAAATACCTCGGCCTCTCTATTACAAATGGAGTCAATAGAAGATCGCTATGGTCGGATATCATTTGTAAAATCAAAACAAAGATCGCAGCCTTTGGTGGCTATTGTTTAACCAAAGTAGGAAAAGTCATCTTAATCAAGTCTCAGTTGCCCGCGCTTCCAATCTACCAATCTGCATTTTTACTGGCCCCCAGAAACGTCATGGAACAGATCTCTAAATTAATACGAGATTTTTTATGGCAAGGTGGGAAAGGAAACGAAAGAAAGATGCACTTAGCAAACTGGGACCTGGTTAGATGACCGATAGCAGAGGGGGGTCTCCAAATTTGAGATCCCGCCCTTGTTAATCTGGCGATGGGTGGAAAATTACTCTAGAAAATGGCCCATGAGCCCAATCACCCGACCAGCAACACTTTACTGTCTAAATACGCCTGAAGTTCGTCCTACAGAAACCTGCACTTCGACTCCTCTTCCAACAACACGCAAGTATGGAAACTCTGTTGCAAAAGTAGCACCTTTTTCAATAAATCCCTGTACAGAGTGTCGGGCAATGGCAAGTGAATTCACATGTGGCAGGACAGAATAATGGGGAGCGATCCACTGGAGGAGAATGAAGACATAGCCGACATCATAGAATGGCTAGCACGCGCAGGAAAAAATAGACTGTACAATCTCTCGATTTGGGATTGCTGGGGAGAATGGGCTGGTTGGGATCTCAACGACATACCAGATTGGCTAACGCCTCAAAAAAATCTCCTTGCCGAATTGTTGGAAGGCGCCACTCCTAAAAATCGCTATATGAGAGACAGGTGGGCTTGGGGACTGTCAGGCATCTACACCACAGCAGCAGGATACAAAGCACTTCAGAATTCAAAGGACAACAGTCACTCTCCGGCCTTCTGGAAGCTAGTCTGGGACAATCTAGCTCTTCCTAAAGTGAATTTATTTTTATGGATGCTGGTGCATAATAAACTACTTACAGGAGACAATCTAGAGAAGAGGAATATTGCAGGACCTCATAGATGCGAGTTATGAAGAAGCAATTTTGAAACAACCCAACACTTATTTCTGGAGTGTAATTTCACCAAGGAAGCATGGAGGCTCTCCCTTTTGGACTTGCAGATTCCAGCCTTCCCTCAGAGCACTGTTGCAGAATTGTTCACCTCTTGGAACAATATCTATCCTCATGGCATCCCCACCAAATCCTTCTGGCGAAAAATTTGGACAGCAGTCCCCAAATTCGTTTACTGGCAAATATGGCTGGCCTGCAACGATCAAATTTTTAATGGAAATAGACACTCCCCACTTCAGGTTGCAGTCAAAGCTAAAGCATTCCTCCTGGAAGCATCCCAATAAAAGTACTTCAATGAAGATCCTCTGCTCCATCCTGAAGAAAGGAGATGGCTTAGCCCACTTGAGCCATCTCCTTGCAAGCTTCTCCTCATTCCTCAGACAGCAAATCCGGAGTGGAGAATAAGAGAACCTAAGGATGGTTTCATAAACTGGTGGAGATCCAAAAATCTTACCACAATCTTCTTTGACGGGGCCTCCAAAGGAAATCCCAGGAACGCTGGTGTTGGAGGGGTCATGTACTCTTCGGATGGGATCTTAAGAGACTGCTTCTACTGGAGTCTAGGCCAGAAGACCAACAACCAGGCAGAGATTCTCGGCCTCCTCAAAGCCTGTCTAATAGAAAGAGAAAAGGGAGATAAAGACCTCCAAGTATTTGGAGATTCAGAGATTCTTATAAAGAAATTAAACACGGAGGACCTCTTCAACAATGCTAGTCTCAATAAAATTCTGGGTAGATTGAAAAGAGTCCTTCAAGAATTCACCTCCTACAAGATCTATTGTATACTTAGAAACCTGAATGGCGAAGTGGATCAAATGGCAAACAAAGGATGCTCTCTCATGAAAGGGCAGATATTTATCAATGCCGATAACTTCTATCAAATTCCTTGAAAAGGCTGTAACTCATAAGTTGAATATGCTGGTTGTTTTCTTTGTAAATGGGGTTGCCTAGGCAAAGACCCCTCCTATATTTTACAAATAAATAAAATTCATATCTGTTACAGTTAAAAAAAAAATATTATAGGATAGATATCATTAATTTTACTTTATAGTTTATTTATTAATATTAATATAAAATAGTATATACAAGTCTATATCCATTTTAACTCTAGAGTGTAACGACCCTAATTGAATAAATGATTAAAGATTACAAAGAAAAATCAGTTAAAGAAAATAAGCATGATTAATTGTGTGATAATCAAACTGTAGAATGCATTTAATGAACTGTGAACAGAAAGTAAAGGAAGAGAAATAAACTAATACAACAAGAGGGCTGGCGTGGGCTGCCAAAGGTGGCGTATGCAAGGCGAAAAGCCCAGAAAATCCCGAGGAGATTAAAACTTTTAATGAAATGCAGGACGGGGGACGAGGGTGGTTGGTAAGGAGTGAATGCGAGTTGGCTGGGAGGAATAAGGCGGGGAGGAGGGGGATGTGCGGGCCATTCGGAGGGGGATGGACGCAGGGAAAAACATTCTTTCACTTTTTCTTTCATAGTGAGCCGAGCTCTGGACTGTGAGGTGTGTGTGCTCAGATAGAGACACAGGACTTACTGGTTGTATCATATTGATCAGGGAGGCACGTGTTGCTGGAGGTTTTGGGCTCGGGCGCCAGGATATCCGTAGATATCCTGGAGCTAGGACGTTTTCCCTAGTTGGCAGGGTGGACAATAGATTTGGGCAGTTATTTTGTGTTTATGGCAGGTCTGGACTGAGTAGCAGGGCAGCAAGACAACAAGACAGCAGGGCAGCAAGACAACAAGACAGAAGGGCAGCAAAGAGGCAACTGAAATTAGCATCAGGCCCAGGTACTCGGTTAAGTTTGAATTTATTTCTTTCTGTGATCATTTCAGTATTTATTGAGAATTCTAAACTGCTGGAATTGCTGTTATAAAACTCAATATTATGTTAGGAAGTTGTTCCTTCAGTATTACTTAATCAATGCTTTTGGGTTATTTCTGTCTGCCATGAATTCAGTAATTGATGACGAAATCTAAGTTGATAAGATATTTTTTATTCCAAATCAGCATTAGGCTAGGAAATTATTGCTTCAGTTTCTTTAAATAAAACGTGTATGAAGTTGCTTATAAAAGAGAAGGAGCACAAAACATATTGAACAGTTACAGCGCCTCGTAGAAAACGGATGCCCGACAGCCGTTAGATCTCAGACGGATACCCGACAACCGTTAGATCTCAGGGAAGGTGCGAGGGATTTAACCCTTCGGCACCAGCAAGTCTAGGCACCATCGGGATATCGGACTTCGGCGTTTGTAGAGGCATGAGTCCCATATCCYTTGAAATCGCGAATAGCGATTTCCCGATTCAATCRGGACCRTTGATCGATCGACGGGACACGTGGCACAGGACCTCGVATTTCGGKGTTCRGCACTCGGGAAATCCYGGTGCAAGGGCTTRACGACAAGGAGCTCGCGATTCCCCGAATTGATCAGAKCCGTCGACCGTSAGRAGGACACGTGGCGGAAGATCTCGGTGAGTCMRGGTTTGGAGGCATYGGGGTTTCCAKGGTTGAGARACGCTCRCATATTGAATCGCGATCGGCGATTCCCYGAGTCAATCTAAGCCGTCGATCTACGGAGGGACACGCGGCGTCAGATCCCGCATATCGGAGTTCGGCGTTTCGGGGTTTTCGACTACAAGGAACTTGCATCGTGGATCCGCGATCCGCAAAATCCCGAAGAGGACGTGGCAAGGTGGGTCCGCCAGGCATAGTGGGAAACAAGCGTCAAGGCGATAGACCCCACCATGAGATGATGACAGGTGGCATGCTGTCAGAGTTTCGGGGTTTGGAGATTTGTGTTGCATGAAACGCTCGGCACCACAACCTCCGATTTCCCGATAGGGAAATCCCCGACGCAAGAAAAGGTTGACCCGTTGACTATCGGGGTTCGGGACTTGGAAGGTCCTGTGTAGGGTGCAACAGGGATCGCGAACTCCCGATTGGCGAATTCCCGATTTCTACAAGTATGTGGGCCCAAGCCCTTATACATCGCAAGTAGCGGAATCCCGATGAGGGTTAATGTTATTATCGCAGTTAGGAATTAATTTGCTTAGGATTAGAATGAAGTTAGAAATTTCTATAGAGTGGGCATTACATAGAGTTAAGAAGGATCAATTTTTAGGCACAAACCTTTATTATCATAAACAAAATAAAAATTCCAAAATTCCAAATTTACATAAAAAACAATAAAAATAAGATTGAATAAAATTCAATTAATTGTTTATACTATTCGTTAAATAAAAAGTGTTATAGCATTATATAAATTACTATAAATCTTGGTACAATGTTATAATATTCTATAAATTACTAAATCTCATGTTGCTATCGGGATTGGTGATACATAAGCATGACTATAAATGTGAACGACTATAAATGTTAACCATCTACTCTGTCAACCTGGGAGTTGAAATTTTTGGGTAAAAAATCTATATGACTAAGTGTTGGGTATAAACTGTATATCACCAAAAAATGAGTACATGAAAAAAAATATAAAAAAAATATGAATAATTAATTCAATAAAATTTAACAAAACATTATCAAATATTAATAATGAATACTATATTTAATATTAATATTATAGGATAGATATTATTAAATTTACTTTATAGTTTATTTATTAATATTAATATAAAATAGTATATATCCATTTTAATTTTAGAGTCAAGAATGATCAATTTCTAGGTACAAACCTTTATTATTATAAACAAAATCAAAATTTCAAAATTCCAAATTTACATTTAAAAACATAAAAAATAATATTGAATAAAATTTAAATAATTGTTTATACAATTATTTAAGTAAAAAGTGTTATAGCATTATATAAATTACTATAAATTTTGGTACAATGTTATAATATTTTATAAATTACTAAATTTCATAAGCATGACTATAAATGACCCGCCAACCTGCCCATGGTGTCACATCTATTTTATTCTATGATATTTTATACATGCATTTCACTTATTTTGGTGCAATAACTTAATACATATAGTTTTATGTTTATTCATCTTTTCCTTCTTCTATAATTAACAAATTTCTTTAGTTTTTTTTCGAAAGTTGTGAACTCAAGTATAGTAAAGCTTGCGAGTTTGTTACTTAGTTGTTTCTCCCAAAGTTGTGCACCTGAGTATAGTGAATGTAGTGAAGCTTGAATTCTTGGTTGCAAAATGTATATGAGGGAAGTGTTGGGTGCAATATGTATATCATGGAATAAGCTAGACATGAAAAATAAAAACAAATATCAATAATTAATTCAATAAAATTTAACAAAACATTATCACATATTAATAATGAATATTTAATATTAATATTAAAGGATAGATATAATTAATTTTACTTTATAGTTTATTTATTAATATTAATATAAAATAGTATATACAAGTGTATATCCATTTTAACTCTAGAGTCAAGAATGATCAATTTCTAGGTACAAACCTTTATTATCATAAAAAAAAATCAAAAATCCAAAATTCTAAATTCACATTTTAAAACATAAAAAATAATATTGAATAAAATTTAAATAATTGTTTATACTATTATTTAAGTAAAAAGTGTTATAGTATTATATAAATTGGCACAATGTTATAATATTCTATAAATTACTTAATCTCATGTTGTGGTTGGACTCGTGATAGACTCGTGATACATAAGCATGACTATAAATGTGAACCCACAAACATGACTATAAATGTGAACCTGCAACTCAGTCTAGAATTGTTGGGTCCAAAATATATATGACAAAAGTGTTGGGTTCAAAATGTATATCACACAACAAGGGACATGAAAAATAAAAATAAATATAAATAATTAATTGAATAAAATTTAACAAAACGTTATTACATATTAATAATGAATAAGATATTTAATATTAATATTATATGATAGATAACATTAATTTTACTTTATAGTTTATTTATTAATATTAATATAAAATAGTATATACAAGCATATATCCATTTTAACTTTAGAGTCAAGAATGATCAATTTCTAGGTACAAACCTTTATTATCATAAACAAAACCAAAACTCTAAATTTATATTTAAAAACATCAAAAATAATATTGAATAAAATTTAAATAATTGTTTATACTATTCATTAAATAAAAGGTGTTATAGCATTATATAAATTACTATAAATCTTGGTACAATGTTATAATATTCTATAAATTAATAAATTTTACGTCTGCGAGTCGGAAATTGTTGGGTGCAAAATGTATATGACCGAAGAGGACATGAAAAATAAAAAATAAAAAAAAATAAAAATAATTAATTTTATAAAATTTAACAAAACATTTTCACATATTAATAATGAATACTTTAATATTTTTTTTGTTTGTTAATTTGTGCAGGACCTGCGATTAACCTGTGGCTTGAGAAACCGTGACTCAGGGGCATCTAAGCCGTCAAAATCACCCGGGGATCGCACCCAGCCTGAGCCACACCAACCCTTAACATGGTTGGATTTTTTTGTCCCCGCAGGTTTCGAACCGGTGACTTTAACATCACAGAGTGGCTTAACAACACACTCCGTCACCGACTGTCCTACACCTCGGGGACATAATGAATACTTTAATATTAATATTATAGGATATATATCATTAATTTTACTTTATAGTTTGTTTATTAATATTAATATAAAATAGTATATACAAATAGATATTCATTTTAACAACTTCTAGATACAAACCTTTATTATCATAATCGCGTGTGATTCTTAAATTGTTGGGTGAAAAATTTATATGACAGAACTGTTGGGTGCAATAAGTATATCAAGGAACAAGCTAGACATGAAAAATGAAAAATAAAATAAATATAAATAATTAATTTAATAAAATTTAACAAAACATTATCACATATTAATAATAAATACGATATTTAATATTAATATTTTAGGATAGATATCATTAATTTTACTTTATAGTTTATTTATTAATATTAATATTAAATAGTATATACAAGTATCTATCCATTTTAACTCTAGAGTCGAGAAGAATCAATTTCTAAGTACAAACCTTTAAATCATAAACAAAATAAAAAATTCAAAATTTCAAATTTACATTTAAAAACATTAAAAATAATATTGAATAAAATTTAAATAATTGTTTATACTATTCTTTAAGTAAATTAAATAATTATTTATACTATACAAATCCGAGAAACGATGCAGAGTTACAAGTTCCTAGTTGAAAGAGCGCCACTCATAGGCCATGACTCTCAAATCCTGGAGACTTTTCAACTAAAAGATGGAGGCAACAACACACAAGTAGGGAGGCCACTGCAACTCCAATTAGGAGAGCAGAAATGGACACCTCCTTCGACAGGGTTCCTCAAGTTAAATTTTGACAAAGTGACAAAAGGTAAACCAGGAATGATAGGAATGGGAGGGGTGATCAGAGACAGTGGGGGAAACATAATCCAGTTGTACGTTGGGATCTTGGGAAACTCAACCAACAACACAACAAAATTTGGGGCCCTCGAGCTCAATCTTGAAATTCTAAGTCAAGAAAGGATGACCAACACTATCATGGAAGGGGACTCCACTTTGGTCATCAACATGAGGAGGAGACTCCAAAATGACACCAGAGTGGGTAAGGTTCAAAAACACTAGCGCTTGGTACACTCCCTCAAAAAAATACAGGAGAATCTGCAAGTGGTTAACACTATGGAGTTCTGTTGGGTACGCAGGTCAACAAATGGCCTGGCGGACATAATTTCCAACGAGGGGGTTAGCAAGGAAGGACTAGAACTAGATACTACCTGGATCAACATCTTGTAAGGAAAATTTAGAACTGGATGCACCCAACTAGCAAAAAAAGATTGGGACAACAACTTAAGAAAGGGAGGTGACATTGAGGAGGGTAGAGAAAGTCCTAACGAAACAACCGTAGGAGCCAAGAAAGATATGATGACCCAACACTCGAATACCAATCACAATACCGGATCAACTTATACAATAGGCGAGGGTATGAAAAGAACATCATTTTAACAGTAAGATAGGTGGGGAAGCCTGTGGGAAAGTATCGATGATAGTCAGCAAGCAGATAATGATATAAGGAAAGAGGGATTGAAACGGACCAGTATTGATCCACCACACCAAGGACCGTGTGGAGGGAGCTTCGCAGTAGGATTTCAAGCGAGTAGGGGAAAGGGAAAGTACAAGGATAAAGGTCGACTCATCATGAACATGCATACCGTGACGGGGAAAAATGACAAGTTTCACCTCTACAAGAAAACCATGATTGGAAGGACAAGCCTGAAGCAGGGGAAGCTCAATAAGAGAAAAAACAGCAAGAAGAGAGGCAAACAGAAGAGTGCAATTACAGAGGCTACCAACAGACACAAGGGTAGGGAAAGGAGGAACCCCTAGGTAGATAGAAATAGGTTGAGAGCACAACAAAGGAGCATCCATAGGTCAGATGGGATGGTGCGTATGAAACGAATGAACAAAAAAAGAAACCCCCAAGGGAAGGGAACTCAGAACAATCCTCGGTGAGTTTCAAGGATGGAGTAGGCAACAAAAGATGCAGAAGGAACCTTTAATACTATGGTTGCATCGAAAGGAAAAGAAAACATCACCTGGCTCGAGAAGGCAATCAACGAAAAGCGCAATGGAAAAACATGGGATGCTCTGGTCCAAGAAGCAAACTCGGTAATCGACCCAAGAGCCATGCAACCAAGGGAAACCCTCTATCACAAAATGGTGGAGATGGCATGGAAAATAAAGATGATGATTGGAAAAGTGAGCTCGGTGAGGGAGGACGCCAGATGGGAGAACAACAAGGAACATAAGAAACTGATGAACGAAATCTTGAGATGCCTGAGAAGTCTGGAAACCATCACCAAACTACTAACTAAGGTCAATACGGACCAGAAAGCCAAGATGGAGCAGTTGGATGCTCAATTCCACCTCTACCAACGCTATGTCCATCACATGGACATCACGCCAACTGACGGGAAAGGAGCACCATCACATATTAGAAATACTCACATAGTCCCGCAAAAGGAGGAGAACAAGGGCAAGACGGATGAAGGGAAGAAACATATCATCATCCCGGACTAGTGTCTGGTTAGTCCATTGTCAAGTCAGTCGGGTCAGTCCTGGGTTAATCTCAACTTATGTTACTATTATTTTGTTTATCATTTTCATGTCATTTGTGCTTATGCTGTCAAAAACTGGATATGGTAGGACTGGACTGGTTTCCCATGGTAGCAGTCCAGTCCTACCCCCAGCCTATTTCAGAAAACATAGCTCGGGAACCTCTGGCCTAGTTTCCTTTTTGGCAGACTAGAGAGTTCCCCTTTTTTGTACCATAACCCCTCTTTAGTAATATAGGTTCTTAAACTCACTCACACACAAAAAAAATCATTAATTTTTTACTTTATAGTTTATTTATTAATATTAATTTAAAATAGTATATACAATTATATATGCATTTTAACAAATTCTAGATACAAACCTTTATTATCATAAACAAAATCAAAATTCCAAAATTCCAAAATTCCAAATTTACATTTAAAAACATTAAAATTAATATTGAACAAAATTTAAATAATTGTTTATACTATTCTTTAAATAAAAAGTGTTATAGCATTACATAAATTACTATAAATCTTGGTAGAATGTTATAATGTTATATAAATTACTAAATCTCATGTTGTGGTCAGTAGTAATACATAAACATGACTATAAATGTGAACTAGCTAGTCTGCTAACCCGAATTGTTGGGTGAAAAATGTATATGACATAAGGGTTGAGTGCAAGATGTATATCATGGAACAAGGGGAACATGAAAAATGAAAAATAAAAAATAAAAATAAAAAGGAATAATTAATTGAATGCAATTTTAAAAAATATTATCACATATTAATAATGAATACTATATTTAATATTAATATTATAGGATAGATATCATTAATTTTAATTTATAGTTTAGTTATTAATATTAATATAAAATAGTATATACAAGTATATATCCACTTTAACTCTAGAGTCAAGAAGAATCAATTTCTAATTACAAACTTTTGTTATCATAAACAAAATCAAAATTCCAAAATTCTAAATTTACATTAAAAACATTAAAAATAATATTGAATAAAATTTAACTAATTGTTTATACTATTTTTTAAGTAAAAAGTGTTAGAGCATTATATAAATTACTATAAATCTTGGTACAATGTTAAGATATTTTATAAATTACTAAATCTCTTTGTTGTCGTAGGTCAGACTCATGATACATAAGCATGACAATAAATGTGAACCCGCAACTCCATCAACCTGGAGTCTGGAATTGTTGGGTGCAAAATGTATATCACCCAAAAAGAGGGACATGAAAAATGAAATATAAAAATAAATATGAATAATTAATTGAATAAAATTTAACAAAACATTATCACATATTAATAATGAATAAGATATTTAATATCAATATTATATGATCAATATCATTAATTTTATTTTATAGTTTATTTATTAATATTAATATACTATATTATATACAAGTATATATGCATTTTAACTTTAGAGTTAAGAAAGATCAATTTCTAGGTACAAACCTTTATTATTATAAACAAAATCAAAAGTCCAAAATTTCAAATTTACATTTAAAAACATTAAAAATAATATTGAATAAAATTTAAATAATTGTTTATGCTATTCTTTAAATTAAAAGTGTTATAGCATTACATAAATTATTATAAATCATGGTACAATTTTATAATATTAGATATAAATTACTAAATCTGATGTTGTCGTATTCGTGATACATCCTGCCAGTCCGAAATTGTTGGGTGAAAAATGTATATGACTGAATGGGACATGAAAAATAAAAAATAAAAATAAATATGAATAATTAATTGAATAAAAATTTAACAAAACATTATTACATATTTATAATAAATACTTTAATGTTAATATTATAGGATATATATCATTAATTTTATTTTATAGTTTAATTATTAATATTAATATTAATAGTATATACAAATATATATCCATTTTAACAATTTCTACATACAAACCTTTATTATCATAATCCCGTGAATCTGAAATTGTTGGGTGCAAAATCTATATGATGGTAGTATTGGGTGCAATAAGTATATCAAGGAGCAAATAGGACATGAAAAATGAAAAATAAAAAATAAATATGAATAATTAATTGAATAAAATTTAACAAAACATTATCATATATTAATAATAAATAAGATATTTAATATTAATATTTTATTATAGATATCATTAATTTACTTTATAGTTTATTTATTAATATTAATATAAAATAGTATATACAAGTATATATCCATTTTAACTAGAGAGTCCAGAAGAAACAATTTCTAGGTACAAACCTTTATATCATAACCAAAATCAAAATTTCAAAATTTTATATTTACATTTAAAAGCATTAAAAATAATATTGAATAAAATATAAATAATTGTTTATATCATTCTTTAAGTAAAAAGTGTTATAACATTATATAAATTACTATAAATCTTGGTACAATGTTATAGTATTCTATAAATTACTAAATCTCATGTTGGGGGACTCGTGCTACATAAGCATGACTATAAATGTGAATATATGATAGAAGTGTTGGGTGAAAAATGTATATCACGACTGGGCATGAAAAATGAAAAATAAAAATAAATATTAATAATTAATTTAATAAAATTTAACAAAAATTATCACATATTAATAATGAATACTATATTTAATATTAATATTATAGAATAAATATCATTAATTTTACTTTATAGTTTATTTATTAATATGAATATTAAATAGTATATACAAGTATATATCAATTTTAACAATTTTTAGATACAAACCTTTATT
>JZKD02S1708620.1:1032731-1074631 GCA_000966675.3 Picea glauca
TTATTAAAAGAAATTAATTTTGGAGGACGAGAGGCATGTGTGACACTTGGACGGTGGAGAACGTTTAGAGGGTTGTCATTAAAAAATTAATTAATTAATGATTTATGAATGAGGTCAGTCTCAAAATTCTATAAAAGGAGGGGAAAGGAAGGAAGAAAAGGGGGGGTACGGTTAGCGTAACGTTACGCTACCGAATTGTGGCTTGATGGGTTGCTTGTGAGGAGTTGGGTATATCTCAGCTGTGTTGGAGTGGTAGCTTAGCCGTGGAGGCGAGCTGAGACGCTAGTCTATCTCTGGTTCTTGTGTGGCCCCTTTGCGGCTCGGGGGGCTAAGGGGGAAGCAGAGTACCCCTAGAGTTTGGCTGGGAGGTACTGGTGAGCTTTCTTTGGTTGGCAAGCGGAAGCGGCACGGAGCGAGGGAAGCGGCACAACGCGAGGGACGTCTCCGAAGCGGGCGAGTCGCAACGGTATGATTTTAATGGTAAAGTAGAAAGCAGTTTTATATTCGGCAAAAATTATTGTTATTGGTGATAATATTATGAGTTGGCATTATGGTTTGCGATTTTGTTCCGCAATGATATTTTAGAGTTTGTTTATATTCTGATCATGTGTCACCTTAGTTATGATTTCATGTGTTTTTGCCTTGATATGAATTAGGTGATGTTGCTAATTTCTTATTGTTAAAAAGAAAAAAAAATCTCCTATTGAACTTCTCTATTCATAGACATAACGAAGGGGTCGTTACAAAGCCTACCTAACAAGGAGCTTTATAGGATGACTCATGCAGAGAGTGAAGAGGTGAAGATACAAGTACATGACCTGCTAGATAGAGGATTGATTAGAGAGAGTTTAAGCCCATGTGCAGTGCCAACAATATTGACTCCAAAGAAAACAAGAGAGTGGCAGATGTACACAGACTCATGATCCATAAATTGAATAACCATCAAGTACCGATTTCATTTTCCAAGGATGAGATATATTATGGTCTATTTAAGTGGGGCTACATACTTCAAGAAGATTGATTTCAAGAGTGGTTATCATCAAATCCAGATAAGGGAAGGTGATTAGTGGAAAACTACCTTTAAGACTAAAGATGGCTTGTTTGAATGATTAGTTATGCCATTTGGGCTAACTAATGCTCCAAATACATTTATGAGGCTTATGAATTAAGTATTGAAACCATTCCTAGGAAATTTTGTTGTAGTGTACTTGGATGACATTTTAATTTTCAGCAGGAACAATGAAGAACACTTGAAGCATGTGAGACAAGTGTTACAATAGTTGCAAGAGGAAATATTGTTGATTAACTTTAAGAAATGTACATTTCTGTAGAAACAATCAGTGTACTTGGGATTTATGGTTTCCAAGGAAGGTTTGAAGATGGATTCTGAAAAGGTGAAGGCTATTTTGGAATGGCCAACACCACAATCCACTTTTGAAGTGAGAATTTTCCATGGATTGGCGAGTTTCTATCGAAAGTTCATTAAAAAATTTAGTCAAATTGTGTACCACTTGTTGAATGCATGAAGAAGAGAAAATTTGAATGGACAACAACAACAATGAAGGAATTTCCATATTTGAAAAATAAGGTGACATAGAAGCCTGTTTTGGCATTTCCAAACTTTGACATACTATTTCAATTTGACTGTGATGCAAAAGGGACAAAAATTGGAGTAGTTTTAAGCCAACAAGGGAGACCAATAGAATTCTTCAGTGAAATGTTGAATGATGCTAAAATAAAGTATTTTTTGTATGATCAAGAATTTCATGCGATAGTGTAAGATTTGAAGTGGAGACACTATTTGTCGCCCAAATAATTTTTCTTTTTTATTGATCACAAGGCATTGCTATGCATCAACAATCAAGGTAAGTTGAAGAAAAGAAATTCTAAATGGGGTTGAATTCTTACAAAGTTTCACTTTTTTTTCTTTTGAATCATACATCCAGAAACTCAAATAAAGTGGTAGATGCTTCGAGTAGAAGACTGTTACTAATTAACACTTTATATATGAAAGTGGTGAGTTTGGAAATCATGAAGGAATTGTATGAAGAAGATACAGATTTTGGAGAAGCGTGGAAATCTTGTAAGGAACCATGAAGTGTCAATAGAAACATGTTCCTTGATTATGACATACAAAAAATATTCTTGTCTAAAAATCAATAGTTGTGCATTCCTCAAGGGTCAGTAATATTGAATCTTATCAAAGAAATACATGGTGGAGGATTATTTAATACCCCAAGACCGAGCTCCAGTTGAATTGTAAACATCTTTTATAGGTTGGTGAAATAGGTGATTATAATCTAGAAGGCTTATGTGATGATTAGGCTAGAGAGCCTATATGCTAAAGGCTAATGAACCTATTTTTGTATATGTAAACACTCATATCATTAATATAATACATTTCCGTGTGTAGACTGACCACGATAAAAAAGTAATGGGGACTAAACTTCACTAGGAAGGGGAAGGGAGGGAATAAGAGCCTACGAAAGGAGGTAAGCTAGAGGGTTTATCTCTAAGGGAATATTATATTATTATTCCAAAATACTAAGGAAAGGATAAATATCATATTATCCTAAGTTCTTATGGGAAGGGGAATGATGTACAAGTGGAGAGGAACGAGATCCTAGAGGGCCATGTGTCAATCATGTCTCATGCAATTATATGTGGCAAAAATTAGTTCGTTGGGTAGCATTCTCCCTGATCACCCTCACATTTTTCATGATTCACTAGTATTCCATCATTTCGTATTGATACCTCCATCATTCGACCTCTACAACCCATAATATGTACACAATACCTTCCTATCATGGGTAGCGTACCTGTACTGTACCTGATCCAGTACTGTACCATAACTGAACCAATACTATTCCTTAATTGATCCCTATTGATGCCTTCACCTATTTCATACTTTTTTTCTATTGTTGCCTTCACCTGAGCCTTTAATTGGTTGACTTAAGCATTGAAATAAAGAAATGGGTTGTCAAGCCCATGGGATTGAAGAGGTGGGTTATTAGGCCCATGTATTGAAGAGGCTGGTTTTCAGGCCCATGATGGGGAAGTAATTTTCCTGAGGGAGCCCAACTGTAGCTACTGTGCTACAATACTTCATGTTCAACATGTTGCTGAAGCCTTGGAAGGGAAGTGGGGAGACCGAAGGAATATTGAGCAGAGAAGGGGAACTCTTCCTAGGGTGGGACATGAATGTGGGGAAGGAGAGACTCCAAGCTGTTAGTATGAGTTGGATCTTGGAACGAGATCCCTCCCATTGTTTGATTTGTCTTAGCCTAGCTAGGAATCTCTTTACCCAGGTATATTTTAGTCCCAACTCGGGGGTGACCCACTGCTAAGAACTATGAGAAACATGGTATAAGGATGGGAGGATCATGGAAGTTCTACACACAGTTAGTGGTCTTCGATAAAAGATAAGTATCAATTGTGTGTTCACTACATGCTGTGTATTTATACCTTTCTTTATATTTATGGGTATGGCCTATGTATGTTGCATGTATATGTTTACTGTTATTTTCTCATGAATCTGTATATTTGCAGAATGTATATTTTTCTATTGAAATTTGTATTTTTATATATATATATATATATAGATGTAATTATTATTTTTGTGGAGTGACATGGCCCCGGTCTGGGTGGTCTGGGGATGTTACAATTTATGAAGTTCCGCAAGAGTTTTTGTGTGGAATAGCCCAAAATGTATAACCATGGGTGTGTTACAATTTGGTATCAAAGCTCCATTTTTTAACACTAAGCCTGGATAGGCCATGTAAGTGGAAATTGAAGTAAAAAGTTTTGGAAATAATTGTTGTCGAAATGGACTAAATTCGAATTTCAAAGCATTTATGAGTGCCAAGAGGGCACCGAGAGCACACATTATATATGTTTGAAATATCAGGAGTTGTAGTAGTTTGGGAAACCACATTGGAAATAAGATTGGTTTGGGAAGGGACTAAATCTTTCACAACAGTCAGATTTGGGAAAAGGAGCGCGATGATTAACCCCTTCAAGTCCTTCGGACTTCATTGCTTTGACAATTTTTAATACTTTGAAAAAAGGAGGAAAAATCCCCGAAGCTCCAAAGTCTCATAGTGAATCTACACCATAGATCATTTGGGATAAGGTAGACCATTGGATCCCCCAATTGGTTCGACAGTTCATCGTTCAAGGAAATCTGGTTATGGTTGCGCAGAGTGCAATTTTCCCCGAAGTCCCGAAGTTTGAAACTAATTCACACTGTTCATATTCGGGGACACGTGTCTAAAGATTATCAAGTGTTTGGAATTTCGGTGTTCGACAGTTCGGGGGTGGGGTGCTGTTCAACAACAAAATCCTTTGAAGCCGAAGTTTCAAAGTCCCAGAGAGTCGGAGTCCCGAAGCTCCGAGGAACACCTGTTGGGAAGTTTGGTGTTCAAGAGTTATAAAGTGTGCTGGTGTGAGATTTTCCAAAGCCGAAAGTGCAGAATTCTCGGAGCACCGGAGTGACATGGAATTGATCGAGAGTTCAAAAGTTTGACGGTTGGGAGTTTTAAAGTATCCAGATGAGACTTTTTCCAAAGTCCCTGAGCCCTAAAGTTTTGAAGCTCTGGAGAACAGTGTTCGAGAGTTTGGAAGTTCAACGTTCGGGTGTTTCAATGTGCTTTGGTGTGGTATTCTATGAAGTCCCAAAGTCTCGGAGCACCGGAGTGACACAACATGATGACATCACCTAGACTGACGTGGACCTACTAGGAAATTCGACATTCAGGAGATGTGTTGTGTGGTATTGAGAATTTCTCCAAAGTCCTAAAGCACTGTAGTGACGTGGAATGTTGATGTCACCTAGGGTGATGTGGACCCACTCTAAGCATGCCACATGTCATCTTGTTTCAGGATTTTCATAGACCTTTTGGGCCAATTAGAACTTGACACATGCCACTCATAGATTGGGCCACATGTCATCTCTATATTTTTGACACGTAACACCCCACTGGTGCATGATGGCTGATAAGAATCTAGAAGTTCGAATATTCAACATTCAGAGATATGGGAGTATGTTGTTGCAAGAACCTCTGAAGCATGAGTCTCTAGACAGCTTCTCCGGGAGTTCACCAGTTCAACATTTGGGGGACTATGTGTATGTTGTTGCAAGATCTTCTTAAGAACAAAGCTCTAGATCCTGGGAGCACTGAAGTAGTTCTCCCATTAGACATTTGGGGAACTTTGCATTTTGTGTGGTCCAAACTTCTGTAGCCCGAAGCAGCGGAGAGCCATAGTAATGAAACGCTAAAGCACCAACCTAGAAATTTGGAAGTTCAAAGTTCAGAGGAAATTTTGTAGGGTGAAATTAAAACCTCTGAGGCCCGAAGCTCTGAAGCACCAGAGTCCCAAAGCTCTGAAGAAGGGTCTATTTAGAAGTTCGTCAGTTCTTCATTCGGGGAAAATGAAGTGTGAAGAAGGTGAAACCCCCAAAGCCTGAATTTATGGAGCCATGAAGTCCTGAAGCTCCGGATAAGCACATATCAACTAAACACTTGCTCATATCCCTTGGTCATATGAGACTTTGGTCGAAATAAAAGAGGGTTAATGCTGAATTGTTGTTTTCAAGGACATAAAGGTTCTAAAAGAAGGAGTCTATGAGGTTTCGATTTGTATAGAACTATGCCTAAATATGTAAAGAAGGATTATGTAGTTATGAGGGGATCCAACATGATTCCAAGATCTAATTCGACTCTGAGGAAGAAGAATAATTGTACATGGAGTACCTCCAAGGAAGGACAATTTTCAAATATCCATAACTTTATGCTCAAGACTTAGAATTGAGAAAGGGAGTAGTCATTGGAAATATATTGGACAATATAATATAACTATTCACCCAGAAAATTGAGTTGAATAATCAATTTCTCAGAAAATCATAAGAAATAAGTCTGATATATTATTGAACCAGAATGGTTCATATTTTCATGAAATTGTTGAGACAATTAGCCTGACAAAGTTCTATTGGTTGCACATTTTGTAGAGTTAACAACAACTAGATCATACCATAATCAAAATAGAGTGTAGAGAGATGGAAGATACACATGGGGCTTACAACTAGGAATATGATATTAGAGGGATGGATGTCCATATGGGTATTGAAGGTACAAACTCCAATGGACATGAGTATGGAAATGAAGAAAACATGAATATGGTAGAGACCATTGAAAATTTGCAGAAGGATGTCCAAAGTAAAAAAGATGATAATGAAAGGCTTATGAAATCCAAGGAGTCGTAGGAGGACTTCAACATGAATTTAATGCAGAGATTGGACATAATTGAAAAGGGATTGGATAAGGAGAATTGCTCAAGTAAATCTGGGAGTCATAAGTCTCCTGATGAGAAAGATAGAAAATGAAGTGTTAGCAGGCATCTCCATCACTCCTCAAGGAATTCCAATAGGTGAGAACACAGTAGTTCTAAGTCCATCCCCTTTCAAAAATCACAAGAAGAGGTCTGGGGTAGATGATCTACAAGGGAAAATGAACAAGATAAAACCTCATATGTTTGAAGGTGAGCATAAGAAGGAAGAGGATGCAGAGGCATGAGAAACTATTTTCAATTTCATAACTATTCTTCACATGCAGAAGGAAGAATTGTTATCTATCAGCTCAAGGGAAATGCATCTATGTGGTGGGACCAACTTGTATAGGTGCAACACATTAAAGAGAAAAATGTTACTTGGAAGGAATTCAAGAAGCATTTTCAAACAAAATACTTGACTAAGAGATATTATGAAAAGAAAATGAAGGAGTTATTTGAACTCAAGATAGGGAGTATGACCATCGATGAATATGAAAGAAGGTTTTTAGAACTGCTAAAGTATGTCTCCTTCATCAAGGATGAGACAATTAAGATTCATAGGTATTTGAGTGGGCTACCATCCTTCATTAGTGACAAGATACAATATGATAATCCCAAGACTTTGGAGGAGAGCATAAGGAAAGCTAAATGCCTATATGATCAACATAAAGGAAATCCAACTTTTAAGAAAGCTTGGGAAGACAAGAAAAAATTTAAAATGGAACAGAGGAAGAAGGGGAATAAGCCACCATTCTTCAGAAATAGTCCTCAGGGATAGCCAGCTTCTAGAGAGCCCAGAATGATTGAGACATGTGGGAAAAGGCTAAGGCAACCACCTATTCAATGTTTGAGTTGTCAGGGAAATCATATGTATATATACTATCCGCACATAAGTGAAAAAGTGAGATTTGTTCAAAATGTACAGAAAGATGAAACAATGGAGGACATGGGAAGGAATGTACCCAGGATCTATGCATCCCTAGACAACAAGCAAGCTGAGTTTCAATCACACATGATTGAAGTGGAAGGTATGATCAACAACTAAACCATTGTAATTTTAATTGATTCAAGAGACAGACATAGTTATATAGATCCTAAGATTGTGGAAAGATTTCATTTTCCAAGAAGAAAGTATGGAAAGTCTTGGTTGGTGCACCTAGCTACTGTAGCCAAAAGAAAATTTAATGAGATGATTAAGTCATGTCCAATGGACATGAATGGACTGAGCACCAAGGCAGATGTGAACATCTTTCCTTTGGGTTCCTATGATTGTATAATTGGTATGGATTGGTTCGACCAAAACCATTATATCTTAGACTATTGTAACAAATCATTCACTTGCTAGCATGAGGAAGGGAACCTAAGAACAATGCAGGGAATTCCCAAGGAAATAATTGTCAGAGAAATTTTAGCATTACAGCTGAAGAAATGTTACATAAAAGGGTGTCAATTATTTGCAACTCATATGGAAGAGAAACCTAAGGATAAGGTGTCAAATATTGAATATTATGCAGTCCTAAAGGAGTTTGAGGATTTATTTAAAGAAATACCAGGATTACCACCTAAGCGAGATATTGATTTCTCCATCAATCTAATGTCTGGAGCACCTCCAATATCCAAGACTCCTTATAGGATGAGTACACCAGAAATGAAGGAGTTGAAAATTTAGCTTGAAGAGATTCTGAAGAAGGGGTATATACACTCAAGTGTGTCACCTTGGGGTTCTCCAGTATTATTTGTGAAAAATAAATATGGAACTTTGAGACTTTGTATTGACTTCAGGCAGTTGAACAAAGTAACTGTAAAGAATAAGTATCCTTTTCCAAGGATCGATGACCTCTTTGATTAGTTGAAGAATGCAAAAATATTCTCCAAGATTGATCTCAGGTCAGCTTATTATCAAGTAAGAATTAAGGATGAATACATCAACAAGAATTCTTTCATAACAAGGTATGGTCATTATGAGTTCATAGTGGTGCCATTTGGGTTATCAAATGCACCAGTTGTCTTCATGTGTTTAATGAATGACATTTTCAAAGAATACCTGGATATATTTGTCATTGTTATTTTGGATGACATTCTTATATATTACAATTCGGAACAAGAGCATGAAAAACACTTGAAGATGGTATTACAAATATTAAGGGAGCATCAGTTGTATGTCAAATTGAGCAAGTGCTCATTTTATCAGAACTAAATTCATTATTTGGGCATATCATATATGAGGAAGGGATAGCAATGGATCCTAAAAATATAGAGGCCATTAGAGGATGGTCAACATCTAAGAATGTGACAGAAGTTATATCCTTCATGGGCCTTACAGGCTACTACAAAAGATTTATTTTAGGATTCTCAAAGATTGCACACCCGATCACTTCCTTGAAAAAGAAGGGAGTGAATTTTTAGTGGACATTGGAGTGTGAAAAGAGTTTGCCACATTTGAAGAAACTATTAACCAATGCTCCAATTATAAGGATTGCTAATCCAAATGAAGATTTCATGGTATGCACATATGCATGTAAATAAGGACTTGGTGGAGTCCTTATTCATAATGGGTATGCCATGTGTTATGAATCAAGGAAGTTGAAGGAGCATGAAAGGAATTATGTCACTCATGATTTGGAGTTGGAAGCCATAGTGCATGCCTTGAAGAAGTGAAGGAACTACCTCATGGGGAAATGGTTTGAGCTTAGGACAGACCATAATGGCCAAAAATATTTATTTAATCAACCAATTCTAAATGCCATCCAAAGCTGGTGGTTATAATTTCTCAATGAATATGACTTTGATATAAAGCATATAAAGGGGAAATAGAACAAGGTGGTTGATACACTCAATAGAAGATTGCATTAGTTTCATGCTACAACCATCAACATGTACCAATCTGATTTGAAAGACAAAATCTTAGAGGCTACAAAATCAGATTTGCAATACATGGAAGTAATAACAAAATTACAACATGGTCTTTTGCAAAAAAAAATTGAAGACTATAAGGTGGGAGATGATGAAATGTTGAGGTATAGAGGAAGAATTTATGTAACCAATTTCCAAGAATTGAAAAATATGATATTGAGAGAAATGCATAACGTAGCTTATGTTGGACACCCAACGTATCAGAAAACTATTGTAGCTATCAAGAGCCAATATTATTGGCCAAGAATGAAGAAAGAAATTGTTGAGTACATTGCTAAATGTTTGGAGTGTCAAATGGTCACGGATGATCATAGACACCCAACTGGGTTGCTGCATCCATTACTCATTCCTAAGTGAAAATGGGAAGTAGTAACAATGGATTTTATCACCAAGCTGCCCAAAATAGGCAAGCAACATGATTAGATCATGGTAGTAGTGGACAAGCTTACTAAAGCTGCCCATTTCATTCCAGTGAAGCACACTCAAAACAAAACTAACATTGTTGATATTTATATGAGGGAAATTTATCGATTGCATGGTATACCCAAGACAATTGTGTTTGACAAAGATCCAAAATTTACATCAAATTTCTGGAAAGGATTATTTAGAGGATTTGGAATAAATTTGAATTTTAGCACAACTTATCATCTACAATCTGATGGAAAAACAAAGGGGGTGAATCAAGTGATTGAGAATATGTTGAGGATTTATGTGATAGATAAACCATAAAAATGAGAAAACTACCTACACTTGGTAGAGTTTGCTTATAACAATGGGCACCAAACATCTCTAAAGATGAGCCCATTTGAGACACTTTATGGCAGAAGGTGTAACACACCTGTAAGCTGGGACAACCCAACAAAATAGAGCAATGGTTGGACCCGATTTACTTAGAGAAATGGAAGAGAAGATGTAAAAAATGAAGAATAATTTAAAATCTTCTCAAGACATCTAGAAAAGCTATGCTGATAAGGGTATAATTCACAGTGAATTTAAAATGGGTGATCATGTATCCTTGAAAGTGAAGGTCAACAAAAGTTCCCTGAAGTTGGGAAATTTTCCAAAGTTGGAAGCTCGTTATTGTGGGCCATTTGAAATCCTAGAGAGGATTGGACTTATAGCTTATATGAATTCAATACCTACATCAATGTCTATTCATAATGTATTCCATGTGTCATTGCTAACAAAGTATATACCTAATGCTAATTAGGTCATTGATTGGAGTGTGATTTAGGTGGAGGAAGAAGGCATTTTTCAGGTGCATCTAATGTGCATACTGGACCAAAAAATCAAGAAACTCTAGAATCGAGCCATAGAGATAGTAAAGGTCCAATGGACCTGGTATGTTCCTAAAGATGCAACTTGGGAGCATGAATATGCTATGCGGGAAGAATACCCACATCTTTTTGAATATTTTTTAAAATTTTGATGGTAATATGTAAATAAGATACACTAAGGACAATGCATAAATAAGGGGAGGGGAATGTAATACCTCAAGACTGAGCTCCAATTGAATTGTAAATTTGTTTTATAGGCTGGTGAGCCAACTGATTATAAGCTATGAGGATTATGTGATGATTAGGTCAGAGACCTAGATGCTAAAGGCCAAGTAGCCTATTTTTGTATATGTAAACACTAATATCATTAATATAATATGTCACTGTGTGTATACCGACCACGATAAAAGAGTATGGGGGACTAAAATCCACTAGGAAGGGGAAAGGAGGGGCTAATAGCCTAAGCAAGGGTTTAAGCTAGAGGGCTTATCTCTAAGGGAATAGTATATTATTATTCCAAAAGACTAAGGAAAGGATAAATCTGATATTATCCTAAGTTCTTATGGAAAGGGGAATGATCCACAAGTGGAGAGGAATGAGATCCTGGAGGGCCATGTGTCAATCATAGTGCATGGAGTTATATGTGGGGAAAATTATTTCATTGGGCACCATTCTCCCCGATCACCCTCACATTTTTCACGATTCACCAGTCTGCCATCGTTTCACACTGAGACCTCCATCGTTCAACCTATGCAACCTAGAAGTTGTACCTAGTACCCCCCTTTCATGGGTAGTTTACTCATATTGTACCCGATCTAGTATTGTATCGTACCCGAAGCAATATTGTTCCTTAACTGATCCTTGTTGCTTCCTTCACCTGTTTCATACATGTTTTGTATTGTTTCCTTCACCTGAGCCTGTAACTGGTTGACTTAAGCACTGAACTAAAGAAACGGGTTGTCAAGCCCATGGGATTGAAGAGGTGGGTTACTAGGCCTGTGAGAAACTCTCTCTGTAAGGTCTCTTCCCACAGAGCCTTATAAAACACAAGCTAAAATAGAGAATAAAGAAATTATATCCTGTACAATTTAATCATCAACATATAATCATTATTATTTAGCAGAAATTAAATTTATGAACAACATGAAAATAAATTAATAAAAACCACATAACAAAACATATTCAGTAGCTTAATGATAACCACCTAACACAGCGTAATCGCGAAAATACATACCTCTGTCTGATGCTATTTCTCTAAACTCCATTTGTCCTCGCTGCTTCTCTACCCGAACTCTGCCCAAAACCGAATCTTTCCTCCCTGCCAGCTAGGAACATAGCCTATCTGGCTCCCTAGCTCCAAGATTCCATGAGGATTCCTGGCCCCTGAGCCCAAAAATCCCAGCAACCGATGCACCACTATAATATTCCACCCAAACTCCAAACCAAAAAAATAACCACCAGAAAATACAATCCCTAATGTCCAATAATGCCTCCTTCCCCCAAAATTTCCAAAATTCCCTCTCCAGAATGCCTCTGCCCCCTCATATCCTCCTTCCCATTCACCGCCTCCTCCCTTCATTCAATGCCACCCACCTTATCCCTCCATTCAATACCTTATCCCTCCATTCAATACCCTATCCATCCATACGTTAAGTTTTCTAATAAATAAATTAAAAATTATTAAGCCTTTAATTCGTTACCCAAACATTAAATGAGTTAATTAATTAATTAATCAACATATATTAAACAATAAATAAATAAATAAATAATCAATATTATTAATATATAGTCATTATTTAACTAATACACATTAGGACAGTTAATTATTTAATTAATTATACTTGATAAATCTTAAGCAATCATTTAGCTAGGGTTGTTACACTCTTGAGGTGAGAAATATTATTGGGGAAGTGATTTTCCTAAGGGATCCCAACTACAACTGCAGTTCTCTAAGACTTCATGCCTGACCTGTTGTTGAATCCCTAGAAGGGAAGTGGGGAAGCCAACTGATTGCTGAGAAGAGAAGGGGCACACTTCATGGGGTGGGACAGATATGTGGAAAATGAGAGACTGTAGGATGCTATTTTGAGTTGGCTCCTAGAACAAGATCCTTCTTGTTGTCTAATTTGTCTCAGCTTATCTAGGAATCCCTTTACCCGACTTAAGTATAGTCCTATCTCGGTGGTGACCCACTATTGAGAGTTATGAGCATCATGGTCTAAGGTTGGGAGGATCGTGGAATCTTTGCACGTAGTTGGTTGTCTTCGATAAAAAATAAGTATTTCTTGTGTGGTCACTGCATGCTATGTATTTATACCCGTCTTTATATTTATGGGTATGGCTTGTGTATGTTGCATGTATATATCTACTATTATTTCTGCATGAATATGTATATTTCCAGAATGTATATTTGTCAGTTGAAAGTTATATTTATACATACAGGTGAAATTATTGTCTTCATAGAGTGACATGGCCCCTGCCTAGGTGGTCTAGGGATGTTACAATTTATGAAGTTCTACAAGAATTTCTGTGTCGCATATCCCATAAGGTATAAGCTTGGGTGTGGTACAAATTAGTTGCACATTTTGGCATGGATAAGACCACAATGTTGGTAAAAGAAAGGTATTTTTAGCCTAGCATCAACAAGGATGTTAGAAAGTTTGTTGAATGTTGTAGAATTTGCCAAGTAGCAAAGGGAAGAAGTCAAAATATGAGATTGTATACTCCATTTCTAGTACTCAAAGGGCCTTGGGAAAATGTGGGAATGAATTTTGTTTTGGGGCTTCCTAGGACACAAAGGAAGCATGGTTTTGTGATGGTTTTAGAAGATCAATTTTCAAAAATGGCACATTTCATAGCTCGCAAGAAGACAGGTGATGTAATTGAAATGGTTTTTTTATTCTTCAAAGAATTTGTGAGACTTCGTGGTTTTCCAAGGATTATTACTTCAGACTAGACATGAGATTTCTAGGTCACTTTTGGAGGACACTTTGGAAGAAAATGGGATCCAATTTGTTGTATAGTTATTCCTATCACCCACAAATTGATGGGAAAAACGAAGTGGTAAACAAAATTCTTGGAAATTTGTTGAGGAGTTTGAGTGGTGAAAATCCCAAACAATGGGATATGGTCTTGACACAGACTGAATTTACCTATATGATTCGATGAATAGATCAACCAGAAGGAGTCTTTTCCAGATTGTTTATGGAAGGCCAGCAAAAGAAATTGTAGGCTTGATAAAGTTTCTAGATTTGGAAGAAAGGAAGAGTGTGAATGCAAGTGATTTTGCAGATGATCTTCAAGAATTACATGAACAGGTGAAAAAGAGGATGCAGCAGAGTAATTCCAAGTACAAAAGGAGGGTATATCTTCAGAGAAGAATGAAGTTTTTTTGAGGAAGGTCAATTGGTAATGTGGCATTTGTAGAAGGAAAGATTCCCCTACGGTAACTACAATAAACTAAAGTACAAAAAGATAAGCCCATGCAAAATTTTGAGTAAAATTTCTGAAAATACGTATAAGTTAGAATTACCAAAGGAATTAGTTATCTCTCTGTTATTCAATGATGTATATTTGTATGAGTTTCATAAAGGAGAATAAAGTGATGAAATAAGTACGTTGGATGAATGGAACAAACAACTACCAGTCAAACCAGTGGAAGAAATGGAAGAAATTTTGACCAAAAGGGTTGGTAAAGAAACACGTCGAAATAAATATTTGGAATATTTAATTAAATGAAAAAAAAAGGATTAGAAGATGCATCATGGGTGTCTGAGAAGGAGCTAGCATGCCAACAAAGTTCTTCAACCTATGAAATAGTTACCACATGAGTTGGAAGCTCACGATTTTTCTTACCAGGGGTGTTTGATGTAGGAGCATCCTTGGCCTCGGGTGATCTGCATCACCAAAAACATTTTTTTGTTTATGTCCAAGTAGATTGTAGGAGGAATAAGGACCTTGTTGTTACTTTTATGTTGTTACTCCTATGTTGTTACTATGAGTAAGTGCTATGATTGCTATGTTGTCACTTCAACAAACTATCAACGTGTCTTAGAAAGATCTAACACCAAGTGGAAATCACTTGTGACAAAGGAACAAACAAATGGATGATTAGGAAGACTGTTGGCCATGAACTTCCATGACGGTTCATCTACTCGACTTACTAAGAAACGAAACATCGATGGAAATGAATCGATAGGAAAGGAAGAGGCGCACAAGGGAGGAGAACATAAGAGGCTCAGTTCGGGACTGTGACTTGCAAGAGTGCATGCAAACAACCAGTTCGGAAATAAATAGGTATAATTGATAACACACATGTGAATGTAATAGGACTGTGGTTAATGTACCATCAGGGGTTTTTGGGTTTCAAATATTGTCACTGATTGTAATAAATCCTTTGATTCCAATAGTAAATTAAATCATTCACAATTCTATTTCTTGTAATATATGTGATTCATTCTTCACTGTGAAGGAAGAACAAAGCCTTTAGTTGTTAGTTGTATTGTTATTATTTGTTTGCAGGTTTATGTTCTATATCAAGTAATATTCAGTGCTACAGTCGTGTTGCTCTGAGTCAAGTAAGTAGTATTTTGTTTTGCATCAATCTCACACACCAATTTGGTATCTGTCTTGGCTGTAACCTTAAAATTAGAATATATATATATATATACACACACACACACACGACTATAAGATCCGAGATACAAAATTGTAAGCATTTCCAAATCAGATTGCAGAAAATAAAAAATCAAATGGGCCAACAATATCATTGGATGAGAGATTGATTCTTTGAAATGAGACTTTGAGATAAGCACATACTGCACCCACAATGTTGAGACTCTAAGATGAGACTGTGGGATATCGTACACTGTGCCCACAATGGGTCTTTCGGCATACTAGAAAAAAACCATCTCCATTGCAACTCACATCATGCAAATTGCAATCCTACACCGTGCACATTGAATCATGAAGCTTAAAGGTTGAGAATCACATCATGCAAAGCACACTGAATATAAAATACCAACCTTTGGAGAAAGAGTGATCATATGGAAGGGTCTTTTCGTTGTCCAATAGAAATAATATAAGTGACTTTTCTTTTTTGTCTCGGTGAAATAGAGATTTTTTGTTTGATTTTGAGAGTTTTTATGTAGTTTATTTAGTGTTGGTACTAGAGGATATTGAAGACTCAAGGTAAAACAAGCCATCATTAAAGGGTAAGACACAACAAGTGTCCTAATTGTTGAAGGTTTTAAATGAAATCTTCCTAGAAGCACATGGCCTACTTTGAGATATTTTCCACACATAAATTAAAGAGTGATGGTGAAGATAGTAGATTGCGATGATTTGAAATCTAGTCCACTTGTCCCATTCTTGATAGTTGGGACCATTGACCAAACTACCTTTATATTGTTGGGCATGTACATGTACAAAGGTATTAGAGAATTGTTGTTATAATAGAAGCATAACTCTCTAAGTACATTTATGTTTCTTACATAAAGCAAGTTCTGCAATGCTTGTTTTTATTAATTTCTGTTGTTGATCGGTTTGGGAGCTTCTTCATAAGTTTGGATGTGCGCCTCCTTTCTTTATTTTGGGTTTTTTGCATTTCTGTGCTTTCGAGGTGCAGGAGGTCCGGATTTCGCTCTCCACTGCATCAGTTTTCTGCAACAATGCCTCCTCGTTTTGTAAAGAAGAATGTCGGGACAACCGCCATGAAAAAAACAGCGGCTAAGGCTCCCAGCAAATCCCCCGGGACCCTGGCCAAGTCCGTGAGCTCTACCCCACCAAAGCCAGAGCCCGAGGCTGTCGAGAATGCAGAGGCGAAGCCTTCGCCCACTGTTGAAACTCCCAACGCTGAAGAGAAAGCCGTCGAGGTATTTCAAGATTTGAACGAACCAAGCGTCGAAGCCGAGCCGGAGAAAGAAATTTCCGTAGAGGATGCCAACATGGAGAACAAAGAATCCACCAAGGATGTTGATAAGCGCTTTGCAGTAGGTAGCGAGGAGGGCGTCAAGCGAATAGACTTAGAGAACATGGAAATCGATGCTGTAATGGACGAAGCACAGGATGATGAGGGTAAGGATAAAGAACAACAGGATGAGCCGGCTGAAAATAATGTAGTCATTGGTGAGCAGAGCCATGGAAATGAAGTTACTGAAGCAGCAGGATGCCGTGAAGAGGGTGTGGAGGGAGACGGAGGTCATGACCAACGTGATGTGGAAATGCCTGCCATGGTCAAGGAGAGGATAAAGCAGAAAGAGTTTGAGTGTTTGTTGGTGGGCTTTGATAAATTGTGAAGCAAAGAGAAATGCAGAGAGAAAAGAATAGTATATTCAAATGTATGAAGAAGTACAGAACAGAACTGAAGTAAGTTGAAGTACTGAAGATAACTGAGTTTATATATGCTCAAGCAAGACAAATAGAAAGTACAACTATCCAGTACAGCTGGCAGTGTATGGTTAGTCTGTTGAGAGTACAATATATTTAACAGACTTGATAAAGATGCTGGTGAAGAGGATCTGAAGAAGCTGTTTAGTGAGGTTGGTGAAGTTGTCGAAATCATATTGCCAAAGAATCCTCTGACAGAGAAGAATAAGGGCTTTGGATTTGTTCGTTTCGCGGCTGTCGAGCAAGCCCAAAAAGCAGTGGCAGAGCTCAAGAATCCACAAGTTAGAGGAAAGCATTGTAGAGTTACAAGAAGCCAAGCTAAGCATTGTAGAGTTACAAGAAGCCAAGCTAATGAAACTCTTTATGTACGCAATATTTGTAAATCATGGACAAAAGAGGCTCTTAGAAAGAAATTGAGAGAATATGGAATAGACAATATTGAGGAAATAACTTTGAGGGAAGATCCACAAGAAGAAGGAACAAATTAGGGGTTTGCATTTTTGGAGTTCCCCACTCATCTTGAGGCTGCAAATGCCTTCAAGAGCTTGCGGAAGCGAGATGTTTTCTTTGGTATTGACCAGTGTGCAAAGGTTGCATTTGCCAAATTCAGAATTGAGCAGGATGAGCAAGTTATGGCCCAGGTAAAGTCTATTTTTGTTAATGGATTGCCACCTTCTTGGGATGAAGAGCGAGTTCAGGAGAAATTTCAGACTCATGGCGAAATTGAACTAGTGCAATTGGCACGAAATATGCCTACACTTAAGAGAAAAGATTTTGGGTTCATTTATTTTACAACTCGTGAAGCAGCAGCGGCCTGCATTGAAGGAGTAAATAAGAATGAGCTAAATGAAGAAGATAACAACGTTACTCTGAAAGCTGCTCTTCAGAGACCTCAGCAAAAGGGACGATCAGTTCGTGCAGGATATGGTGGTCGTCGGGGGAGTAGGGTGCCATGGATTCGTAATGAAAGACGTCAACCTTCAGGCAAATCTGGGTCCAAGCGCCCATATTCAGATGTGGATGATGATCTTCCATACCCAGGTAGGCATTCCAGGAGTCGTTTGGATTATGATGCAGCATCTGCAGATCACGTTATGGAGGAGTGACTAGGCTAGGTTATGGTGCAGGTAGCAACTTATTTATGTCAGTCATCAATTGGTGTCAGTAATAGGCATTGTCTAACGGGAGGGCCATGTGTCAATGAAATCAACTTTTTTTATGTCAGTAATCAATTGGTGAGAGCAATAAACATTGTTTAACCGTTCTATGAAATGATTTTTTTTAGGGGAATTAGGGGATATAAATCTGTATTAAATCACTATTTTTATTGTAAGAGATTAAAGTAGGAAGTAAGTAAAGAAATATGTAAGCTTTACTCAATTTTTAATTGAAATAATTACTCAAATTTTAATGTTATTGATTTTAATTGTGTGTTGTGTTATTGTTATCATTTTACTTAATTTTTAATTGAAATAATTACTCAAATTATAATGGTCTTGCTATTAATTATGTGTTGTGTTAATAATATGTCAATCTCAACTAATTCTAATGTTATTGTTTTTAATTTTGTGTTGTGTTATCAATAGGTTAATTTCAACTTTTTTCATTTGTAAGTTTTCATTATTCATAAACTCAATCTTTTATTAAAAAAATCATAGAAATAGTGAATCAAATTCATAGAAATAGTGAATGCCAAAAATTATCCTATCTAAAGTTTGACGAAGAGGACACATATGAGGAAGAAGAATAAAAAGAAATATGAAGTCAAGCGGATGACATGGAAGGCCAAACTATAGGGTCATTGAATCCAAAAGTAATTGCATTTTCCTTTGCGTGCATATAAAACTAAAGAATCTATAGATAGAACAAAAGAGCACTCTCTCACTAAAAATGGCCAGTTAACATTGCATGACTATAATATTGACGACTCCAAGCAAGTTGGTTGCACAACAAATTATATATAAAAGGACATGGAATTTCCACGAGACTAAATAAAGGTTTTCTCTAAACCTAATAGGAGCTTGATCTTGTTTTTCTATTATGTGATGATCTTATATCTTTGATGAGTGCTCAAGTAATCATGGATCCAGCTCAACTTCTGTGCTCAAGCCGACCTGGTTCATATATGTGCTCGAGAACTAACCAATATATTGAGCTTGTCAATTGGACCTTTGATCTTTCTACCAGAATGTGTTTTCTTCCCTAATTTAAAATCCCTCAACTGTCAACATGTTTTATTCTTAAAGAAAATAGGCTATCTCAATTATAGATCTCAGAGATTCCTCCTGAATGTTCAAGATCATGAGCAGGTTCAATCAAGACCTAACCCTGATCTACTTAGAGTGCTCAAGCAGTTAGACCTCTCTATTGAATCAATCAAAAGTAGGGGGGAAATTAGCAAGCAAAGGAGCTCAAAAGTAGGTTTTTGTTCAAGTGCTTATGATCATCATTTTTGAGTTTATACTTGAGTGAGAAATCAAGTTATTTCTCAAGAACAAGCATTGAATTTTCATGATCATTTTCTAATCAAGATGAATAGGTGATGTCTAACTGTTCTGCAAATGGATCTGTCGAGTCCAATGACATAAATTTGCATGAAATCATTATTTTTTGTTTTTTAAAATCGAATTTGAAAGCAGAAATGGAATCAACATGTTGGAAAACCCCTAGGGCACTCGGATTATACAAAAATAACCACTCAAAAATGCAGATCTAACAATTGCTAGCCTGATTTTGGCAAAAGTCCCCTGAAAATATAGTCGAAAAAGAGTAATTTATTAGAATGTTTAAACTTCTAAAGATGAAAATAATAGCTCTCATCACCTTCCTTGGATATTGTTCTAGGATGTCACATGCTCATTTTGCTACTTTTGAGGAGGTAATTTTCGGGAAATTTTAAATTTTGTTTTGTTCCATGGTTTATATCAAAATGCATTAAAATGTGCATTTAAGGTAGAGACTTGTTTCTTTGCATTATGACTTGTTATTTATAAAAAATTATGAATGAATATTTTTTTTTATAATATAGTTTGAAATTTGTCATTTTGGATTTATAGTTATATAGATGTAGGGAAAATAGTTAGTGTTGTTATTATTTATCATCAATTTATATATGGAAGTGTATATCAATACTCTCCTCAATATTGTTTTTGATTGACATTTAGGGTAAAGAGACATTGTTGGTTGTTTGTTTTGTTTTTTATTTGTTTTAATTAAATGATGTGGTGAAGTTTTTTAAGTGGTTTTGTTGCCTTGTAATATTTTATGTATTGCAATAAAAGATTAATGGTGTGGGTATTTTTACAATTTCTTCAATTTTATGTTTTGGTTAAATATCTATCACAACATCCTTTTATACAAGAGTACAAACTTAATGAACTGGATACCTTTTTTATTACCACAATTTCATGTGGGTTAAGGATCCATATTGACATTAAAAATGTATCAAGTTCTAAACCTTAAGAAATTTACATTGCAACAAGTTCATATACAAGAATAAAAGATTAATAACATGGGTACCTCACTAAACACATTGGTTTGGTGTTTTGATTACGGGTCTGTTTCAACAAGTAAAAGGGTCTTGAGTTCTTGAGTTTGAAAACGTGTTGCACCTTAACCAAATAGAAGACAAGAAAAAAAAATTCCTTTAACTTAAGTACCAAGCTAAAATGTGGCACCAAATAGAGGACAAGAAAACAACATCCCTTTGACCTAACTACCTGTTACCCCCTCGGGCTAGGGGTAACTGAGGACATCATGTGTCGAGGCCCATAGGTAGCATGCATGGAGTGGCGAGAGTCAGCGCCTGCAAGGTCCCTTCTATTCATGAATGAATCAACATTCATCACCACCAACAGAGTAGCATCAACTGCATTGGCTTGGTCCAAGAAGACAACAATTCTTGCTTCATGAGGTAACAAGTCTACTGTCGTGGTAAGTGTCATTTTAATATTTGAAGCATTTCAATATGTTGCAAAGAATCCTTTCTTGAGTATGGAACATTTTCTTGGAAATTATACCTTTTTCCTAATTTCACCTTGGTGAGTGACATGGTTTCCTAGTAAGTATTTCACCCTCAGGGAAAGGGTTTATACTAGATAGTTCTTTGAAGCGTCGTCATACCATTTGTTAACACATAAAATTGATCATGTAAAGGAGGATTTATAGTTTTTAGAACCTACATTTCACCATACCTCCTGGTATTATGACATACCATCAACTAACATCCTCCTTGCAGTATGCAAGCTATAGTTTAGTTGGTGCTATGAATTAGTTAAGGAAGACTGGTGTAGGTTGGAGAGGTTACAAGCATCCTGGTGCAAATTCAAAATTACCAACATCAACCTCATAACCATCAGGTACTCCATGAGATTTTTTGTCTTGTTTGGAGGTCAGGAAGGGTTTGTCTACTTGATTTTTGTTTGTCACTATGAACTAGCTCAGGCACTACGAATTTAGATAGGTGCTACAAAATATGCTATGGAATGTGCTGCAGAAACTTTGTTCTAGGACTACTGAACTAGTATTTTTGACTAGTTGAATTCCAGGAGGATTTCCAAGTGAACCAAGATGAATTTTCAAAATCCCAAGCATGTTATTGTCAAGAAAGGACCCAAGAGCATTAACCTCTTTCATTTTTCACACAAGTGTCATGGATTGGGATATTTAGAGGAATCTTTGAGCCCTATTTTTTTAGTTTTCATGATTTCCTGTTTGAGACATGTTTTTGCGACACGTATTCCAACCATT
Source organism: Picea glauca (assembly GCA_000966675.3). Taxonomy (NCBI): domain Eukaryota; kingdom Viridiplantae; phylum Streptophyta; class Pinopsida; order Pinales; family Pinaceae; genus Picea; species Picea glauca. Next base: position 1,054,385 of record JZKD02S1708620.1, read on the forward strand.
TGGAGATGAATTTAAAGAAACCAAGAGAGTTTTTTCTTTACAACAATTTCATCTACAAAAAATGTTTTCATATTTTACACAACTATTATAGTTTGAGACTTACAATTGATATTTTGACACCTAGTTTTCAGAATTTCACCTCCCGAAAAGTAGGAAGTCAGTTAAAACATGTCATTTTTTATTTTGTAGTTGTTTCTATTTTTGAAAGGGGGTTGGAGTTCAAATTGGTGAGATGGAAAGGACATATATTTCTATATATTCATTTTACAAGAATATAGGAGGGTTGGATTCATGAGCCAAGAGAGGTTAGAGCTGGAGGATCAGTCTAGTTGCTCAATTGTAAGCCCAAGGGCCTATTTTAATTAAGCTTTTTTGCCATTAGAGATTCACTTAAATTAATTATCAGACTTTGTGTTCTTTCATTGTCATTTCTTCTTGTCATTTTTCTTGAATAGAATTGCAGGTGTTGAAGATCAATGCTTGTTCATGATCAGGAGATTCATGAGTTGTGAATGAGTTGCATGATTGCCTCCTTGCATAATTTTTGTCATTTTAGCAGAGAGGATCTTTGCTTAATGATTTTTCTTCTTTCTGTTATCTTCCTTATACCTTCATCCATTAATTATAACTCTTTTTGTCTGATAGGTAGTTTGAGTGCCTCTGATCTGCAAAGTGATGATGATTCCATGCCCAATGGCTGACCACTTATCTACAGTCAGAATGTTGCCCTCCTTCTTTTTCTTTCTTGTTGATCTCCTCTTTAAATTTGATATAATTTTTTTCCAAGTTCGAATGGTTGGACTTTGGAGGAGACAGTTCATTTCTATTGAAATTTTTTCCTTTGAAGCATATTGATGTTAACGCAAGAGTCAAGTTTTATATTACAAAGATTCATGTGTTGATGTGTATCAATGTGTTATTTTATTTATGCGTTTATTTTGACCTTATATTAGTTTCCATATTGTATTAATTCTTCCAGTGTTTGGTCAAAATATATGTGCTGGAATTCACCCTTGTTAGGTGCTCTAAGGACATAGGGCCATGCACTCTACCATTCCTCTAAAGGTTCACTGGAATTCATTCTTGTTAGATACTCCAATAAGGTGGACTATTTTTCCCCTTTCTACCATCATCTCATATTTTCCCTAAACTGAAAAGCAACAACTATCTTGCCTCTACATATTTGAATGCTATTACCAAGACATTTAAATTTCTTGATAGTTTCAATACTTTGAATCCATGCCCAATGAAATTTGGTCTTCATAGCTTATCAAACCCTTTTAAAAAAGAAACATTCTAAAAACCTTTATTATACCCACAAAAGATCTATCCATTGCCTAAGAAATACAACTAGCCTTTGAAATGACATTGGAGGGCTAAGATTGTAAGAGAGATCCCTCTCTGGGTTTGGAAGGGCTAGCTTCCAGCCTGCAAGTAGTTTGAACAGGTTACCTTGGTACCCTTCTAAATAAATCATTGAAGGATTTAGTAGGTGTTAACACCATTCCCCCTTATACTTACCACTTTCCACTCTTCTCTCCCCTCTACCTCCTCATATTTTGGGTTTTTGGGTTCATTGAACCAAGAAGGGATTGTATCTCATTTCATGGGAAGAATGGGATAAATATTGAGAGGTGTTGTAGCTGGAAAAAGATAAAATATAATCATTATCCTTCCATATGTTCTCTCTATGGTCCTGAGAGCAATAAAATGATACTCCATAAAATTCAAGGACCTTCTAAACAAATAACTAATAAATGTCTCATTTGTTGAGGGAGTGCACTTGTCGTTTCTTTTACTTTCCATTGCATATGGAAATGAGTGCATTCCTAGATTCAAGTGGCATTGTGGTACTCTTTACATTCCCTTTCATATAGTACTCAATGTTCGTACATTAGTAAATTAAATGGCAAGGGCTTGGAAAAAGGTTGCATTGAAAACAAAGGTTCGACACATCCTTTACAAAGGCACCCATAAATGAGATAATACAAACCCTTTTATGTCAAGAAACCCATACCTAGAGGTCTTGCTAAACAATTGTAACATCCCTCTATTTAAATTAACACATAATCATGACAACACCTATTCACAACATCATAATTAAAGAAGTACCCGTTACTCATCAAGGAAATCACTAACGACGAAATCAACACGTCAACGAAGGATAACAACACATAAACATAAATAACATAGAATATTAGCACATCAAAAAATCTTGAATCAAATTACAAAAACATTCAATCAGATAAAGATTATAAAATGAATACTCGCTCATCCTAACCTACAAGGTTAGGACCTCTAGGACACATAAGAAACTCTCAATCCCATATTTAAATTGATTTTAATAATTTAAAGTCTCATGGTTGGCGACTGTTTTTAGGAACAAGGAGTTGTCTAGATCACACTAACACAATCAAGTGCAAACTAACTATGCTAAATCAACAACATCAATGATAATCAATTTCATCAATTCATCAATCCTAATCAACCATTGAACATGACGCATGAGTAATCGTTCACATAACACATCATAGACCACATTAAATCTAAGGCTCAAGAGCAATTATCAATTATATTCTAGGGGCAATCCCAATCACAATATGCAATAATCCATCATAATAAATTTTCAATTTGCACAAGAATACTAATATCTAAACCATCATTCATGACATTAAATTCCATTTGCGTGAGAAGTTCAACATCTAAACATCATACATTAGGTTGTATTTCAGTGCGTGCAAGGAGTCTAATTCCTCAACTAGTCATACATCAAATTATTGAATTGCGCACATGCATTTTGTTCAATTAATCCATCATTTACACATCAAGAATTCAAGATGCATGAGATATCGACTTTATTTCGCAAGGTGCAAGAGAATATAATTAATAAATCAACTGGATACTTCAACAATATTTAAAGGTGAAATAGTAACCAAATTCTAATTCAATCATGCATCATCAATATTCAATGGCACATTAGTAATCTAGTTATTAATCCATCATACATTAACAAATTTAATGTCGCAAGTAATAATTGTTAAATCAACATACATTACACTATTATTTATTTCGCGCAAGATATCTAATGTCTAAAAAAATCATTCCTTACATTATATTTTATTGTGCGCAAGAGGTCTATTACCTATATCAATCATTCATTACATTATCATCTATTGCGCAAAATTCTAATGTCCAACGCCTACATTCATCACTAGTGGTATTCCATCCATTGATTCAAGATAAAAGAGTTGGGTCAATACATAATGGGATTAAATTATGTACTTCACATCTTAAGGTTGAAGGCTAAAACCGTAGACTGAAGTTCGTGTATTCCAATGACATTAGGAATCTTACTTCAAGTAAATGTGTACTTACATAAAACATTGAAAATCTAAAATCATCTAATATATTTATAAGACAAGGTGAATATGTACTTACATAAACAATGCATACTTTGATAATTAGGGGAAGGCTAAGGTTACTAGTGAAGAATTTTTATATAGTAAGGTAGGTTTCTTGAAGAGAACAAGTTGTCTTCCAAACCAAGTAGGGTGAGACTATCCCTATGGGTAATTGGTTATCCTATGGTCATATCAATCAACATAATTAAAAAAGCAATTTGTAAAAGAAAAACTCCAAGCAAAGAACTAATAGTAGATCTGAAAAAGTTTTCATCCTTATGAGAAGGAACAAAAGGTAGTGTTGAGGTACTGCTCTTCGTGAAGAGGTAAAAGGATACCCAAAATGGTGGGAAGATAATTCAAATGTTGAGAAGACAAAAAAGGTTAAATTGCATGGTAAGGGATGCATGAATTCACTATGTAAGTAACACATGAAATTATAGAGGAAAGAAAAATGTTTTAAAATCTGGAAGAGGCTCCCAAAGTTGTTGGGTGTAAGCACAAAATTGCAATGGAAAGAAAAACATTTTAAAATATATAAGAGGCTCCCAAATTCGTTGGGTGTAAGAACACAATTGCTGAGGAAAGAAAAACATTTTAGAATCTAGAAGAGGCTCCCAAATTCGTTGGGTGTTAGCATGAAATTGCAGAGGAAAGAAGAATGTTTTAAAATATAGAAGAGGATCCCAAAGTCATTGGGTGTAAGAACAAAATTGCAGAGAAAGATGAAGGATTTCACTAGGTAGAGAGAGACGGGTGACGAAAGCACCATGGGTCTCCAACTCATAGAGAAAAATCCCACAATTATAAAAAATAACAACACTGAGGGAAAGCAAATGTAGAGGAATATTATTCCAACAAAAATGTTGTGAATGAAGGCAAACACAGAGACTTTATGCCCAAAAAATTCTTGTGAAAGAAGAAAAACACGAAGAGAGATTATGCCAAAAATTGTTTTGAATGAAGGCAAAGCACAGAGAGGGAGCAATGCTTAGAGGATTTCCAACACAAGATCTTGAATTGACCCATCACAGGGCTGGGAGAAATCGATTTTGGGAGTAGAGATAGAATTTATTGGGTGAAGGTGCCATAAAAACGCAGAGATAACAAATGATTCAGAGCGTGGATTTTGCCAAGGAAGAAATGAGTTAGATATTAAAGCGTAAATCCATTAAATTTCAAAGCAATGGTTTTTCCCAAGAGAAAACAAAAAAACAACGCAATGATGAAAGCATAAGGCTGGGAAAATTTCTCATGGAGAAACAAATATAAAGACAAAATACTGCAATGACATGCTTAATTAAATCTTAGTAAAAATATAAAACCTTGAATAAAATTTCCTAGCAATGTGTATGCAACAGAATTAAACTACATTTTAAATTGAAACTTAATGAGAACAATATCAGTTTAGGATTACCGTAACCGGAGGAGAAGAATCAAAAGTTGTTATTCTCTGCTTGTGCTCCCTCCCATCTCTCACTTGCTAACCATGAAGACGGTACCTTCCATCCAAATCTAGGGGTACTCTTCTTCCCCCTTATCTGCTTGAGACGCAAAGAGGCCACACACAAAAAACTAGAGAAAAATCTAGCTCCCATCTTTCCTCACAAGGTCGAGCTACCACTGTCTTTTTCGAGCTGGGTATCCCAACTCCCACAAGAAAAATCAGTCAAATAAATTATGGTAGCATAACTTTACGTATAACATTCATGATCCTCTTTTCCTCTTTACCAATTGATTTATAGATGTTTTCTTCAAGACACCATCCTTTTTCAAATTTAATTCACTTTTTAATTAATAAATTTTAGAACCCCCCCTGTCGTACACTTGTCACCCTCTCAATAGTTGCTCCAGAAAAATTACAAAGTCTAATTTAATTATAAGTCAATTTCCCTCATATCTCCTAAAAGCACTCCTTAAATCACTCCTAGTTATCTTTTATTCGTTTATTCCCTTTTCTCTCATATCTCCTAAAAGCACTCCTTAAATCACTCCTAGTTGTCTTTTATTCCTTTATTCCCAATTTATGAGTGATGCCTTTCTAAATTTCTGTCGAGTTGAAAATGGGATTCTTATTTAGTTAACTAGTGTCTAGATTACTCTCTATACTTACACATTCTTTTTATATTTATTTCCCTTCTTATGTTAATTTCCAATTTAGTATTTCTTGCACATAATGATATAATTAAATCTTTAGATAAAATATTTATCTTTTAATTCTTAACTTGATTTTTTTTTCTTCATTCCCCACCATTCATTAAATTTATAATTTAAAGTTTTTAGTCTTCTTACCCACTTAAACTTACGGTCAAATTTTTAAACTAGGCTTAGAATTTTTAAGGGGATTTCATAATTATTAAAATTTACTCATTTAATATTTATTTTAAGTCTGACAATATCAAAATAAAAATTGTTTTCTAGGCACCTATGTTCATTGAGTCACCTTCATTAAAATCGCAATATGCCCTTCAAGACGCACTCAGTGCTCCAAGGGTGCCATTCACCTTTATTCATGTTTTATATATGAGATGTTCCCTTGAAGACACACTACGTGATCCAAGGGTGCCACTCACCTTTGACTGATTTTGGTATTTTTCCAACCCTTGGAGTCAATACTCCATCGAGAGACCTTGTGAGAGACTAAGAACCTCTAAGGAATAAGTACCTTTCATTATTGCATGCCCCTTAAAATATTCATGAGCGACTGTCGCAGTCTTCCCTCGCGACATCATCAATCTCTCAAACTAGGTAATCATTAACCTAAAATTAGAGCCACGATGGGAGTGCTAGTAGGCTATGGCAGGGTGCTGCCACACCTCTCCCACAATATCTCGTTGTTGTGCATGGCCCCCTTAATCCTTATGTGAGTTTGATTAGAAATCAATCGTCAGCTTGCATCCATCAACAAAACATTGTCAATGATCCATAAACAACATCATACTATACCCGATCATATGTCACATATTCATAAAAAAAATACCCAAACCATATACAATCCACTTTGTGACTCGATACGGAGTCCAAGGAGGTCCATTGATGCCATTGACATCCTCAATATTTCAAGTTTTCTTCACACTCAGGAGAATCCTGTCAATAACACCTGTCTATACATAGATATCAAATAACATATCATAATCCAACAACATCATCATCTAAATACATAAGTGAAATAGACAACCATATACAAAATCAGATCACTTGCATACAAGTGTCCTCAAAGAATACGTCAAATCATGTGCACGTAAGAGAGGGATGTTACATACATCCTCTCTTTTTTTAAACTTCGTCAATAAGTTTCACATTGTATATATATGTGTAGTAAATAAAGTATCTAACAAGATCTAAATGTCTAACTATCAAACAAAAATGGAAACTATTGGCACATATCATATGTGTCCTCTTAGGTAGCTGAGTGTGGAGTATAATTGTGTCACTCAACCTTGACCTAATCAACTGTTCGATGTAGTAGTTGTCAAATGCGATTGTCCAGAATGTGGATTGGCTCGTCCATGAACGCACCCTCGTCTGACACCTACAAACAACTCATGTCAATCACATGTGTAGGATCACTAACATAATGTCTCAAAACAGATACATGAAAAACATCGTGCATACGCCTCAAATAATCAGGCAAGGCTAGTTGATAGGCCATGGGCCCTTTCTTTCCCACAACTTCGAAAGGTCCCAAAAACCTAGGAGAAAGTTTAGAATCCTTCCCAAACTTGATCAAACTCTTGTGCAGTTTGATCGACAAGAAGACTCGATCACCAACTTCATAAATACGGTCAATGCGATGCACATCAACATAAATCTTCTATTGATCCTTTTCCTTATAGTTTACATTTTTTCTTCCATTTCTTGGATCACTTTTGGTCCTACCAAGACCCTATCCTCAAGTTGATCCCATATCAAAGGCATCTAACATGGTCACCTATAAAATAATTGAAATGGCACTATCTTAATGGTTCTTTGATAGATGTTGTTGTATGCAAACTATACCAGTGGCAAGAACTCCTCCCAACGCTTCTATTGGTCCATCACGTACATACAAAACATATCTTCAAAGATTTGTTTCATTATTTTTGTCTGCCCGTCTGTCTCTGAGTGATATTTGGTACTAAAGTTAAGTTGGGTTCCCAAGCCCTGTTAGAAACTAGCCCAAAATCATCCCGTAAACACCGATCCTCGATCGAATATGATCCTCTTAGGAATTCCATGAAATCTTATAATATCATTGATAAAAACTCTAGCTATGTCTGGAGCTTGATACGTCATACACACGGTGATAAAATGTGCACTCTTCGTCAGAGTGTCAAATACCACGAAAATTGAGTCATGCCTCCTTACTATCAACGAAAATACCTCAATAAATTTCATTGAAATGACTTCCCATTTTGATTCTGAAATAGTGTGAGGTTGTAGTAATCCTACTGGATGTCTATGTTCATCCTTCACTCACTGAAGTTCTAGACATATCGCCACATAGTTGAAGATGTCTACCTTAATTCTTTTTTAGAAGAGTAAGGGTTTAAGGTCTGCCCTCATCTTTGTGACTACTGGATGAGCCATATACACTGCTCTATGAGCTTCGTTTAATATTAAACTTCTCAACTCGTCATTAGGAGGTACGTAAACCTGGTTATTATATCTCATTTATCCATCGTTTTCTATATTAAATCCTTCAAATTTTGGTACCAACATGGTGTCTCATCCAATATTTACCTTAACCTCTTTATACCACTCCTCGTCGCATTGTATAGTTAGAATCATTTCACGAAGATTCGTTTGAAGAGGTATCACCGAAAATATGCATGGTCTCCGACTCAACGCATCTACCACTATGTTCACTACTCATTTTATGTAGGTAATCTCAAAATACAACTCACTAAGTAGTTCTTACCAACGCCTTTTCCACGCGTTCAAGTCACTTTACGTAAAAATGTTCTACAAACCATAGTGGTCTATTTTCAGTTCGAATTTTTGTTCAATCAGGTAGTGTCTCCACACTCTCAAGGCATACACAATGGCCAATAAATGAAAATCGTGTTTCGTGTAGTTCTCTTCATGCTTTCTTAACTTCCTAGAGATGTAAGCGATCACTCGACCTTCTTGCATCGAGACTCCCCCTAACCCTTCCTTGGATCCGTCTGTGCATACCAATAAGTCTTCGTCCATGTCAGGGAATTTTAGTATCAATACTGTCATCAACAACTCCTTGAGCCTTTGAAATGCTTCCATGTATTTCTCGGTCCATACAAACTTCTTGTTTTTCTTCTGCAATTTCGTAATCAGATTTTCTATATTCCAACAACCTTCAATGAATTGTTGATGATATCCCACTAAACCCATGAAGCTACATACTTAGGTACATTCATCGACACAGGCCATTCCATAATAGCATCTACCTTCGCTAGATCCACAACGATACCTTCGTCGGAGATAACATGCCCTAAATAATGAATCCTCGATTGATAAAAAGAGCATTTCCACAGTTTCTCGTATAATTTGTTCTCTCGTAAGAACTATTGTACCAAGCACAAATGTTCGTCATGTTCTTCGATCATCCGAGAAAATATCAAAATGTCATCAATGAATACTTGAGCAAACTTATCCAAGTATTCGCGGAAGATGACATTCATGAAGCTCATGATTACCCATGTGGCATTTGTCACTCCAAATGGTAAAACAATAAACTCATAATTTCCAAACCTTGTCTTGAATGTGGTCTTAGGAATGTCTTCCTCCTTGATCTGTAATTGGGGATATCTTGATCCCAAGTCAATCTTCGAAAACATCGTCACACCATTCATTTTATCAAACAAATCATTTATTCTTGGAAATGGATACTGGTTCTTGATCATTTCCTTGTTTAATTGACAGTAGTCAATGCAAAGTCTCCACGACCCATCCTTCTTCCGTATGAAAATAACAGGCGCACCCCAAGGTGACACACTTGGACATATCATTCCTAGGTCCGACAACTCCTTCAGTTGCATTTTCAACTCTTGTAACTCAGGGGTTGACATATGATAAGGCGTTCTTGCTATCAGTTCCATTCTAGGTTTTAAGTCGATGGTAAATTCCAATTCCCTTTCGAGTGAAAAAATTGGTAACTCTGTTGGGAATATATCCTCAAACTCTCATACTACCGGAATGTTTTCTAGTCCTTCCACCATGCCCTTGTCGTTGAGTGCTAAGATTTCATATATCTTGCATCCTTTGCACATACTCTTCCCTAGATGTAGGAAAGACATAAACCTTAGGTAAACTCCCTAGTTTCTTCCTACAACCACTCATCTCTATCCCTCATCATCGATCAAACTTAATTGTTTCATCTTACTGTTGAGTATAGCATCATGTGATTCCAAACCTATCTTAATCGACTTCCTTTACCTCAATTATATTTAGCGTTGCATAAAAAATAAAGATATCTATAGCACCTAGATCTATCAAAATGATAAAGGTCTGGTCAATGATGGTACCTGACGTCTTGAGCATAGTAGTTTGGTGTTTGGCCTGATGGTTATTCATTGCTACATGAATCCAATGGGCCTTTCCCAAATCTCCTAATGTAATATGTCTGACTGAACCAACAGATCTGGCCCTCTCAACCGGACAGTCACGCTGGTAATGTGGCTCCCCACAAGTCCAACATATGGTCTTCAATTGAGTACTCCTGGTTCCCAAGGCAGAAGCTGGTGGCCCACCAGCTTGAAACCTTGGTCTATTCTATTGAATAGGCCTGAACTGATGTTGTTGTGGATGGTGCTCTTGTTGGTTTTGTGGTCGTGGTGTCGTGAATGTGGATCCTCTCAATGTGCCTCAATACCCTGATGGATGTCTAGTAGGTGTCTGATGCTGTTGCGTACTAGATGTCTGCTATCTCGTAGTTCTCTTAGTAGTCCTACTCTGTCCGTCATTGGTCAACTCTTCCTCATCTATGAAGGCCTTCTAGAAAATATCGTGCAACGTCTGAGGCATTAGTATCCTCAATTTTGCATGAATGCTAACATTAAGGATGAACACAAACTTGTTTACCTTAAGCTTATCGATTTTTCGATGGGGAGCATAGCTCAAAAACTCCATGAAACGAGCCTTTTACTCGGGCACCATATGAGCTCCCTATTGTAAGGCATTGAACTCATTCAGATGGCGCTCAATGAATTCCTCAGAAAAATATGTCTCCCGGAACCGCTCTGTTAGCACTGAGAGTCACCCTCATACTACCAGATGATAATCCCAATACCCATTTGATTTAAATGATTAAAACAAGTAATACTTGCTGGATCAACAAGAAAAGCATAAAAGGGAGGGCATCAAACTACATGCAGATACAATCTATTGGGCATGGAGTCATAACATTCTACAGATCATAAGAAATCGAGCTACCTCCCAGATAAAAGGCTTATGAGAATATGGATAGAAGATTAGAAGGTAAAAAAAGAGAAGAATATCCACATAACATAGATCATTTCTGTAATATATATTAAAGAGTGCTTGAACAATAATATATGATTAACAAGAAATTACCACAAATGCTTTGCAGCTCATGAATCCATTAGCCAAAGAAAATTTTTGATCTTCAAAATTTGTAAGTATTACTCAACTTTCATGAATATCTAATGGAAGAAATTCCTACAACACATGCCCTCAGGCTTACAAATGAGAAACTCAACTACTCCTCTAGCACTCTCCTCTCTTGTATCATGAATCCAACCTTTGTCCAAGAGCTCCCTCCTTCATTAAATAGAAAATACCATCAAAATATCCTTAGGAGGTTGAATCCCATCTCTTTCATTGGATTCCAGGCCTTAAAGATAGGTGACAACAGTCAAAGAGACAAAAATCCAACAAACTGCAAATGTTCAAAAAAATGTTGGAAGTCATTAATAAATTGTTTCCAACTCACTGCATGAGGTCTTTAATGGAGCTAAAACTTAGGTGCAAGTGCCCCTTAGCATATAAATGATCTTTGAGAAGTCGTTCAAACCCTCCTTGACAGTTGTTAACCTCCCAACAAGGCGAATATCCAATTAACTATGCAAAATAGAGAGTTTGCAACACATTTCATAGCACACTGGTGTTTTAATTGTTTCTCTCAAATTCCACACTAGGTCGGAGTGATTTTTTGTCAGGAAGTCAACAACTTCATTTTCTTCGTCCATAAAAAATTTCAGAGGAACCTAGATGGGCATTCAAAAGTTATGAGAAAAAATGACCTCTGTTGTGTGCTAATTTCTTAAAAACGATAAAAAAATACCATTTCGTAGCGCCGACACTAAGAAATTTCATGTAGCATCCTGTTTCACTTTTTCCAATGTTTTATCATTTCAAAACTCTATAAGGTGTCCCAAGACTATTGTAAACTTCATTATGTTGATATATGACTTAGAGGAAAACACCACAACTTATACTCATGGCTTACAACTCATAGCCATCACCCAAAAAATGTTGTAAAATGAATAAAAATAGGTTAACAACATTAAAAACATTTGCAAATTTAAGCCTTCTTCAAAAAATGATCAACTAGACATTGTAAATTGGATAGGGGTACGAATTCACTTGTTTAATGATGAATTTGAAAGGATGCAAAAAGTGAAAGTTTCAACAGTTCTAGAGGAGAGGGTTTGCAACACAATTCATAGCGCCAACAAATATATTATTAAAAGGAACTCCTTTCAACCTTCAAATAGCATGATAACCCTTATTAAGTATACATTGGACTTGATCTTGATTCAAATAATTAAGTATTTTAACACATGTGTTTGCAAACTAGTCAACCTCCAACACTCTCCTTAAGCCAGTTCACAGTGCTAGTTCACAGTGCGTGACTTAAACAAAATTTGCACACTTAGAGGAAGTTGTTAGAAACTTTATGACATAATCCATCAGAATTTGTTTCAAATACAAGGTCTGAAAACAATAAGATCTTATGTGTCATAATTCTATAATCCTACAATTATATGTGCTAACATGTGGCTCCATAGGGGATGGAGACCTCCATTGGGCTAGTGGATTCTTATTTAAAAACTAAAACAAAACTAAAAATTGAAATTCTTGAACATGAGCTTATTTATATACATGACCCTACTCTAACTAACTTTTACAATTTTCTCAAGTGAAAACAAACTTCCACCATAACCAGTTAAACTGTTTGGTACCAGTACCAGTCTCTGGCATCATCCTTCAGGGATAACATAAACATTTTCATTAATACATCCTCCATATGCAAGTTCAACTGCTCCATGCATTGATGAAAATTAATGAGATTTTGATCATGATCATCATCATTTTCTTCTCTGAAGACAGAAAATAAATCTCCCCATTATGATAGATGAGGCACTGGATTTGGAAAACTAGAGATGGATGAAAATTTTAGAAAAGAAAATATCCTTTCCAAGATAGCCTCCATGGCCTTTGACATCTTGTCTCTTCATGGAGTGGAATCCCCAGGTTAAAGATGCAGTATTTTCTGTCTCCAATCCTTGTTCACCATCAAGAACTAGCTGAATCTGTGTCATACGACCGAGGGAATATCTTCAACTTCGTCCCTGACAATGACGCCAAAAATGTTAGCACTGAGAGTCACCATCAGACTGCTAGAGGATAATCCTATTACCCATTTGATTTAAATTGTTAAAACAAGTAATACTTGGTGGATCAACAAGACAATAGTAAAAGGGAGGGCATAATAATGCTTGCAAATACATTCTATTGGTCATGGATTCATAACATTCTGTAGATCACAGGAAATCAAGCTTCCTACCAGAAAAAAATATTATGCAAATATGGATATAACAATAGAAGGTAAACAAAGAGAAAAATATCCAGATAACATAGATCCTTTCTGTAATATAGATTAAAGAGTACCTGAACAATAATATATGATTAAAAAGAAATTACCACAAACCCTTTGTATCTCATGAATCCATTAACCAAAGGCATCTTTTGATCTTCAAAATATGTAATTATTACTCAAGCAAGATGATAAGAAAGAATTTAAAAAAGAGAAAAATATTATGGCATCACAAATTTCATGAATCTCTAATGGAAGAAATGCCTATGACACATGCCCTCGGGCTTACAAATGAGCAACTCAACTGCTTCTCTAGCTCTCTCCTCTCTTGGATCATGAATCCAACCATTCTCCAAGAGCTCCCTCCTTCATTCAATAGAAAATACCATCAAAATATAATTAGGAGGTTGAATCCCATCTCTTTCATTGGATTCTAGGCCTTGGAGATAGGTGGCAACTGTCAAAGAGACAAAAATACAACAAACTACTAATTTTCAGGAAATTGTAGGAAGTCATTAATAAATTGTTTCCAACTCAATGCATGAGGTCTTTAATGGAGCTAAAACTTAGGTGCAGGTGCCCCTTAGCATATAAATTATCTTCAAGAATTCGTTCGAACCGTCCTTGGGAGGTGGAAACCTCCCAATAAGACACAACTCAATCAAGTATGCAAAAAAAAGAGTTTGCAACACATTTTGTAGCGCACTAGTGTTTTAATTATTTCTCTCAAATTCCAAACTAGGGCGGGATGATATTTTGTCAGCAAGTCAAAAAAATCATGTTCTTCCTCCACAAAACATTTAAGAGGAACCCATATGGGCATTCAAAAGTTATGAGAAAAAACATCCTCTGTTGTGTGCTAATTTCTTAAAAATAGTCAAAAATATCATTTCACAGCGTCAACACTGCAAAATTTCTTGTAGCATCCCGTTTCACTTTTTCTAATGTATTATCATTTCAAAACTCTATCAGGTGTCCCAAGAGTGCTGTAATTTTCATTATATTGATATATCACTTAGAGGAAATCACTGCAACTAATAGTCATGTCTTACAACTCATAGCCATCACCCACAAAATGTTGTAAAATGCATAAAAATAGGTTAACACCATTTGCATCTTTAATCCTTCTTCAAGAAATAATCAACCACACATTGTAAATTGGATAGGGGTAATAATTCACTCGTTTAAGGATGAATTTGAAAGGATGCAAAAGGTGAAAGTTTCAACAGTCTTAGAGAAGAGGGTTCACAACACAATTCATAGCGCTAACAAATATATCATTAAAATGACCTCCTTTCAACCTTCAAATAACATGATAATCCTTATGAAGTATCTAGTAGACTTGAGCTTGATGAAGACAATTGGGGATTTTAACACATGTGACTACAAACTATTCAACCTCCAACACTCTCCTTCAGCCAGTTCATAACTTCTAGCTTAAACACAATTTGCACACATGGAGGAAGTTGTTAGAAACTTTATGACATAGTCCCTGAGAATTTTTTTAAAATACAAGCTCTAAAAACAATAAGATCTTTTGTTTCATGAATGTTTAACCTACAATTTTATGTGTTAACATGGTCCTCAAACAGTTCCCTTGACACATCTTCGACGAACATATTCAGTTGTGGCAGGAGCGTCTTCCACCATAGAAGAGTGCTCCTCTTCAGCTGAAATACCTTCATGTAGACCTTCATGTTGGAGGTGTAGTTGCAAAGTGTAAAGAACATATCCATGTTCTCCAACATGGCTCGACTGTCGTGCCGTCTGTGGCATCCAAGAACTTAAGAAAATTGACCTTCTCGAGTTCTCGGTGAACACTACCTTTATCGACTAGGGTGCATTGTGGACCCTACAGAGGTACAAACACCCTGGCCTCATCTCTATCTAGACAGCTAATCAAGGCCTCTAACATCCTCTGAAAGGACCTATTCAACCCAACCACATCCCCCACTGCAATATTTTCTTGTCCAACAACTTGTTCTTCTTCTTGGGGTTTAGACCCCTCTGGTGTGGATGCTACTAGAGGCGTCATGCCTCCTCCCCTAACACCATGTTGTCTTCCTTCGCAGAGTCCTCTAACCATGATTACCTGTATGGACACAACTCAATTTAATTAGCGATAAATTATTAATCAAGTATTTATACAGTGGAAGGTGTAATGATCCCAAGTCTTGGGGTTGAACCCGCTTTAATACCATATGTAACATCCCTCTTTTACTCCTAAGAAAAGTTAAAGAAAAAAATGTAATTTTTCTTTTGCATTAAGAAATTAACATCAACACATGATCATGGCAGTGCCTATTCACAACATCATAATTAAAGAAGTACCCGTTACTCATCAAGGAAATCACTAACGATGCAATCAACACGTCAATGAAGGATAGTGACGCATAAACATAAATAGCATAGCATATTAACACATCATAAAAGCTTGAATTAAATTACAACAAAATTCAATCAGATAAAGATTATAAAATGACTACCCTCCCAATGTACCCTGCAAGGTTAGGACCTCCAAGACACATCACCAATGCTCAATCCTAGGTTCCAATTGATTTTAACCATTTAAGGTCTCAAGGATGGTGACTGTTCTCAGGAACAAGAAGGTGTCTACATCCCACTAACACAACCAAGTCCAAACTAACTATGATAAATCAACAACAACAACGATCATCAATTTCATCAATCCATCAATCCTAATCCACAATTAAACATGGTGCGTGAGTAATCATTCACATAGCACATCATAGACCACATTAAATCTAAGGCGCAACTAAAATTATCAGTTATATTTGAGGCGCAATCCCAATAACAATATGCAATCATCCGTCATAATACATTTTCAATTTGCGCAATAAGACTAATATATAAACCATCATTCATGACATTAAATTCCATTCACGTGAGAAGTCCAACATCTAAACATCATACATTACATTATATTTCAGTGCGTGCAAGGATTCTAATTCCTTAATTATTCATACAACACATCATTGAATTGTGTGTGAGCATTCTATTCAATCAATCCATCATTTACATATCAACAATTCAAGAAGCGTGAGATATCAACTTTATTACACAAGGCACAAGAGAATATAATTAATAAAACAACCATTCCTCAAAAATATTTAAAGGAACAATAGTAACCAAATTCTAATTCAATCATTCATGATCAATATTCAATGGTGTAATAGTAATCTAGTTATTAATCCATCATACATTAACAAATTTAATGGCACAAGAAATATTTGTTAAGTCAACATACATTACAATATAATTTATTTTGCATGAGCTGTCTAAAGTCTACAACAATCATTCCTTACATTGTAATTTATTGCGCGCAATAGGTCTTTTACCTAGATTAATCATTCATTACATTATCATTTATTGCACAAAAGTCTAATTCCTAATGTCTACATTCATCACTAGTGTTATTCCATCCATTGATTAAAGATGAAGGAGTTGGGTCGATACGTAATGGGAGTAAATTATGTGCTTAATATCTGAAGGTTGAAGGCTAAAACTGTAGACTAAAGTTCGTGTATTCTAATGACATTATGAGTCTTATTTCAAGTAAATGTGTACTTACATAAAACATTGAAAATCTAAAATCAACTAATATATTTATAAGACAAGGTGAATATGTACTTACATAAACAGTGCATACTCTGATAATTAGGGGAAGGATAAGGCTAGTAGTGTAACATTTATATATAGTAAGGTAGGTTGCTTGAAGATAACAAGATGTCGTGCATACCAAGTAGGGTGAGACTCTCCATATGGGTAAATTGGTTATCTTGTAGTCATATTAATCAACATAATTACAATAACAATTTGTAAAATAAAAACTCCAATCAAACAACTAGTAGCACATCTAAAAGAGTTTCCATCCATGTGAGAAGGAACATAAGGTAGGAGCTTAAAATTTTAATACAAGTGTTGAGGTATCACTTATCGCGCAGAGGTTTGAGGATACCCAAAACAACGTTGGAAAGATATCTCCAATGCTAAGAAGAAAAAAAGGGTTAAATTGCATGGTAAGGGATGCTTGAATTCATTGGGTAAGCAACAAACGAAATTGCAGAGGAAAGAAAAACGTTTTAAAATATGGAAGAGGCTCCCAAAGTCATTGGATGTAAGCATGAAATTGCAGAGGAAAGAAAAATGTTTTAGAATTTGGAAGAGGCTCCCAAATTTGTTGGGTGTAAGAACAAAATTGCAGAGGAAAGACAAACATTTTAGAATCTCTAAGAGGCTCCCAAAGTTGTTGTGTGTAAGCACGAAATTGCAGAGGAAAGAAAAACATTCTAAAATATGAAAGAGGATCCTAAAGTCCTTGAGTGTAAACATGAAATTGCAGAGAAAGATGAATATTTTCACTGGGTAGAGAGAGGGGGAAGTGCCCTGGGTCTCCAACTCACAGAGGAAAAGCCCACAATTATAAAAAATAACAACAAAGAGGGAAAGAAAATGAAAAGGAATATTATGCCAAAAAATTTTGATGTGAATGAAGGAAAAACGCACAGAGTTTATGGCCCAAAATTTTTGATAAAAGAAAAAAAAATGAAGAGAGAGATTATCCTAAAAATTGTTGTGAATGAAGGAAAAACGCAGAGAGGCTTTCCAACACAGGATATGGAATTAACCCATCGCAGGGATTGGAGAAATTGATTTTGGGAGAAGAGATAAAATTTATTGGGTGAAGGTGTCATAAAAACGTAGAGGTAACAAACGATTTAGAGTGTGGGTTTCTCCATGGAGGAAATGAGTTAGATAAGTAAGGATCAATCCATTAAATTTCAAAGGAAGGGTTTTCCCAAGGAGAAAACGAAAAAATAACAAAATGGTGAAAGCATAAGGTTGGGAAAATTTCTCATGGAGAAACGAATACAAAGATGGAATACCACAATGACATGCTTAATCAAATCTCAGTAAAATACAAAAACTTGAATAAAATTTCCTATAAATGCATATGCAATAGAATCAAACTACATTTTAAATTGGAACTTAATGAAAACAATCTCAGTTTAAGATTACTGTAACTGGAGGCGAAGAGTCCGAAGTTGTTATTTCTCACTTGCTCTCCCTCCTATCTACCGCTTACTAACTATGAAGACCTCACTGTTACCTCCCAACCAAATTTAGGGGTATTCTTCTTCCCCCTTATCCCCACAATCTACAAAGGGGCCACACACACAAAACTAGAGAAAAATATAGCTCCCAGCTTGCCTTGCATAACTTTACACATACTAGTCATGATTCTCCTTTCCTCACTACCAATTACTTTATATTACTTTTCTTCAAAACACCATCCTTTTTTACATTTAATTAACTTTTTAATTAGTGAATTTTAGAATTATCCCACCGTACACTTATCACCCTCTCAATAGTTGCACCAGAAAAATTCCAAAATTTAATTTAATTATAGGTCACTTTCCCTCATATCTCCTAAAAGCACTCAAATCACTCCTATTTGTCTTTTATTCTTTTATTCCCAATTTATGACTGACACCTTTCTAAATCATTAAAAATGAGATTCTTCTCTAATTAGCTAGTCTCTAGATTCCTCTCTATTCTTACACATTCTTTTTATATTTATTTCTCTTCTTATCTTAATTTACAATTTAGTATTTCATGCACATAATCATATAATTAAATCTTTAGATAAAATATTTCTCTTTTAATTCTTAACTTGATTTGTTTTTTCTTCACCCCCCACCATTCATTAAATTTATAATTTAATTTTTTTAGTCTTCTTACCCACTTAAACTTAGGCTCAAATTTTTAAACTAGGGTTATAATTTTTAAGGGGATTTCATAATTAATAAAAAATACTCATTTAATATTTATTTTAAGTCCAATAATGTCAAAATAAATGTTGTTTTCTAGGAACCTAGGTTCATTGACTCACCTTTATTAAAATCACGACTTACCCTTCAAGATGCACTCTATGCTCCAATGGTGCCACTCGCCTTTGAATGATTTTGGTATTTCTCCAACCCTTGGAGTCAATACTCCATCATGGGATCTTGTGAGACATTCAGGGCCTCTAAGGAATAATAACCCTACCTTATTGCACGTCCCTTAGAATCCCCGTGAGAGACTTTCTCAGTCTTCCCTCACATCATCTTTGATGTCTCGAACTAGGTAATTGTTAATCTACAATTCGATCCACGGTGGGAGTGCTAGTAGGTTATGGCAGGGCTACTGCCACACCTCTCCCTCAATATCTTGTTTTTGTGCGTGGCCCCCTTACTCCTTATGTGAGTCTGATTAGCAAGCAATCGTCATCTTTCATCCATCAATGAAACACTATCAATGATCCATAAACAAAATCATAGTATACCCGATCATATGTCACATATGCATAAACATAAATGCCCAAACCATATACAGTCCACTCCCTAACTCGATCCATAGTCCAAGGAGGTCCATTGATGCCATCGTCATCCGCAATTTTTCAAGTGTCATGCACACTCAAGAGAAGCCCGTCAATAACACATGTATATACATAGATATGAAATAACATAACATCATAATCAAACAACATCATCATTTAAATCCATAAGAGAAACATACAACCATATACAAAACTGGATCACTTGCACGCAGGTGTCATCAAAGAATAAGTCAAATCATGTGAGTGCAAGAGTGGGATGTTACAAAAATCCACCTCACAGTCACTACATGAATTAGATAGGTTCCTCTTGGGAAACATCCCTTGACTTGGGGATTGGCCTACCCAATAGGGCACCATGACACCCCTCTCATACCTAAATTGGGAAAAACTTATAAAGTCTTTGAGCATTTATTTAGTTTGAAAAGGGAGGTCTAGTGCACATGTTTGGGTGGAACTTGTATTAGATATGGCTTACTTGGCATGATAACATACTGGACTTGTATGCAACAGTAATGTTTTTATAAAATTTATTATATCCTTATTGAAAATTAAAAAAATTATAGTTTTACGAAGAATATTAAAATTTATATACCCACCAAATAAACCCAATGTACTTTTATCTATTTTTCAAAATTAAATCTTAATAT
>JZKD02S1708620.1:1083760-1094709 GCA_000966675.3 Picea glauca
TTCCTCCTAGGTGTTCCTAGATCCCCTTACATGTTTTAAATAATTTCCCTAAAAATGAAGTTGCTAAATTAACTCAAATTAGAAGGTTCTTAATTGCAGATTCCTTACTATGTTGACCTCGCTTTTTACAATAAGTTCCCAACTTTCCTTAATTATGTTTTCTCTATTACTTAGTTTCCTAATTCTTATTATTCCCTTCTTTCCCCTTTTTATTAGAGACAAAATGGCAGTTGCGCTATTTACTCTTTTCCCTTTATTATTAATTTAAATCTTTTTATACTTCCCTAAGTTAAATAATTTATTTCCTCTTTGCAATTTAAAACCACGAATTTTAATTAAATTATTCCTCTCTTCATTTTACCCTCTAAATTTAAGAAGACTAAAACTATTACTTAAGTGGGTTTTAGTTTATATCTTTATTTTTATTTTTATAGGGTCTTTTTCTTAAGGCTTAACAAGATTTTACCCTAGAGAAGTTTTAGACTTAGGTTTAAATTCTGAACTGGGCGACAATTATTTAGGGAGGTCATTTTAAGAATTTATTAAGGTGTTAAATGTCTTAGGGCTATCTAGGTTTGTTCCTTCCTCATCATCAATGCGACATGCCCTTCAAGACACACCACGTGCTCCAAGGGTGCCACTCGCCTTGGTTGTTTCTTTTGCGTGACGTGCCCTTCAAGATGCACCACATGCTCCAAGGGTGCCACTCGCTAACTTGTGTTTCTTTCACGCGACATGCCATTCAGGATGCACCACGTGCTCCAAGGGTGCCACTCGTCGACATGTGTTTCTTTTGTGCAACGTGCCCTTCAGGATGCACCACGTGCTCCAAGGGTGCCACTCGCCAACTTGACTGATTGGTAGACATCTATAACCCCTGGAGTCAACACTCCGCCAGGTGAACTTGTGGGAGACTAAGGGATCTAAGGAATAAGGCCCCCACCTTATTACGCACCCCTTAGAATCATTCTGAGCGACTTTCGCAGTCTTCCCTTAGGGTATCGTGGATCCTCTCGAACTAGGTAATCGTTAACCTACAGCATGAGCCACAGCGGGAGTGCTAGTAGTCTGTGGCAGGGCTGTTGTCCACCCCTCTCCCTCAACCTCTCTCGAAATCGTTTTTGGCCCCTTTACTCAATATGTCAGTCTGGTCGGCAAGCTATCGTCAGCCTGCAACATCAAAAATCATGTCAGAACATGTCCACATCAATCATCAAATCAATGAAATATCACAATAAATAAATCAACCCAAATAGCACACTCCCTGACTCAATCCGGAGTCCAAGGGGTTCCATTGATTCCTCTGCATCCTCCAGGTCCAAAACCCTGCACACTCAATAAAACAGAGTCAATAGCATATGTCTATGTCAAATAAGTAAACCATCATGCCATCTATCATAACGCATCATAATCAAGGAAAAATGTTTTAATATCATAAAGTCTAGATCACTTGTGAGCAAGTGTCCTCAAAGAATAAGTTTTCTCAGTGCGCCAGAGCGGGATGTTACATACACCCCCTCTTGGTCTAAACTTCATCTAGAAGTTTCTAGTATAAATGCCGAAAGAAATGTATCCCAGTATCATAATTCTATCTATCAAACAAAAATTGAAACTGTTGGCGCATATCATATGCGTCCTCCCAGGTCTCCGACTATAACTGTCCCACTGGACCTTGACCTGATCTACCGTTCGATGTCGTAGATTTTGAACGTGATGATCCAATATGTGGACCGGCTCAGCCGTGAGCGCTCCCTCATCCGATACCTTCAAGGAACTCATATCGATCACATGCGTAGCATTACTAATATAATGTCTCAAAACAGATACATGAAAAACATCGTGCATACGCCTCAAATAATTAGGCAAGGCTAGTTGATAAGCCACGGGCCCCTTTCTCTCCACAATCTCGAAAGGTCCCACAAACCTAGGAGAGAGTTTATCTCCCTTTCCAAACATGATCGAACTCTTATGTGGTTTAACCCGCAAGAAGACTCGATCACCGACCTCATAACTACGGTCGACTCGGTGCGCATCGACATAACTCTTCTGTCAATATTGTGCTTCTTTAATCCTTTGTATTATGGTTTGCATTTTCTCTTCCATTTCTTGGATCACTTCTGGTCCTACCAGGACCCTATCCTCAAGCCAATCCCAACTCAAGGGCGTTCGACACAGTCGCCCATAAAGAAACTCAAAAGGCGCCATATTAATGGTGCTCTGGTAACTGTTGTTGTAAGCGAACTCTACTAGAGGCAAGAATTCCTCCCAATGCTTTTGTTGGTCCATCATGTACATGCACAACATGTCTTCCAAGGTTTGGTTCGTTCAATCTTTCTGTCCGTCCGTCTCTGGGTGATACGCAGTACTAAAGTTAAGTTGGGTCCCCAAGGCCTCTTGAAAACTCATCCAAAATTGTCCAGTAAACATCGATCCTTGATCGGATATAATCTTCTTAGGCACGCCATGTAGCCTCACAATCTCACTGATGAAAACTCTCGCTATGTCAGGTGCCTGATACGTCTTATGCACAAGAATAAAGTGAGCACTCTTCATCAGAGTGTCTACTACTACAAAAATCGAGTCGTGTCTCTTTGCCATTAATGGCAATCCAATAATAAAATTCATCGAAATAACTTCCCATTTCGATTCCAGAATGGCATGTGGTTGATGTAATACTGCCGGGTATCTATGTTCAACCTTTACCTGCTGACACTCTAGACATCTAGCCACATAGTTGACTATGTCAGCCTTCAATCCCTTCAAGAAGAATAAGGGTTTAAGGTCGGCCCTCATCTTCATGACTCCCGGGTGAGCCATGTAAACTTCTCTATGAGCCTCGCTCAGGATCAACATCCTCAACTCGTCGTTTGGCTGTACGCAAATCCAACTTATAAATCTCAATAACCCATCGCTATCAAATTAAAATCCCTCGTATCGTGGTACCATCATGGTGTTTTGTCCGATAAAACCCTCGACCTCTTTGTACTAGTCATCATCACGTTGTAAAGTGAGAATATTCTCACGTAGATTCGTCTGAAGAGGAAACACCGAAAAGATGCATGGCCTCCAACTCAAAGCGTCTGCCACTCGGTTCACCATTCCTTTTATGTAAGTAATCTCAAAGTCGTACTCGCTAATAAATTTTGACCAACGTCGTTGTCGCGCGTTCATGTCTCTTTGCGTAAAAATGTGTTGTAGTCCACAATGATCAGTCTTTAGTTCAAAATTTCATCCAACAAGGTAGTGTCTCCAAACCTTCAAGGCATATACGATAGCTAATAGCTCCAAATCATGTGTCGCATAGTTTTCCTCATGCCTTCTCAGTTTCCTCGAAATGTAAGCAATCACTCATTTGTCTTGCATCAAGACTCCGCCTAAACCTTCCTGGGATGCGTCTGTGCATACCAAGAAGTCCGCATCCATGTCAAGGACCTTTAGTATCAGTGCTATGGTCAACAACTCCTTAAGCCTTCGAAATGCTTCCACGCATTTCTCGGTCCAAACAAACTTCTTGTTTTTCTTCTGTAATTTCGTGACCAGATTTTCTATCTTCGAGAATCCCTCGAAAAACCGTCGATAGTATCCTGCTAAACCCATAAAGCTACGCACTTCTATGACATCCATTGACGCAGGCCATTCCATAATAGCCTCGACCTTGGCTGGATCCACGGCGATACCTTCGTCGGAGATGACATGCCCTAGGTAGTGAATCCTCGATTGATAAAAAGAGCATTTGGACAACTTCCCATACAACTTGTTCTCTCGCAGAAACTGTAGCACCAAACGCAAGTGCTCGTCATGCTCCTCCATCGTGCGAGAGTGGATCAAAATATCGTCAATGAATACTTGGACGAACTTGTCCAAGTACTCACGCAACACCCCGTTCATCAAACTCATAAATACCCCTGGGGCGTTTGTGAGTCCAAATGGTAAAACAGTAAACTCGTAATGTCCAAATCTCATCATAAAGGTTGTTTTAGGGACGTCATCCTCCTTGATCCGCAACTGGTGATACATTGATCGTAAATCGATCTTGGAGAACACTGTCGCACCCTTCATTTGATCGAACAGATCATCAATTCTCGGCAAGGGATACCGATTCTTGATCGTAGCCTTGTTCAGTTGACGGTAGTCAATGCAAATCCTCCACGATCCATCCTTCTTCCAAATGAAGATAACTGGTGCACCCCACGGTAACACACTAGGGCGTATCAGTCCCAGGTCCAACAAATCCTTCAGTTGCATTTTCAACTCTTGCAACTCCGGGGTCGACATCTGATAAGGCGTTCTTCCTATCGGTTAGGTACCTGGTTTCGGGTCTATGGTAAACTCCAATTCCCTCTTCGGCGACATCCCTGGTAACTCCTCTGGGAATACGTCTGCAAATTCTCTCACCATCGGAAGGTGTTCTAGACCTTCCGCTACTCCCTTTTCGTTTAGCGCAAGGATCGCATAAAACTTGCACCCCTTTCACATACTCTTTCGTAATTGTAAGGAAGAGACGAACCTCAGGGATACTCCCTGGTTTTGTCCTACAATCTCACATCTCTGTCCTTCATCATCAACCAAGCTCAACCATTTCGTCTTACAGTTGAGTATCGCCTCATGCGATTCCAACCAATCCATACCAATCACGACGTCATAAGATCCTAAGATCGTGACGTACAAGTTGACCCTCATGACAAACTCTCCCAGGTTAAGGGCACATCCTGTAACCCTTCCTCCAACCTTCTGTTTGGCTCTCGAAGCCATCTCTACAAAGCTAAACTCGTCCTGTTTAACTACCTTTACCTTAATCCTTTTTAGTGTTGCACCAGAAATGAAACTCTCAGTAGCACCCGGGTCTATCAAAACACTAAGGGTGTAGTTAGCGACAGTACATGTCATCTCGAGCATAGTCGACTGGTTCTCTGCCTGGCGGTTATTCACCGCTGCATGAATCCGATGGGCCTTGCCCATATCTCCCACTATAGTGGGTCCGGCTGATCCAGACGCTCTGGTCCTCTCCACAGGAAAGTCGTGTTGGTAGTGTGGCTCCCCACACGTCCAACGCCCCTTCTTCGGCCCAGTAGTCCTGGTACCCGAAGTAGAAGATGACGGCCCACTGGCCTGGAACCCAGGTCTGTTCTGTTGAACAGGCCGAAACTGTTGCTGCTGCTGTAGGCGACGCTGCTGCTGATGTTGTTTTCCTCGATAAAGTGTCCGCTACTGAGGGGGCGATTGTCAGGGTGTAGTGAAAGTGGATCCTCTCTAGAAGCCACGATATCTCGGCATATGTCTTGCTGGTGTCTGATACTGCGGTGTACTAGATGAACCCTACCCTGCTGGTCTCATTGGAGTCCTAGTCTAACCCCCACTAATAAGCTCCTCCTCTACTATGAGGGCCTTTTGGACAGCGTCATGCAAGGTTTGAGGCATCAAGATCCTAACCTTTGCACACAGGCTGTCGTTAAGGCCAAACATGAACCTGTTGACCTTGAGCTTCTCAGTGTTAAGGTGTGGAGCATACCAGAGCAGCTCCATAAAACATGGCTCGTATTCGGGCACCATACGACCTCCCTGTCGTAATGCATTGAACTCATTGAGCTGACGCTCAATGAATTCCTCTGAAAGGTACCTCTCTCAGAACCATTCCTCGAACAATTCCCATGACACGTCTTCAATGACCATGTTCAGCTGCGACAGGAGCATCTTCCACCATACAAGAGTGCTCCCCTTCAGTTGAAATACCGCCATGCGCACCTTCATGTTGGAGTTATAATCATGAATTGCGAAGCACATCGCCATATTCTCCAACCATGCCTCGGCGGCGGCGCCATCCAGGGCACCAAAGAACTCGAGAAATTTAACCTTCTCGAGTTCACGGTGAATGCTACCAGTAACGGCCGGTGCGTGTGGTGGAACCTCAGCGGGTACCAACGCCCTATGCTCATCTCTATCCAAGCGGCTGATCAGTGCCTCGGACATGCGCTAAATAGATCTCATCATCCCGACCATGTCTCCAACTGCTATCTGCTCCTGTCTGAGAACTTGATCGCTTCCCTGGGGGTTAGACCATTCAGGCATGGATGCTACTGGAGGCGTCGTGACTCCTCCCCTAGCACCCCATCATCTTCTTACATGGCGTCCTCTAACCATGATTACCTTCACGCACACAATCAACTCGATCAAGAACAGTATAATCAAATCAATCACATCACAAAAGCCGTAGCGAATCCCATGTCACAGGTCGAACCGACTCTGATACCATATGTAACAACCTCCTCGTTACGACAACAACTCTGATTAACAGGTGCAATTTTTTTTTTTTTTTTTGTTTAAGGTGTGTGTGCGCGTGTAAAAAGGGAACAGACACACTTGACTCTATGTCGCCACCCGATGACTAACAAGATGCAACCACGATGATCACAACAAGAAGACATAAGGCGCACAACAAGTAACTGCAAGCATTAAACGACCATAGACATAAGGTACACAACAAGTAACTGGAAGCATTAAACGACATACTATGTTATGTACGGTACGAACACAGATGGAAGAATCCATAGTAGTAGATTTTACTATTTCTGCAAAGGAAAGTAGGGTGTTTAATCTTAGTTCTCTGCTTCGGAGAGAGATAATGTCAGATAGGCTCCTAGCCGACTGCTCAGGCAGAAACTAGTAATCTCTGTGAGGAGGTCGCAGTGGTGGGAACTCTACCTTTAAAGATCCCGAGACTACTGATACGACCTTAGAGGTGTGTCGCAAGAGTGGAAACCCTGCCTTTAAAGGGACCGAGACTCTTGATATGGCACTGGATTCTTTACACAGAAAAATAATCACACAGACGGACTTATATACAGAGCGACTAGCTTTATCAGATCGAAGAGTCTGATATCATACAACTGTGAGTTTGGACAATTCCAATTATAGTACTAACCCTGAAATTAATTAACCATCTCAATACATCCTATATGTTACGTATACCATAAAATTACAATAACATTATCTTAACAACCTCAAATCTTATGTTATAATAACCTTGCAACTAAAACATCAATCGCCAATCACATTACTCCTTGTATGCTACCAATGCAATGAAGTTACAATAACTTCATGACAATTTAAGAATTCAACACCACTTAACAAAGCCATTTCTCTCAAGGTAATTATAAAAGATCAACTTAAAGAACAATTAAAGGAAGTAAAAGTTGCTTATACATCAATAAAAGACTTAAACGATCAACACCTATTAGCAATATGTATGTGACTTCTATACTAAATTACATAACCTAATACAAGGTGCCATAAGGTGATCCCAATCCTTTAAGTAGTATAAAAGATTTCAATGCCTCCTTACACATCCATTTATAAGGTACAAGGATTTAATCATAATGAGAATAAGGAAGGATCCCAAGCTACCTTACAATCCATAACAGAACCATAAGAAGATTAATCCAAAATAGGAGTTGCTTAAGAAAGTTTACATTGCTATCGTACATAGGTATATAAGGATTTTGTTTTTAAAGAAGAAATGCATTCTTTTAAATAATGCAAACTACGAGCTCAAGTTGACTTATTATTCCATTTAAAGGATTAAGAATTAAGTGAGTTGGTTCCATCTTGAAGCCTATTTACAATCCAATATCACAACCATGTCTCAATATAGTAACTCTAATATAACTTTATATATGAAATATCACTGAAAATCAATAATAATAATAAAGTACAATATAAATCAATAGTAATAATAACAAGTATTTTAAAACATAGATTAACCATTTTTCTTAAAGGTGTCTTTGATAATATAAGATATCTATAATTTCAACAAATGAATAAAAAAAAAATTGTTGCTGAAACAAATATAGGAATTGGATGCATTTTAATATTTTCATGTGAACCAAGTCTAAAATTGGAAATATCAATACTAACCCCAAACCAAAAAGCCACCCCTCAGACCAAAACAGACCCAACCATGCATGCCTGAAATTAGCATTAACTAAATCTGATCGCAGTCATTGTCGTTACTAAAACAAAAAGGGGGGAACGTGCATAGCACTAAAGAGCCATTATGACGCTGTCAGGTAGGGTAAAACGCACACCGTCAGAGCACAGAGATGTAAGAATATATATAATTTAAAAATAAAAGGGTAAAGCGCTATAGATGTGGGTTCAAATGGTGGTGTGTATCCTCCACAAGACGCAGTGATATACAACACCAAAAACACGGACATTAGTGGTTGAAAAACGTAGGTATACTCCAGCGAATTATAACACAAAATTGCAGAGAAAGGTGCGCGAGATCTGCGTGGGTATTCTTCCCCAAATTGCACAGGGAGCTCATCACGAAAGAAGATAAATGTGGTTGGAAAACATGGCTGTATCCTCCACCAAACACAAGGACTCACAACCCGAAAATGCAGAGATAATAAACAGGAAAAATGTAAATTAAGTGGTTGGGAATCGCGTGGATATCCTCCACCAAAATGCTGGCAACCACGGCATTAATTTATGACATTATACCGTACACTATTCAGAAAATGTAATCCCCCTTATGCTAACACTGCGGATGCTCTTGTCCCAAATTTAAGAATTAGCTCCAGAATAAATGCAGAACACTTCACCACGTAATTTTTATTTAAACACAAAAATCATAAAAGTAAAAGTTTCAAATTGAATTTGAAAGACACATTATGTAAAAATCACTGCTGAATTCTGAAACTAAAGTGAATGGCCATCGGCTTAATCCAATAACACCTTACATACATGTAGTTTCAATCTATTCATACATATACTTCAGAAATTGTAGTGGACAACCGACTTAGTTATTTTTTTAAAAACAAGCATCCAAGAGACAACAGAATCATATGCGCCCAGACAGTTATGGAGGAAGGTGAATACAGCTAGTGTGTTCACCCTACCAAGGACTCAGATATGATAGATCAGACTTATCAATCTAAACTAGAATTTCAGGATTGGATTTAGACACGTGACAAGACAGTCTTGAAATTCAGGCATATAGTTTCAGTCATGAGAATTTTCAGACACACAAATTCCGGAGGTTGCACGGACATAAAAATTTAATCCTACTTGAGCAGGTTAGGGGACCGGGATTCCTTGCACAATGGAACCATTACGACCACTAACAACACCCCTACAGATTCAAATCATACAACCTACATAGTCCATCATTCAATCGAGAAATAAAAACATACCTTTGCCTGTTCGCCTGCTACGGGTGACGTCCGCGCACTCCTTGCCACTCCCACTCGTCGACCATCGAGACCTCACCGGTACCTCCCAGCCAATCGCTAGGGGTACTCTTCTTCCCCATTATCCCCCCAAGCAGCAAAGGGGCCACACACAATCCAGATGGTCCGTCTAGCTTCCCAGCTCGCCTCGCAAGGCCCAGCTACCACTCCTATCCGAGATGGAAAATCCCAACTCCTCACAAGCAATCAGTCAAGTCACAAATCTGGCAGTGTAATGTTATGCTAACAGTTGATCCCTTCTTCCTCATCTTCCCTTTCTTTTATAGAGTTTTTCCAACCTCCAACTTTCCCTAAATCAAATTTTAATTAATTTTTAATAGAAAAATTCTAAATATTCTCCTTCGTACAAGTGTCGTCCATCCCCCTCTTTACTCAAATAATTGTTTTATTTAAATTATTAAATTAATCATTTCCCTCACCCACCTAGAGTTGCTCCTAATTTCATCCTAGGTGTTCCTAGATCCCCTTACATGTTTTAAATAATTTCCCTAAAAATGAAGTTGCTAAATTAGCTCAAATTAGAAGGTTCTTAATTGCAGATTCCTTACTATGTTGACCTCGCTTTTTACC
Organism: Picea glauca; assembly: GCA_000966675.3. Lineage (NCBI taxonomy): Eukaryota > Viridiplantae > Streptophyta > Pinopsida > Pinales > Pinaceae > Picea > Picea glauca. The sequence continues at coordinate 1,093,582 of JZKD02S1708620.1, forward strand.
ATAAGTTCTGAACTTTCCTTAATTATGTTTCCTCCATTACTTAGTTTCCTAATTCTTATTATTCCCTTCTTTCCCCTTTTTATTAGAGCCAAAATGGCAGTTGCGCTATTTACTCTTTTCCCTTTATTATTAATTTAAATCTTTTTATATTTCCCCAAGTTAAATAATTTATTTCCTCTTTGCAATTTAAAACCATGTATTTTAATTAAATTATTTCTCTCTTCATTTTACCCTCTAAATTTAAGAAGACTAAAACTATTACTTAAGTGGGTTTGAGTTTATATCTTTATTTTTATTTTTATAGGGTCTTTTTCTTAAGGCTTAACAAAATTTTACCCTAGAGAAGTTTTAGACTTAGGTTTATATTTTGAATTGGGTGACAATTATTTAGGGAGGTTGTTTTAAGAATTTCTTAAGGTGTTAAATGTCTTAGGGCCATCTAGGTTTGTTCCTTCCTCATCATCAATGCGACGTGCCCTTTAGGACGCACCACGTGCTCCAAGGGTGCCACTCGCCTTGGTTGTTTCTTTTGCACGACGTGCCCTTTAGGATGAACCACATGCTCCAAGGGTGCCACTCGCTAACTTGTGTTTCTTTCGTACGACGTGCCTTTAGGATGCACCACATGCTCCAAGGGTGCCACTCGCCGACTTGTGTTTCTTTTGCACGACATGCCCTTCAGGATGCACAACGTGCTCCAAGGGTGCCACTCGCCAATTTGACTGATTGGTAGACATCTATAACCCCTGGAGTCAACACTCTACCAGATGAACTTGTGGGAGACTAAGGGCTCTAAGGAATAAGTGCAAGATACCAGATATATAAAATATGCAGAACAGAAATGGAATGCTAGAAATAACAGAATAACAGTAGAATATCCAGCATAATCTTCACAATACACAGAAATAATATACGGAATAGCAACAGAAATAGCACTTGAGCAGAAATAACACTTGATTCAGATAGCAATGTTCACAGGCCTCTTCGAGGGGGAAACCTCCAATCGAGCAGCGCTCTGTTACAATAATATCCAAGCTAAGGTTCTCATACCCTCGATTCCTATTTATACTAAAAAGAAGCATCTAGAGGAAGATCCTTCTAGAAGCGGAAGCTTCTATTAGGTCTTCT
>JZKD02S1708620.1:1121062-1133787 GCA_000966675.3 Picea glauca
ATCATGCAACGCTGTGTTCCTCCTGTCTTAACTGCCAGTCTAATTTTAGACTAAAAGTCCTTCCACCGTCCAGAGTGATTAGAGAAACCCAACTGGCAAAAACTTCCAGACTTGTCAAAGAAGATGAAGGACCCCCGCAAAACCCTGGATTTAGTGATGTCAAGCTCCGTTGATTTTGCATTATAGCCATTTGATGTTGGCCACTCCAATCGCGTTGTGAATGGCATCATTCGTGTTGTTTCTTAAAGAAAACGATTGGTAACTTCTGCTGCTAGTCATGGTCGTGGCTAAGGCGTGCGTTTTTATCAGCAAAGATCCAACACCATTTCAGCATAGTTTCCAGCACTGTGTTTCATCCCAACGCTGTGTTTCAGCATATGTATCAATACTGTATTTCAACAACTGTTCCAGCCCCGTGTTTCAGCATATGTAACATTACTATGTTTCAGTTGTTACAGCACTATGTTTCATCATAAGTTCTAGCTCTGTTTCAACATTGTGTTTCTGCATCTGTGATTTAGCCTCTGTGTTCCAGCATTTGTGCTTCAGCATCTGTGTTCTAGCATTTGTGTTCCAGCATCTGTGTTCTAGCTTCTATGTTTCAGCATATGTATCAACACTGTGTTTCAACAACTGTTCCAGCCCTGTGTTTCAGCATATGTAACATTACTATGTTTCAACTGTTACAGCACTGTGTTGCAGCATAAGTTCCAGCTCTGTTTCAGCATTGTGTTTCTGCATCTGTGATTCAGCTTCTGTGTTCCAGTATTTGTGTTTCAGCATCCGTGTTCCAACATTTGTGTTTCAGCATCTGTGTTCCAGCATTTGTGTTTCAGCATATGTGTTCCAGCATTTGTGTTCCAGCATCTCTTGTGCATGCTCCATAACCAACTGATTGCCATCAATGACAACCTTGACCGTCTGTGTCATCTCTGCTATAGCCATATTTCCAACAGGAGCGTGATCACTTAAATAATATTGTCTTCCTGGAACAGTCACGATCACCCGTTTTAGATAAAGGAAAGACTCTAGACACAGAACCTGAGATTACACTTTTGGCTGATGATAGAACCCTGCATACTCTTGAGAATGTACCTTCTTGCAGGGAGGTTTCCTTTTTTAACACTAAGCTTGAGAATGTGGATGACTCAATTACCACCCTGGGTTATAGTGAATCTGTCTTTAGTGATTCTTCATTGGACAGAATGTTAACAGCTTTAGTTACCACTCTTAATCTGAATATAAGCCCTATCCTGATTCTGACATATTTGGAAAAAGACCTTGTGGATAGACCTTTAGCTAGCAAGTATTCTAAGGTTTATCATGGTGAAGGATCTATCAAACAAGCTAAACCTTCATGGTCACAGGCTTTGGGGTATGAAATGTCACCTGTGAAAACAAGGAGTGCCCACAGAAAGGCAGGGACAAGTAGTTCTTCGACTACTACACATATTTTTACTAACAATGATCAAGGGGTGCTTAGAGTCATGACATCCCTGGAAAGAGATAAATAATGATCCTTCTCTCCCTCAATATCATATGGGTAGGAGAACCCCTGAAATTGGCCTCCCTTCATAGACTTTTATCAAAAACTTCCCCAAATATAATTTTCCTACAAGAAACTATGGTGGTGTTGACGGGCAAAATTGACCGCTCGTCAACTGGAAGAGTGAATCCGGTCTAGGGTTGTCTAATTAACCCAAGCCATTTGTATTAATTCACTCCGACGGGTTTAGCGGCTTCATTGGCCGATCTAAGTTCTAAAGAAAGCGAAAAATAACTAAAGGGAAAAACAATAACTTACTAAATAACAATTACTAAAATCTATATGTACATCTAAGTATATATATGTACAAATTAAATATTATATGTATGATAATTCTATATACAATCTATACAAACCACGAGTTTTAATCTAAACTCGTAAAAATCAAATGTAAATTGGTTCCTTTAACAACCATAATAAAGAAAGTGAAAATACTATCTAATTTTTTGGTTTGTTTTCTTAGATGCATACACTCATGACATCAAACATTAAACTTCCTAATTGAACATAAAATAATAGATAGTAGAAAATGTTCTATATAGAGAAAACTTCTTTATTCAGCAAACTAACAAAATCATATAACAGGCTAACCTGTTATTGCATCTAATGTCTGTTCAATATTGAATATCCAGCCACCTTTATCTGAGAAGTGAACCTGCAACAGATCTTGAGATTGCTCCGAATAAATGAGAAACAATAATGTTGGAGATTGGATTATGATAACAGAGCATAAAATGGATACAGTCATAGTAATCTTAAGATTTGCAAGTAGCTACAAATGAGATAAATCTTCTTGTAAGAACTTGCATGTAAACATTCAACAGAAAATAGAGATAAATCTCCTAATTTAAATTGTATAGATGATTATTGTGTGTTATATCTGAAACATGAGATATGGATAGCATATATAAATTGAATCATATCAACTTGCAATAAACCATGACGGAAAAAGCAATCACAATCTATTATCAAATTGAAATAAACATAACTTGAATGAAAACATCATACAAAAAAGTTAAAGCTGTAACGTGTATTATATTTCATTCAAGTCTATGATAAAATGCCCATACTCTTGCTCCAGGATGAGATGATGCCATGTTTACAAAATGATATGTTTATATAGGTTTCAGGAAACATAATTGTTTCCTGTTCATAAGATCAAATCGGTTTCAAAAATAAAGGGGGATGCAACCACCCTGATTTCACCATAAATCAAAAAACTACCAACAGTCTAATTCTGTTTATTCAAAATACATAATAGATATGGCTGGGAGATCTCAAAAGTGCCTCATATCATCTTTGAAATCATGGGCTCCTTAATTATCCTAAAAACAAAAGAAAATAAGAAGATCTCAGATATGTTTTCTGTCATCAAATCAAACAATTCGAATTTATATAACTGGCTATAGAACCTTACAATTTTGTAGCTAGTTAAAATAGTAAAAGAAATCTCATTTTTTTCAATAAACAAAACAAACTAATTTAAAAATAAAGATTTGTTTAACAACCAAATAATCTAACTAAGGAATGAAAACAAACATGCTATTCATTCATAAGATCATACCTTTGACCATGCAATCAAATCGAATCATGAAACTTTGGAGTTAATGATGGTTGTAGCTGCTTCTACGTTTTTTTAAATATCCCATGTACTGTGGTCTTCAATCGTTTTTATGTAGGTTTCTTTACATTTTTAACATAGTCCTTTAGATGTATAACCTTCTCACAGACTGGTTGAATATCCTTCGGATTTCTCAAGGGTTCACCGTAGGAGGTTGAGACACATGACTCGATGGGTGAAAGGGGTGTTGTGGAATGCTAAGGCACAGGCCTGGAAAGGTAACAAACGTTTCAACACTTGCAAGAAGACCAAAAGGCTCACCTCAGCCACAAAGAAAATATGAGATTTTGACCTCTAAAGGATGAGCTATATCTCTGGAATGATCCAATTTCTAGGGAAACTGCTCACGATGAAGGTAAAAGGGCTCATTTTGGTTATGGATTTTCAAGGGTTTGATCTAATTCGAAACCATTTGCTCATAATAGCTCCCACAAAAATGTGTCTCTGGCAGGCAATTACAGGGTTGTCCAAACTCTAACAAGAGCGACTCATTGGGGGTTTAGATGACAGAGGTAGAAGAGGTAAGTCTGAGCAGATACCATAAAAATAAAAAAATACAGAGAGCCTGTTAACTCATTATTCCATCCAACCATTCCTTTCCAAATCTTCCCTAGCATTATCATATGAGAGCAGGGTTTGGATGTCATTCGGTTAGACCCTTACCACTGGAGCCATACTAAACGGATGGGTAATTAACGCACAACACACAGATAGGGTTTGCAAAAACGAAATAGAGCCATAGCCATGAGCTTTAACAATACATGTTGTAATGATTCAAACGATGGGCAGGGTGTTTAATCAAAACGCATGTGAAGAGTTTTGTGAAACCCGAGACCATGCTAAGGAGTAATGGAAATCCTGTACATCGTATGGAACCTTGGTATTGAGTACAAGCTAGGACCAAAGTACTCATAAAACATAAGTGCGCGCATCATTTTGATTACAAAGTTGGGCAAATGAATAATCAAAAATTTTGTGAATGAAATGTGATCAAAGAGCAAACCAAAACCAATACAAACAATATCAAATGGTGGGGTCTTTTGTTTGTTAAGACTATCAATCTCTTGGACATTCTTATGATTTGACAGGGTGAAAAACACAACTGGGTGATACCATCCTGGCAAAGAATCGAACTCCATATTAAGTAAACCATTTGCCTTCAATGAAAATTTAAAACAAAATGGTAACTATAGTTGCAAGTTTTCATGCTTTCGATCATGAAAATGAAGCATGAATAGATGATAAGTAAAATGTGATGATTTACAAATATCGTTTAGGGAAAATCTCATGAAGAGAAATAAAATTCCATAGACCCTGTGTAGGTAGCTATTTTTGTTATTCAGTTGATATAAAATAACAATTGTATTATCACTGCCAACAATGGTGACACGCTGGGATAAGCAGTTATCTCTGTTACATGAATGAGTTGAGGTTAGAATAATATGAAAAAATTTGAATCGAAAACAACCGAATTTTTTTTTGAACATCTCAAATAATCATAACGCATTCCAGTTTCAAACAACTTTTATTTTTTAAAGAAACGAAAACTGGTGACAAACTTGGCAAAAGAAATCCATGATTTCAAGTTAAAATATCCAATAATGTTGATAGAGCTGCTGCTACCAGCAGGCATCCATAGCCTCGACAGGGATGTCAATTAACCCACTCTGACGTCTGTATCCTTTCAAGAAATTTTAGATCAGAACGAAGGACGTTTAAGGCCAAAACGAAATCCATATCTGAGAATTTTCTTTCACTTGACATTGCTTCGCTGCCAACCAGCCTGTTCAGTACCCTGACAAAGTTATCTTGGAATCACGCATGCATTTACCCACTGCCAATAGACCTGTTCAGTGTCCCGGTGGGTTTACAAACACTTCCCATAGCTCTCTGAGACTTTATTCATATTATAGTTGTTTAAAATATTCAATAGAGCAGGGTGGTGCTGAAAATTCCAGTCTTTATGTCACAGAACATAAAAAAAAATTGTGTTGTCCTTCATCAAGATCCAAAAATATTTCATTAATGAAACCAACTTTCAAGAACAGGGAGACATTGTTGAGTTTCTCTCTTAAAGAAGAGGGACAGTGTAAAAATATTTTTATAGATGGTCTTGAATACTTTCAATTGCAGATTGAAACCGAGAAAACGCTTTTCAAAAAAAAAACTCATCTTTAACAAGGCTACAATTTCAAAGAAATACAGTAATTGATGTTCTAACAATTTTCAGCAGTTATTTTAGAGGGGAAGTTTTCTGTTTTCTTTGTCTGAGCTAACCCATGGTGCAGGCATGTGTGTTTCAAAAGAAAGACCGATAAGCAGAAATGAAAACCAGAACAAACCAGAGAAGAAAAACAAACAACAAGTAAAACAAAACAAAACATATTTACAAAGGGTGTATCTGAAAACATCATGCAAAAAATCCCTTGGGAGACTGAAAGAAAATAGAAAAATCCTGTTTGATGTTAAAGTAGTCCTACTCATGGTACCTTAGGTCAGGGTTGAATTTACGATTCAGATTTATTTATCTCTTTACTTTCCATTTAAAATTTTCATAATAATACTGCATCTTTGAAAAGAAATATTCAACGAAAAGAAGAAAGAAAAGGATTGCGTGGACTTCCCTGACAATAAACATGTTATGGTTCTCATGGTGCGCCCGCTTGCGTTCATGACTGCATTATTACAAAGAGAAATAGTGAGGAATTAAATGGAAAGAAAACACATTTCTAAACCTACCCTAACTACTAAACAAATCAAAATACTGCGTGAAGTCATGTTTCCAATGTAGCCATCAGAGTAACTCCTATCCTGCAATGGAAACAAAATCAAACATTACTAAAAAGAATGGTAGTATATCAAAAAATGACATAAATATATCATACTTGCCTTCATAATCATCATTTAAAAGCAAAGTAAGCATGATCTTACCATTCCCTTGAATATTCTTATTGGATGAATCCTCCAACCATTGTGCAATCCTTTCGTGATAAGGGTCATAATGGCATGGATGAATGCAGGTGATTTTGTAGAACTTGTCAACATTATGGGGAAATGACATAACCATCAGCCAAAGCTGAAGTGCCCCATCCTCCTGACAAGTCTCTAAATGTTCATTAATTCCTTCACATGGAGAATCTAAAAGAAAAATTTCATGCCTACTTCCAAGATACTTAGGTAAAAACAAAGCAAGCACAACTTTTTATTTTGAAGATTTTTTATATACAAATATTCAAGGCATCCTAAGATCCTGCCACAAAAATGAGGATGCAAACCACAACTTTGATGAAAAAAATATATCGATGGGGAAATCATCATAAGAGGATTCGTGACATCATTTAGATCATTGGTTTGAATGCTTCCTTTGATGAGATTGATCATTTCAAAATGTGAAGTATAAACATTAAAATTCGAGCTGATCAAAGAGCGAATATGCAACATAGAACGTTTGATCTACATAAGATATAGTTCATTGTCTTTTTCAACAATAAACTGTATAAAATCATCTTGCAACATGTCCTTTTCCCATGTGAGTGATGAAAGTGAAAGAGCGTCAAATCCGACTTCATCAATGTTAGGTTTGGAATTAACTTCACCAAAATTTAGAATATTGAAAGGATATGATTGTGGCAGAAAAGAGTAGGATGTTGTAGGTAAGGTGTCAAGTCCAACAGAGTCTAGGAAGAGATCAGGATATAAAGAATAAAAAGAATAAGAAATAAGTACATGAAAAGAATCTCTTGAACTATGATAATTAACAATGGTATTCTCAAGACATTTCTCTTCACCTTCTTTAAAACTCTTACTTTGTTTTGGTGACAAATTCCTCAACATAATATGATCATCTGGATTTTCCTTCTATATCATAGATAATTCAAAACTTACGTGACGAACATCTAGTCTTTTCTGTGGAAAAAGTACATTTTGAGGATGAAGGTTTAAAGTTTCTTCTTCTAGTTGCATATCTTCTTCTCTAATCAGTTTCATAGGAGTATTAGAATGTTCAAGATGATTTTCGTCACTTAAGTGTTCTTCAATGACTGATTTTAAACATTGATTAGAGCATGAGTTATAAGAATGAGGATATTCACCTTGAGCCAGAAACAAATCTTCTTCCATACTTGTTGAAGACTGAAAATACAATGATTCAGAGCAAAAACCAATTTGGTTGTCAATAAGAACCTGGTCAATAGATTCTACCTCCCTTGCTTGTTCAACATTGTCGAAAGGATTCTTCTCATCTTGTGAAGAAAATTCTTCTCGCAGTTGAGTGATAGGATTTGCAATTGGTTCTTCATTTGTGATTGAATATGATTGGATGGAAGGGACGCAAGCATCATATGGGAGATTTAATGAAAATGACATGTCATTGAGATTAAATTTATAGAGGATGTGATAGACTCTTGTCAAAAAGTCCTTCGAAGATGAATCGTCATTGATTAGCGAAGTATGAAATTCTTTACATAATTGATCGAAATCATAAATTTCAAAAGCATCTAGAAATTCATCTACAAATTGAAACCAATAAAAAATGTGACATGCTGGAAAGGATTCAAACCAATGTTTAATCCAACCTCTAAAATTAAAAGCGAACAGTCTGCATAAAACTCTTAAATCTGAGATGTCATGTTTGATGCATTTGCACCAAAACTTGTTAAGGTAGTCTTTAGCAGATATATTGCCTCCACCATCAAATGTGAGTTTCGACAAGCAAGAGACTATCTCGTTAAGAACATTGGGTAATGAGAAGTGGAAAGCATGTTCCAACATAGTGATTTGAGGAGCCATGGGAAAATTGAATACATTTAAAATAAAAGATCCTACAAGGTTGGCCTGTCAGTCGGCCCTCCTTCTAGCGCCATTTGTTGAAGGGAGAAATCGATCGTCCGTCAACTGGAAGAGCGAGTCCGGTCCGGGGTTGTCTAAATAACCCAAGTTGTTTATTGTGACTCGTTCTGATGGGTTTAATGGCTCCGTTAGCCAATCTTGTAAATCATGTAAATAAACGAGACTTGTATATCTTCTGCTTAAATACAACTACTACAGTTACATTATAGCATATGTACATATATATATATAGTGTTTAGTAATTAGTTAGTTATTTCTCTCTTTTATTCGTTTCTTTTAGGATTCTTAGATTGGCTAATGGAGCCATTAAACCCATCAGAATGAGTTACACCAAATAGCTTGGGTTATTTAGACAACCCTGGACTGAACTCCCTCTTCCAGTTGACGGACGGTCAATTTTGCCCTTGAACAGGTGGTTGTGGAAAAGGAAAGAACCTTTATGTTTAATATCAAAACTGACTTGATTATTTGTGTAGTAAATGGTGTGGGGAATTTTGGTAGTCTCCTAGTATCTTGGGATCCAAATTGTTTTTTTTTAGAACCTGTTCTAAGAAGCGATGGTATTTTTTTGTCAGGATTAAATTTAATGGATAACTGGAAGATATCTCTCCTGAATGTATACAACCCCTTTCAAGATCGCAAATGTTTCTAGGAAACAGTGGACAATAAAGGATTATTATCACATAAGGATTTGATTATAGGGGGTGATATGAACTTCACAAATTCCACAAAGGAGGTATGGGGGCAATCAACTCTCGTAGAATCTTTGGCATTTTTTTTAAAGATCTCTTTACAAAAAATAATTTAGTGGATGTTGTCCTTGCCGAGGTGGTTCCAGAATAGTGAAATGGTAGGTCTAGTGTGGATGGTATCACAAAACGACTAGATCAGATATACATGGTGGAGGATGTAATCACATCTACTTTGAGGTATAGGACATGAGGGGAATATCCCTATCTGTCTAACCATGCCCCAATATTTCTTCAATTGGGTGTTGGGATTCCAACAATTTCTTATCCATTCAAGCTAAATCCAATCTGGCTTAGAGAAGATTCTTTAACCATGATGGTTCAGGAAGTATGGAATGACTTTCAATTTCAACAATTTATTGGAACCCAAAGGAGACTAGTAGGGAAACTGTCCCTCTTAAAATCTTGGGTTAAGCTATGGTCTAAGGAAAATCACCTTTAAGAATATATAGAAATGGGTAAGATTGAAGAGGCGCTTACTAACATTTACATACATAAGACACAGGGTATACACACTGATGATTTTGATCAATTTATGTATACTCTTGAGGCCTAGCAAAAGAAATTAATGTTGGCTGAGGAAGAAAGTTGGTGTCAAAAGAGCAGGGCTATATGGATTAAACGTGGAGATAAAAATACTAACTATTTCCATCGCTTTGCAAGCTATAGGAGAAATAAAAGAATACATCTGGGAGATAAAGGATGATTCAGGGGGGATCCATACAGGACATGTGGCCATAAAGGAAGAATCGAACAAGTTCTTCAAATCCTTCTTTAGTGATACAGGTTAGAACAACATTGGGGATCATATCAACACAGTCAGGTTGTTTCCAAATGGTGTGAGTGAGGAAGAGGTTCAATTTTTAGAAAATCCATGTACAAGGGATGAAGTCCTTGAGGTAGTAAGGGGTTTTGCAAAGGACAAAATCCTGGGGCCGGATGGATGGACTGTATATTTTTTCTTAATTTTCTTCGAGTTGGTTGGACAGGATTTGATCGATATGGTTGAGGAAACAAGAATTAGAGGGGAGGTTATCATATCGATCAACTCAACTTTCATGGCATTGATTGCCAAAGTTAATAGTCTGTCTTCTTTCTGTGATTTCTGCACAATTGCACTATGTAACTTATGTTACAAGATCATTGCTAAAGTTATAGCGAAGAAAATCAAGCTAATTCTTTCTAGAACACTATCAAAAGAACAACTAGGTTTTCTCAAAGGAAGACAAATTTTAGATGCTATTGCTACATCACAAGAGTGTATTCACAACATTAAAACAAAAAAGATACAAGCTATTATCCTGAATCTTGACTTAAAAAAGGCCTATGACTGTACCAACTGAGATTTTTTGAGGTTAATACTTCTTCAATGTGGTTTTGGGCTGCGAACAACAAATTGGATAATGGTCTATGTAACTTCTACAACATACGCCATTTTGATAAATGGAGAGGCAACCAACTTTTTTCAGAGTAGCTGAGGACTTAGATATAGATGTCTGTTGTTGCCTCTACTATTCATATTGGTAATGGAAGGTCTCAACCTTTCTTTAAAGAAAGCACAAGCATATGGATCTCTCATGGGGATAAAGGTTTGCAGATTGATAAAGGTTCTCCACTTAATTTTTGTGGATGATATTTTTATAATGTTTAAAGCAACAATCGAAGAATGGGAGAAAATACAAAATATTCTCCATGCTTTTTGTTGAGCATTGGGATTGATGATTAATGTACAAAAGTTTTCTTTCCTTCATTTCAGAGTTCCTCTAGAAACTCTCAGAATTTTAAAAGACTTATACCAATATTCTTTCAAAGAGATTTCTATAGGATTCAGATATTTGGGGTAATTTATGAAACCAGATAGTTATAAGGCGAAGGAATGGCAATGGATTTTTGAAAAGTTCGAATCCTGGATTAATCACTAGTGTAATAGATGGCTCTCCTTGGGTAGACGCTTTGTGTTGACAAAAGTGGTATTAGAGAGCCATCCAGTCTACTAGATGGCTCTAGCTCATATATCGATCTCGGTTCTCCACGAGATTCAAAAAATGATGATTTCCTTCCTCTGGTCGGGAAATAAGAACAAACAGAGATACCATTTAATAAATTGGGAATCAATTACAAAACCATAACTCTATGGAGGCTGGGGGATGCAGAACATCTTCATTTTCTATACGGCATTGGCAACAAACACTTTATGAAGATCTTTGATGAAGAAGGGCATATGTGAATGTGTGATCAAAGACAAGTACTTTCCACATGGGTCGGTGCTGTCATGGTTGATATCGACAACTTCAGTTACATCCTATGGGTCCCAGACATGGAAAGTTTTATTGAATACACTACCAGTGATATTATAGTGGTTGGATTGGAACACGGGCTCATGAAACTCTATTTTAGTTGGGAAGGATGCAATTTTAGGAATGGGGCAGGACTTCATTTTATCTCAGGAGTTGGTGCATAGTATTAATAAAAAAAGCATTCATCTCTTGTGTCAAGCGAGTCTAATTTTTCCAAGGGGTTATGTAGGATCATTCTATTTTATCAGTGTTGATGTGGGGTTAGTTGGTGAAACTGCAGTGGAATGGGATAGATATAGGAAGGATTTGATTGTATCAAGCATCAAACTTGTGGATAGGCCAGATGAATTAATATGGACAGGTGGTGATTCTTCAGGACAAATTTCTGTCAAGAATGTTTACTCATCTTTATCAAAAAAAAATATGGAAATTAAAAACAAGGGGATGGAGGAGAAAAATATGGAAATGGGACTATCCACTGAAGATCAAGATTTTTGCTTGGCTCTTAGCTGAAAATAAAATTCTAACATGGAAATTTTTTTTCCAAAAAAGACGTTAGAAGGAGCCATTATTATGCTATCTATGTAAAAAATATGAGGGAATCAGGTAAACACCTTTTTGTAATTTGTCCATTTACGTTATCAGTTTGGGAGAAAGTGAAAATTCTCCAAAACTCACTGTTGGCTGGAATGGGAATCCGGTGATTGAATGTTTCCAAAACTGGGCAAAACAGAACTATAATTTCCAAACTCTCCCGGCTTATATTTACTGGTACCTTTGGCTTGATAGAAATAGATCTATCTTCGAGTCTGGGACACCTTCTATTATGAGGATACTGTATATAGATCTAGAGGCATTGGGAACTCATTGGAAAAATATAAAAATTTCATCCCTAAGGCATACATCTACAATTTTCCCTGAAGATAAATTTATTGCTTGGTTCGACAAGGATGCTCAGTAGAATAGAAAAACAAGTGTTGCAGGTGGAGTCTTAAAGATAAATGATCACATGGAGTACAAATGGAGTTTAAATTGTGGTAGTGGAAGAAACTCCATGACAGAACTCATGGGAGCTTGGACTACTATGACTCTTGCATCAAGGCTTCCATTTTCTGACATACATGTTCTTGGGGATTCAAAGATAGTCATCGACTGGCTCAATCAGAAAGGAAATCTACATGTGGAAACCTTAGATGGCCAGAAGCATAGAGTAAATGAACTTCTCACTCTATTCAGATCCATCTCTTGTGCACATATATATAGGGAAGAGAACCTAGAAGATGACAGACTATCAAAAGGGGTTCTTAATAATTGTCCAGGGAGAATTGCCTACAATCAATGGGAAGGTGGCCATGAGGGCCCCACTCTTTTTTTAAATATGTTTTGAACATCAAGGGTTTCAACTACTGTATTTATAGGTTTTATTTTTGGACATGCTAGTTGCTACAATACTCTCCTTGATAGGGAGAGATTTTTTTATTATTTTGATATTAGTCTCTCAGTAGCTTTGACTAAGAGGTTATATTATAAGGTTTTGAAACTTTTACTATGTAGTAAGAGTGATTCCTCTCTATGGTCTAGTCCATAAAAAGATCCTCTTTTTTTTCATGATGTAACGATTGTCTTTGAGCACATATTATATTTTTATGAATATAATGTGAAAT